>JAMJFZ010001639.1:55000-135000 GCA_026225945.1 Cricetomys ansorgei | reverse complement strand
TTGATTCTTGTCTTACCTCGCATGATTTAAAACCTCTTCTTGAATAAGGAGTGGCTTCAAACCAAATTGCGATGCTCTGCCTCAGTTAGACACAGGTGAGACAGGCAGGCTTCCCCAGCTGTGAGTCTGTGCAGCCAGTAACCTCCAGTAACTCCTGACGTTGGGGAGAGTCAGCCCTTCCCAGCCTAGGGTCGGTGCATTCAGCAGCCCATACATTTCCAGAGGCAGATGATAGAGTCAGAGACCTTCGCTAGCCTTGAGCCTGTGCCTCAGCAATCCACACATAAAGCAGTGAAGGCGCAGAGGCAAGCTCTTACGTTGCTGTTCACTGTGGAGGAAAAACCAGGAAAGCGGTGCCTGGTGCCAGCTAAGTTGAGAACTCTGTCATTATGGCTTTGTTAGGCTTAGTTCACTCACAGATGCATTGGGCTGCAGCTTTTCCAGGATTCATGTGCACGCTGCTTGCTCTGCAGCCCCAGGGTCTCAAGGAGCTGTGGCAATCCCTACAGCATTGCCTGCTGGGGACACTCTGTCGTGGTCTGACCACGGGACAAGTCTCTGTGAGTGTTTCCAGGCTATTTCCAACCTCTTAAAGTGATAGGGTTTCTCTCGGGCTCTCAGCTCTCGAGGAGAAGGGTCTATATGGTTAAGTATTCCCACAACCAGCTTTCTGCAAGGTGGACGCTCTGGAATAATTGCAGTTTGACTCAGTCCATGTCTGAAAGGCACAGACCAGGGAAGCCATTTTATCGGTCTCATTCTGAGGCTAGAGCCTGAAGGAGCCAGGGAAACACTAGTCCACAGCTCAGAAGGCAGAGGCCAGCAGACCTGGAGATCTTGACTAAGGACAAAGAAAACATGTCTGTCCTAGGAGAGACACTGCAGAAATCTTTATTTCCCCTCCTGTTTGTCCTGTTTAACTTCCAGATGGCTTCATGCTGCCCATATGAGTTGAGAGGGGACTTTGCCCACCCAGTCCTTGAACTCTCACAGAAACATCTTTTCAATCACCTCATGAGCACATCCAGAAATACTGCTCCGTCCACTCAGGCTGACAGCAAAGTCCACGGTCACAGCTCCCAGTCAGCTGTGGCCCGACTGTGGAGAAGAAACTCCTTGCCGCACTCCATGGTGCCTGCATGGGGGAGAAGGGCTCATGGGGAGAACCCCAAGAATGTTGCCTTCTCTCCCAGGCTGCCTGGCTGAGTTCTGCTCAGGGACACCGACCCTGTCACCTCAGATCTTTCTGTCTTGTCCATTGCAGGTCAGAATGTCAAAGACCTGCGCCCAGTGGTCCTCCCACAGGACTTGTGCTCTCAGTTCCTCCGAGTTGCAAAACACAACACACGAGAGGAATAGAAACGTGCAGGTGCAGTGGCCTGTGCAGAATGCTGGTAAAGAAATGAAAACAGCTTCCTGATCTGAGACTGTTTCTTCCCCCGTGGCTTCCAGTGATTCTCAGAGAACATATCCGGGATCTGTGTCCATACCTGTCGCTCCACAGAAGGAACTGTGGTGGCAAGGCCTGGGCTCCTTGAATTTGATGACTTCTTATCTGGTTGCTTTTCAGAGTCCCTTGGATTGAACAATTTGCTTCAGTGCTATACGTAGAAATACTACTTTCTAGTGCTAGGTAATGTCAGTAATCCTCCTCACTGGCAAACTGGAGCCGGAGGCTTCCTACACATCCAAAACCAGGCTCACGTACAGAGTGAGACATTGTGTCAAAAGAAAAGAAGGCAGGTCAGCAGGCAGACAGGAAGGCATGAGGCATGGAGGCAGGCATGTTGACTAATTCTAAATGGAGGAGGAGGAGGACTCAGTCCCTGGACTGAGCACCTACTCTGAGTATCCTTGGAATATAAAGTATCTAAGTACCTCGAGACCTCTGAGCGGACCAGCTCTCTGCTGCTGGGGCTTGCTAAGAAGGACATTGCAGGTTCATCTCAGCATCTATGGCTTTTTACAGTACCCCAGCAAAGCAGAAGCACAGCCTGCGTTGTGGAACGCTGAGGTGAGGGAGAAGGAACAAGCCGTTCATTGGCGTGGGGTTGGGGAGCTTTACTTCTCTGTGTTATGAGTAGGACTGAGGACACCAGGGAATTGTGTCGATTTTTTTCCTCTTGGCAGTTGAGAGAGGAGTACCACCTAACACAGATCGTTATTCCCACCCAGAATGGAGGGCCTGACTATTTCTACACACAGAAGAAGAGCTCTTTTTCATCTAGGAGGAACCAGAGCCTCCCCCTAGGCTGCATCCAAATATGCAAATCTGATCTCCCCAGTCCGGGCTTCTCGTGTCCGTCTGTAAGAAGTCCAATGGCCAAGCCTTCTCTCTGTAGAACCAGTGCATTCCAGATCATTTGTCTCTGAGCACATGTGACTGCTAGTGTTCCAGTGTTGACGCAAAGGTGCAGTCCCGAAGGCTTTTACTGCTCTTAATTACATCTCTTCCAGCTCCAATTCCCAGAGAGTCTGGGTGCTGAAAAGTAGCTTGCCTGGGGTATAGAGGTTTACTGTACAAATGAAACTAAACAAGGCATGGGGTTCACTTTCTGATGGCTGCAGTGAGTTCTTATGAAGCAGCGCTTGTCTTTGTGCGCACCCACAGTGCTCCTGTATGCGTATTTTTCAAGTGTTTGCTCATGCCACGTATTGTCGGGGTTCCCTGCAAGACTCATGGCTGGCAGGTAAACAATCCCGTAAACTGAAACGGGCACCGGGCAAAACTTCTGGATTCGGTCAATGAGCAATTTACTTCTTACACGTTCAAACATAGTAAAACTTTGGGAAAAAGTTTTCAAGTGACAGTGATCACACCAAAGCTCTATAATTGTGCTTCATACATGTCAACAGTTATCACTCGAAGCTCTTCGTTGTCTGGTGTTGTTAAAAAGATTCAAAGGAGAAAAGCATTCTTCAGGGCAATCTTCACTCAACTTTCTGTGAGCACGAAGAAGAAGGTAAATGAGTGTTTGCAGTCCTTTATCACATTTGGCATTTCCTCCAGCCTCAGTCATGAGCAGAAAACGGGCAGGTTCCACTCTTCTTGAAGCTCCATTACAATCTCTCCAGTTCTCGATTTCAGATATGTGTGTGTCTTGGGCAACCTGGGGGAGGTCGTGTGTGTCATACATGCACACGTGCGGGTGCATAGTTGTCCACATGAGTGTTGAGGGCATCACAGGATGTAGGGTGTGCTGCTTTTCACATTTTGTATTGAGATAGTTTCTCTTGCAGAGAGGGAAGCTCATCATTTGGACTCAACTGGCCAGCACACTCCAAAATCTGCCTGTCTTTCCCCCTCAACCTCCATACTGGGGTTACAGTACACACAGCCATGCCTGGCTATTTGCACAGGTGTGGGATATCCAGGCTGAGCTTGGCACACTTGCACAGCAAGCATTTACCCCCACTTACCCCCAAGCTCTCTCCAAGCCTTAATTTTGGGTTCTTTTGAGTCAGATATTTTTCTGTTGTTCATGTTGGCTAGTGACTAGCTTTGAAGCCCAGGCTGCCTGAGACGTCGTGATCTCCTCTGATCTGCCTCTGTGGTGCTGGGGTTACACACATGTACCACAGTGCCTTCCCTGATACACATGCGCAGATGGAAACAAATTCATCTGTATATTTATGTGCTCATTTGTGTCCCACTCTTGAATGGTTTAGGGTATGAACACTAATACAAGAAAGAAATATTCCTACATATCACAAATGTTCATGACATTGCCCTCACAATTTGAAGTTGCACTACATTTCTAGCAGTAACCCCCTTATTGACACAGGGACTACTGCCCTACTTAGTTTCTAGGGTAGTCAGTCACCACATTCACACCCCGAAACACGTTATAATTGTAGTTCATTATATTACAGTTACGGCGCTACCCGAAAGTCTTTTCCTCAAATTATATGAAAGTAGATCACACTGATGTCTGAGTCTCATTCCTGGCTAGTAAAGTGATATTACGGAGTCTCTTTACTGTAAAGGGTAAATGGAGAGCAACCTATTTAAGAACCAGCATCCTACATGGGGAATTTCGATTTCTGAAAGAATCCTGAATTCAGTTGCATTTTACAAAGGAACTTTGAGAGCAGCTAAATGATCTCTGCCCACTGGAGTCAGCCATTCTGCCTGTTAGATAGTTGTGCGGCTAGCCAAACTGTGCATTACCTTTGCCCTCTTCAGGGCATGAAGGTGTCTTTATAATGGACAGTCAAGTTCTTTCTCTCTGCTCTCCTTTTTGCCACTCAGTTTATATACTTCATTCTAATAACCACCTATGAACAATTTTGGTGAAGGGCCTAGTGGACTGGTTGTAACATTCCTCTTTGCACCCTCGTGTTCTTCCCATTGGTTAATCTGTACAGACCTAAATATTTTCTTGATTTTTTCTTCTTCCTACTCATTTAGATTGTTGAGTTCCTCTGTCCTATTTGGTCTTTGTTCAAGAAACAGATCCAGAGAGGGGGTTGAGAAGAACAACAAACAGGAGGAGGAAGAGGAAGAGAAGGAGGGAGAAGGAGGAGGAGGAGGAGGAGGAGGAGGAGGGGAAGAAAAAAGGTGAAGGAGGAGGAAGAGGATAAGCAGGAGAAGAGGTGGAGGAGGAGGGGAAGGAGGGGAGGGAGAGGAAGAAGAGAAGGAAGAGGAGGAAAAAGGAAGAGGAGGAGCAGGAGGAGGAAGGGAGGAAGTGTTGTGCTAGAAATCACATCACCGTGTCTCAGCCAGTCACCTTTTCTCAAGAGCTCCAAGTGTTGAGTGGAGGCTGGCAGCAGAGCTGACCTCCGGGCCCAAGAGCACATCTTTAGAAGGCAGTTGGACAGCATTCAAATCAATCTAGTAAAACAATAGAACTTACATCCCTATCAAGACTCTGTGACCTTTGTAGACACAGAGTTTTGTTCTGGTTTCAGTACTAGACATGGAATTCCCTCTTGTGGGTCCAGTAAATCAGTTGGAAGACTGTTGATTAGTCCAGTGATAGCTGGGCCACTATTGCACCAGTGAGCACATCTTGCCTGGCATATTCAGCACTCAGAGTTAATAGCTGGAAGGAATGATGGTGACGTGCATCCACCAGCAGCCTGCTTGCCCCCTTCACACAATCTGAAAGCCAGCCAGCAAGGTGGGAGCATCCGGTTTGGTCCCAACTTAGTATCTCCGTGTTCTACAGTCAAATCTGCAGTGTCTTCAGCAATAGAGTCTTACATCTAGCTCTGGCATACAAACCAACAGCAGAAGCAATAAACTATGCTTTATATGGCCTCGAGCTTCCCTGGGCAAAGTACACAGGGAAGTGGCCTTATAAGACCGTATCCCTTCCACCCATGTAGTGGACTTTTTGGATGTAGACTCTTTACTGGTTTTTTCCACAAACCCGTTTTCCTTTCAATTCAGCCCTTTATGGGGTAAGCTATCCTTACAGTCACCGGAGTGGAACAGGTTTTGGAATCCACTCACAGTGCTTTATAGACTGTTCACATTGCTGATCGCTGTATAATGAGCTTCTGCTGCTTTCCATGACTGTGTCCAAACCCCATAGGAACTGATTTCTCAGGTTGCTTTTGCTGTAGCAGACAGCTTTAGCCTTCTGAACTTCTGGTAACTTCTAACAGGAAAGGACAATGGGTAGTGGGCCACACAGCCATTTAACCTGGCATACAAGGATCTTGATCTGCTCAAAAGACTCTTGAGTTTCTGTCACAGTACCACATAATACCCTTCATCACGTTATTCAGAGGATAAGCAGCTTGCGCAAAATGGGGCACGAAAATCTGCCAGTATCCCAAGAGCCCCCAAGATGCTTCAGCTCCTTTACATTTACAGGTACAGGCGGTTGTAGGATCTTCTCAGTAACATTGTCAGATATATCTTACCAGAACAAAATACCCCATGAATTTTTACAGCTGTGTCTGGGCCCTGCACCTTGTGCAGATTGATCTCCCATGCTCCTTTAGGTGGACCTGTATCTGTCTCCCATGGCTTTCTGAATCTGCATAACACGCAGAGGTTGGCATTGTGTCACCTATATAATAAAACCTTCTCCAGAGGATGGGCAGGACATAGCAAGATCCTGAACCACCATCCCATAACCAATAGGGTAGCTAAGATAACCTTGGTGAAGCACTCTGAAAGTCTATTGCCATGTGGTCTGAGCAAGTGTCCCAAGAGTTCACAATTAGATACTAAAGTTGAACATAAGGTCTAAGACATCATGGAACAGTTCCAGGCATTTCAATTGCATCCTCTGGAGAACAAGGCTGGGCACAAAAGCATGGAAAGGAAGTTGACATGATTAGCTCTCTGTGACCCTCAGTCACTCTGAGTCATTACATTTCCATGGAGCCTCCATTTCTCTGCCCTCGAACTCAATGGGTGTGCCTGAATTTGTTTAGACCTACCCAGGGACAAGGGGGATGGGCCCCTGCTCTGCTCTGCTGCACCTGCTGGATCCGAGAGACCCCGGATTGGCACTGTAGCTGTAGCCTTTTCACTCGCCACGGCATGGCTGGGCAAACCATTTCCACCCCTAGCATTACCTGTTACTGCAGCGCTTCTCAATCTGTGGGTCGTGGCTCCTTTGTGGGTAACTGACCCTTTCACAGGGTTGCCTAAGACCAGTTGCATATCAAAGACTGCAAATTTTCCTTTAAGTCCTTAGCTTTTCTGGGCATCTCCATATGCACACGATGGACTCCACTTCTCAAGCGGGTATGCCACCTAATACCACACAGACGAAGACAGCCTGCGATTCCTCCCACAGACACTCCTAATCATGACAGCTCAGCCTCGGTTTCAGGTCTTGCTACACACATCCAGAAACATGCAACTGCTGCCATAGCATAAAGGAACACCTACATCATACAGGAAAGGTCATATGCATTGGAATTTCCTCCAGAGATGTTCTCCTCACAGGCTGCTCATCCTCATTTACGTGCTTTACTGCCCATAGCCAGTGCCAGGCATCCTCTCCTCCCCAACTTCTCTTTGGTTGGACTGAGTACATGTTTGTATGTCACCTATGTTGTGGGACAGACTTTTCCTGGGGAGACGCAACACACACACGTCTACTCAACTCAGGGAGCCCACCACAGACCAAAGAGCAGACACCACCAATGAGCTTTGTTGGGGTTACTTACAGGAATGTGGGTGAGAAGTTACAGGTGCAGAAACCACTCAGAGACAGCTGCATCATCAAAGCCCACTCAGCATGCGCAACAGCTCACAAAAAGCTGAAAATTGAGCAGAGCTTGCAGGCAGACCAACAGGCTGAAGACTGTCCCTTCCAGCTGTCTAAATTGGTCCAGTCCTCTTCCAGGCAGTTCCACTGGCCTCTGCTTCTTTTTAGGCTGCTTAGCTGGTCTCTATTTGTTTTACAGTTGGTGGTGGTTCTCTGCTTTTTTCCAGGCAGCTGGGTGGGCTCAGCCTTCTTTGCAGCTAGCCTTATAGGAGAGTGACTCTCTGCAGTCTTTTCCATTTACTCTTGGGAGGGGGGTGACTGTGAACGTGGTCAGTTTCAGGGATTTCCTGAAGCTATTTTGAATTATTTACGTTATGCTCAAAGAGCTTCCCTGAAGGATGGAATGTTTCAATCTTGGAGGAAACTTACACATAATAGTCTCTTACTCAAATCTGCTAGAACTCACCATCTTAGGGTAAGTTTGTTTTCAACCTCACAAACTCACGCTAAATGGACCCAAGAAAATTCAGATTTATTGAACAAAGATGCAAAAATTGCTCATGGAATATTTGCAAATGGAATGCAAGAAAAACCCAAATATCCCAGAGGTACAGTGATGGGTCAATATATGCAAATCGATGAATGTCATATGCAAATTAATGCACTCAAGGACAGAAATCACACGGTCATTTCAGCTCATGCACCAAATGATTTTAAAGCTTTTATTTCATTCTTTTTAATCGAAAACACACATTTTTTCATACAATATACCCTGGTTAATTATGATTTCCTCTCTCTCTACTCCTCCCAGTATTTCCCTACCTCCCTCTCATCTGGATCTTTCTGTCTGTCATTAGGAAACACAGGCATAGAAGTAATAATAAAATAAAATATGGTAAGAGAAAATGAAAACAAACACATCAGGAAAGGACAAGCACACAGGAGAAGAGATCCCAAGAAAAGGCACAAGAAAGATTTCTACACAGAGACCCACTTGTTTGCACACTTAGGAATCCCAGAAAAATCACAAAACCAAAAGCCATAATTTCTAAGCAAAGGACCTGTATGGTTAAAAAAAGAGAAAAATTAAATAAAAAAGAAGAAAAAGAAAAAGCCCCGACACAACGCTATGAAACAAGGAACCTCTGAAGACGCCCCTGAGATTGTTTTCTGTTGGCCGTCTGCTGCTGGGCACATGGCCTACCCATAAGAACAGTTTCCTTCCCTAGTTAGACTTGATGGGGAAAACTAAACTGGCATTTGCAAATGGTTACCATTGAAGATAGCTTCTGGGTTAGGGATGGAGGCATGCGTCCACTTCTTTCTGTTCTAGGACCCCATCTGGTACAGACCTGTGCAGGCCCTGTGTATGTTGCCACTGTCTCTGCAAGTTCATATGTGGGTCCTGTTGCAACTAGAAGTCCTTGTTTCCTTAGTGTCCTCCATCTCCCTTGGCTCTGTCTCCTCTTCTGCAGGGTTCCATGAGCCCCAAGGGTAGAGATTTGATGGAACCATCCCATTTAGGGCTGAGTGTTCCAAGGTCTCTCATTCTCTGCATGTTGTCTGGCTCTGGGTCTCTGTATCCGTTCCCATCTGCTGCAGGAGGAAGTTTCTCGGGTGATGGTTGAGCAGGGCACTGATCTATGAGTATAGCAGAATTTCCTTAGGAGTCATTTTATTGCTACATACCTTTAGTAGAACAGTAGTTCTTGGTTTTATCCTAGGTCCCTGGGCTATTCGTTCCAGGTTCTTTGTCACCCACACAGTGTCAGGCATGGGTTCCAGCTTGCGGAGTAGGCCGTAAGTCACATCAGATATTAGTTAGTTACTCACACAAGCTTTGCACCACCATGCTAGTGCACTAGCCTGTCTCTCAGACAGACCACCATTGTAGATAGAAGCGTTTGTAGCTAGGTTGGTGTTTATGTCTCTCCATTGGTAGCATGCAGAGTACCTTCTGGGTATCAAGAACAATAGCCTACAGGAGTTGCAGGCTCTAGGTAGGAACCAGCTCAACCTCTACAAGTTCAATGAGCTTTGTAGGTGTCATCTTCAGTAACAGGGCCTTGCTGTCAGTTGTGGAGACAGCTATCGTCTTGGCAACAACCTGGGTTGTTAGAGGATTCCCGTGGGACCACTTTGGCTAACAACTCAATTAGA
Source organism: Cricetomys ansorgei (assembly GCA_026225945.1). Lineage (NCBI taxonomy): Eukaryota > Metazoa > Chordata > Mammalia > Rodentia > Nesomyidae > Cricetomys > Cricetomys ansorgei. Next base: position 125,662 of record JAMJFZ010001639.1, on the reverse strand, counting down.
TGTAATCTATTCCTGATACTGGAAGATGCATTTGGTGACAAGAGATGTCCAGGTGGGGCTCTGTCTCCCCTGTTATTTGGCGATTTTATTTAGATTACCTTCATATATGTATATATTTTAGGAAGCTTCTGTATTAGGTTTACATACTACCCCTCAAATGGCCCTTAATTTTAGCGGTCTTTCCACAAATTCCCTCCATCATTCCCTTCTTCCCTTCCCCTCTCTGCTTGATCCTCCCGTCCTCCCTCCGTCCATCTATAACTACCTATTCTATTTCCCTCTCCGAGGGAGATCTTCCCGTGCCCACCCCCGTCCCCCCGTCTTTTACTCTATATCTAACCTCTGTGGTTCTATAGATCGTAGCTTATCATCGACCTAACAACTAATATCTATATGCAAATGCATACCATATTTATCTTTCTGAATATGGCTTATCTCACTCAGGATGATTTTTTTTTTCTAGTCCCATTCATTTATCCACAAATTTCATTTTTAACAACTGAGTTATTATTCATTTTGTAAATATATCACATTTGTTTATCAGTTCATCTATTGAGAGACATCTATTTTTTCTTTCTTTCTAAATTTTGGCTGCTGCGAGCAGAGCAGCAGTGAACATAATTGAGAAGGTCTCTATGGTGGATGGAGTGTCCTTTGGCACAGCTGGATCTTGGGGTAGATGTCCGTCTTCCTGAGGGACCACCACCCTGATTTCCATAGTGGCCGTACAGTTTGCACTCCCCAGCGATGGATGAGTGCGGACCTTACTCCACATCCTTGCCAGCATGAGCTGCCCCTTGTTTTACTGATCTTGGCTATTCTGACCCGCGTGAGATGGAATCTCAAAGTAGTTTTGATTTGACTTTCCCTAATGACTAAGGTTGTTGAACACTTCTTTAAGTGTTTCTCAGCCATTTGAGATTCCTCTGTTGAGAATTCTCTATTTAGATCTGTACCCCCATTTTAATTGGGCTATTTATTTTCTTGATGTCCAGTTTTTTGAGTTCTCTATAAATTTTGTTGTATATTAGCCCTCTATTAGATGTGTAGCTGGCAAAAATCTTTTCACATTCTGTAGGCTGATGCTTTGTCCCAGTAACGTCCTTTGTCCATGCAGAAGCTTTTTAGTTTCAGGGGGTCCCATTTATTAATTGTTGATGTTAGTGCTGTGCTAATGGTGCTCTGTTCCGAAAGTCTCCTGTGCCGATGAGTTCGTGGCTATTCCTCATTTTCTCTTCTATCTGGTTCAATGAATCTATCAGATCAGTGTTTTAGGTTGAGGTCATTGCCTACGCGGAGCTGAGTTTTGTTCACAGTGGCAAGCATGGATCTATTTGTATTCTCCTACATGCAGCCATCCAATATGACCAGCATCGTTTGTTGAAGAGGCTATGCTGTCTTTTTTCCAGTGAGTATTTCTGTCTTCTTTATCAAAAATCAGGTGTTCAAAGGTGTGTAGATTTATGTCTGGGTCTTCAACATGATTCCATTGATCAAAGTCTGTTTTGTGCCAATCCCATGCTGTTTTTAATTTCCACAGCTCTGTAGTGCAACTTGAAATCAGGGATGGTGGCACCCCCAGCAGTTCTTTTATTATCCAGGGTTGTTTTAGCTATCCTGTTGTTTTATTTTCCATATGAAGCTGAAAACTGACCTTTCAAGATCTGTGGAGGAATGCGTTGGACTTTGATGGGGATTGCCTTAAATCTGTAGATTGCTTTTAGTAGGATAATAATTTTACTATATTAATCTGACCAATCCACTAGTATGGGAGATCTTTCCATCTTCTGAGATCTTCTTCAATTTCTTTCTTCAATGTCTTGAAGTTTTTATCATAGGAGTCTTTCACTTGCTTGGTTAGAGTCACCCCAATATGTCTTATGCTATTTGAGGCGATTGTGAAAGGTTTCACTTCCATGATTTCTTTCTAAGTCTATTTGTCATTTTCATATAGGAAGGCTACTGGGTTTTGTGAGTTATTTTGTATCCTCCTACTTTGCTGACAGTGTTTACCAGCTGTAGGAGTTTCCCACAGGAACTTTTAGGGCCGCTTATATATACTATCTTATTGCCTGCAAATAAAGAAGAGGTGCTTTGACATCCTCCTCTCCAAGTTGTATTCCTTGATCTCTTTCAGTTGTCTATTGCTCTAGCTCAGACTTCAAGATCTATATTGAGTAGCTATGGAGAGAATTGACAACCTTGTCTTATTCCTGATTTTAGTGGACTTGCTTTGAGTTTCTCATTTTTTTAAGTTGATGTTGGCTATGGACCTGGTGTAACTGTCTATAGTATGTTGAAATGTGTTCCTTGTATCCCTAATTTCTCCAGAACTTTTATCATGAAAGGGTGTGGGATTTTGTCAAATGCCCTTCTGGATTGAATTAGATGATCATGCGGTTTTGTCTTTCAGCTTATTTATATGCTGGATTACATTTATCAGTTTATGTATGTTGAACTATCCCTGCTTCGCTGAGATGAAGCCTGCTTGATCATGGTTCTTTTTGATACATTCTTGGATTCAGTTTACAAGTATTCTATTGAGCATTTTGCATCCATGTTTATAATGGAAACTGGTCTGTATTTCTCTTTCTTTGTTTGGTTTTTATGTGGATTGGGTATCAAAGTAACAGTGGCCTCATAGAACGAATTGGGCAATATTCCATTTGTTTCTATTTTGTGGAGTGATTTGTGGATTATTAGCATTAACTTTTCATTGAAAGCCTGGTAGAATTCTCTCCAAAAAGCATATGGCCCTGGGCTTTTTTTGTTTGTTTGCTCGTTTGTTTTTGGTTGGTAGACTTTTAATGACTGCTTCTATTTCACCAGGGGTTATGGGTCTGTATAATTATCTGGCCTTGATTTAACTTTTGTAGGTGGTAGGTATCAGGAAAATTATGCATTTCTTTTAGATTTTCCAATTAGGCTGAGGACAGCTTTTTAAACTGTGTCCTGATTAGTCTCTGGGTTCTATAAGTATCTGTTGTTATGCCCCCCTTTTCATCTCTAATTTTGTTAACTTGGATCTTCTCTCTCTGCCTTTTAGCTATTTTATTGAATTTCTTAAAGAACCAACTCTTTGCTTCATTGATTCTTTGTATTTTTGTTTGTTCTTCCTATTTTATTGATTTCAGTCCTGGGTTTGATTATTTCTTGCCATCTACTCCTTTTGAGAGTGATTTCTTCTTTTTGTTCTAGCACTTTCCTGTGTGCTGTTATGATACTAGTACGAGCTGGGTGGTGTTGGCCCACGCCTTTAATCCCAGCACGAGGGAGGCAGAAGCAGGTGGATCTTTGTGAGTTCAAGACCAGCTTGGTCTACAAAGAGAGTTCCAGGACAAGATACTCGTATGAGATCATCCCTGTTTTTGTTTGTTTGTTGAGACAGGGTTTCACTGTCATAACTCTGACTGTCCTGAAACTCACTCTGTAGACCACCAGGTTCCCAGGGAGTATAAAATCTTTTGATAAAATTCAGTGCTGGTTCATGATAAAATCCCAGGAGATGCTTGGCATAGAAGAGACATATCTCAGCATAGTATCAGCTGCCTATCACAAACCAACAGATACCATTACATTACACAGGAGGACGAGAAATCAATCCATTATTACTAAAGTCTGGAACAAAATAGGGATGCTCGCTTTCTCCACTCCCATTCAATACCCTACCTGAAGTCTTAACTGGAGAAATCAGACAATTGAAAGAAGTGAAAGGAATACAAATAAAAAAGGAAGAAATCAAAGTGTTCTTAATAACAGAAGGTGTAATTCTAGTGTGACATCTAAAGACTCCAGCGGAAAACTCTTAGATATGATCAACACTCTCAGCGCAGCTGCAGAACACAAAATTAACACAAAAAGTAGACACAGAGAGTGTAGTCTAGAATTAAGAGCTGGAGCTATGGACAGAAGACCGTTATAGAAGCTGATTGTAGAAGCTGAGGACGGGGTAGGACACAGCATCTGCCAGAATGGAACCGAGCATAGGAACGGGACGCTTACACCTGTAAGCATCAAGTTTCGATGACATAACCTCCACGGGCTGTGTCTGGACCAGGAAAGCTCCCACAAGGCCTTGTCTTTAAGGTTTAATGCCCAGCTGAGTTCTATAACAAGGGGATGGAAACTCTAGAGTGTTCCTGAGTACTAAGGGACCCAGCTGCTCCTCTTCTCTTTCTTACACACTCATCTATTTAAAGGCAAGGTCTCTTGCGTACCAATCAGCTTCAAAGTTGCTATGTAGCCAAGGCTGTCTGTAAATTTCTGATCCTCTTGCTCCTCCCTGCCAGCACCGGGATTGTTGGTATGTATCACCAAACCAAGTGCTGTAAGATGCTGGAGACTGAACCAAGGGATTGGTGCGTGTTATGCAAACACTATACCAACTGAACTACACCCCCAGGTTTGCCTTCTCTATAGCCTCCAGATGAAGCATGCAATCACAGGACCGTTGCAGGCGTGTGGCACAGCCCAGGTTCCTGTACTCATCCTCTAGCCTGTTTAGTGGCATAGGGAAGAGGCTTCCATCTTAGCCTCCACTGTAATCACACAGCCACCATATGACTGTGGTCCACCATCTGTCTGTGTGGCTCATCACAGTAGACTTTCCCTGAGCTGTCATCATTTTGAGCAGGCATGTGAATATAAGATTTCAGAATTGTCATCAAGAAATGATTCCTAAAGCCCCAGTGACAAGAGAGTTGTGTGACCGAGGAAGAGGGTGCCAGGAAAGTTCTCACCTGCTATGTGTAGTCTCCACTGTAGTATTCTAGGATCTACGGAGTTGCCTGTGACTCTAGGGAGCTCAGTGCCTCAGGAGGGATTTCCTGGGCATAGTTTTTCCCTTGATCTTCACAGGGCAGTGTGCACTCAGTAGGCACATTGCCCTCCAGTTCTGCTCTGCAGAGGTGCAAACCCATGGTCAGGGATGAGCTTGGACTCCAGTTTGTAGTGACACCTCTCAGGCTTTGAAACTCCTATTTCAGGCTTGCTTCTAGAACATGGGCTCTTTTTGTTTTCCATTTAGACTGACAGAAGTCAGGGTTCTGAGATCATAGTAAATCTTCCTCTCCATCTCCCCAGCCCGGTTTCTCACCCAGTAGGGAATACTTCTTGGCTATGGGTCTGATCTGAGTGTCGAAGGATGTTAGCCGCATCCCACTTGGTGACAGCAGCACCCCTGCCCCTGGCTCTAACGAACCTGTGTCTCCTGACATGACCTAAAGGTATCTGAGGTGATGGGGTGCCCTGGCTGAGAACTGATGCTCTAAAGTACTGTATGAGCTGGGGTTTGCTTTCAAGTACCTGGTTTTGGAGAAGATCACAGGCCTTTCTCTCTCCAGGCATGGACAAGGGCTTTCAGGGTCTGCCTCTTCTCACTCCAGAGACCTCTGGAACTCTGCATGCAGGGGCCACTCCTCCTCAGGGCCTCATTTAGTCATTTGCACATTTTCTGTACATCCTAGTTACTCTGATATCTTCCCTTATACTCTGTAGAAAAAAATGCAAAAACACACCAAATATCGAACAGTTGGTCAGCACCGGGAGAGGAAGAACATCCTCAAGGTAGATCTTCATTGTCCCTGTGGCTGATCTCAAGTCTTCAGGGAAGCACAGAGTTTCTGAGACAAAAGCCTCAGATCTCAAGCATTGGGAGGGAGAAGGGAGCTGGCGTTTCCTCTCCAGAGCAGTGCGGGCTCTGGTTGTGGTGCTGCAGGGCAGGGGTTTCAATGCATGTGAGACGCTGCTGCCTCTTCCAACCTGTCTTCTTTCTCTCTTTTCTGCCATCAGAACTGTTCTAATTTTCCCTTTCAGTTTTCATCACAGACTGTCACTGTCATTTTCTCTAGGCCTGTGAACCTGAAGAGCCACCTCCTCCAGAAGTAGAACAGGGTATTTAAACAGCACCTGGCAGTGAAGGTCAGTGCGAAGATCCCAGAGGCAGAAGGATCCTGTGGAGGCTACTCAGCCTGTTTCTGCGCTCTGTTGCACCAATGGAGCCCGCGATTTTGATTGACTAGTTTGTTTTGGGACACAGAGGCTAGTGACTTTAATAAAGTCAGCCAGTACTGGTGATATGGAAGGTTCTCACAGATTCGGATGACTCGAGGACGACACCTGTGACCTTTCTACTATATCTACAGCAAGAAACCTGCCCACTGTGAACATTGTCTCCAGGACATAAGGTGTTTCAGAGGGCAGGATAGAGGTGTTTAGATCATGTGTGGGTAACCCTAAAGCTGTGTGTGGTTAATGATCTTCCCAGTGGTATGCACTTCGTCTTGCTGGGATTAGTTTTACCTCCTGGAGAAACATAGGGCCAAGCAGTGCTCCATAGTTGGGCAAGAATTCACACTGTAAGGAGTGACAGGCTGATTGATAGACCATCTGCTGAACTGTTCTGAACACTGGTGTTGACAGTCAGTACAGGGACGAACAACTCTGCCCCATACACCTCTAGATCACATATGAGTGTATGACTTGATATTTTGTGTTTAAAAGCCACTGAATTCAAGTGAGCATTAGAAACAATTTGGAGGCTTTATGTTTTGCTTTAAATTCACTAGCGACTTCCAATCTGCAGACGTAACATTTACTGTTCAGCCTTGCCTGGGCCGCAGAATATAAACGCCGGCAAAGCTATGTATAGAACAGAACTACAGATGGCAGGTTATCAGATACAGACAATGAAGGTGCATCAAGACTTCAGGAAAGTATAAAATGCAGGCCCGAGAGATCCTTCGTCCTTGAAATGCTCTCCCGGCAAGCATGAAGACAAGAAGTCTAGCACCGGAACCCAGGTATCAGTGATGAAGATGAAGATGATGGTGATAACATAATGATGAAGCAGAGAGTGCTGCACACTTGTCATCCCAGCGCCGGGAAGGAAGCCGCAGACCGGTCCCTGGTGCTTGCTGGCCAAAAGGCATCGCCAAGTGGGTGGGTTTCGAGACCAACGAAAGACTCTTTTCTACAAGAATTACGGTAGACCGTCACTGAAGCACTACACCTAAAGATGCCTTTGCAGCTCCACACTCACGCATACACACATGCACCCACACCCATAAATATATGAACACACACAAGGACACAAAATTGAAGTGGGGCGTAGGGGGACGCTTTGCTAAGATTTTTTTTTTTTTTTGTACTGTGCAGCCTTCCTTACGGTTACATGCCACTTGGACTTCTGGGAACAGCTTGGGAGGGCTATTTAAGAGAGTGTGTCAGTTGGAAATGTCAAGAGTTAGTGGCAAGGGACAGAAGAGTTAGAGTTAATTATTAGGCAAGGACAGAGGACTTAGTTCTAAAGGATGTGGATGAAAAAAAACACATCAGGGACAGCTAATGGGATAGAAGTTAGTCCAGTTCTCCAGGTTTATACAGCCAGCCAGAAAGGGCAGTAAAGAATTCTTCCTTTTCCTTTCTAATCTTTTATGGCTAAAGGTGTGTGTAAGGGTAAAACCTACGGGTTTTTTAGAGTTACAAGTTAGGAATTGTCTCGGTAACAGTCAACAGCAGGGGAAAAACAGATCCAGGAGGCAGAGTTCCCTTATCAGTGCAAAAAAAGTAACAGTTATAAATTGGATCCCAAAGAAGGCTTAAGAGCCAAGATCTGATGTCAGAAATCAGCTACATTTTACGAAAACATTTACATTGTTACATTTACATTGGCAATGTTAAGCTTCAGTGTAAACCTTCAGTAAGGCTGTGGTGACTGTGCTCCGTGGCTCTAGGGTATTCAGGAGAGCACAGATTCTGTGCTGACAAATCAGACCAGAGGAAAAGTAATGATTGAGGAGTCTTTTTTTCCCCCCTGAGTTACGAACTATAAGTCTAATTCTTTTTTCCTCTCTTTGGAAGAAGAAAATGAAGCAGCACAGAATGTTGCCTCCTGGTATAAGTTGAAAAAAATGCAAAAAACCCCCAACTGTTTAGAATTTCATCAAAGTAGACTCTGGTCCAACTGGACAAGTAGTTGCTGATGCAGAAAGTCCCCATGAAAGGACCACCACATTCTGGTCATCCACTAATAGTCTTATATACAGGGAACTAGTAGTTCCCTATATAGAAAACACCCCCAACAAGCCACTGCTGGTGCACAGCGTAGAACAGCCGTTCTCAACCGTTCTAATGCTGTGACCCTTTAGTATAGTTCCTTGTGCTGGGATAACCATTGTTGCTACTTCATCACTGTAATTTGCTACTGTTATGAATCATAATGTAAATATCTGATGAGCAGATGGTCTTAGGAGACCCCTGTGAACGGTCGTTTGATTCCCAAAGGGGTTGTAACTCACAGATTGAGAACCACTGGTGTAGAAGATTCCTGCGAAGCTATAACTTGGGCCAGGAAAAGTATTATTAAAAAATATGTGCTTCCAGCTCATAGCACCACCCTTATAGGCTGGGGAAATGTTATTCTAAATGTGTCACCCCAGCATATCAGCACCAGCCTCTCAGGCTTGAGAGAATATCATGTTAACAAGGTCAGATAAATCACCATTGATTCCTGACTTGAAAGTCCATATGTAAAGGTGTTCCTCATTACATCTGTAAGTCTGTGTCATCCGCAATGCACACACTTCCAGACACAGGTAAAAGAGTCAGTCTCTCTCAGCCATGAAGCTATGCCCTGTGCAGTCTGCACACTTGCAAAATACAATGGAGGTTCAGGAGAAAGAAGTTCAGTTCTATTCAGAATAAGCAAGAAAGGAGTGACTGGTCCCAAGTAAGTACGGAACTCTGTCTACTGTGAGCTTGCTGGGTTCAGTCCACCAGCAGGTCTCCCAGTTGGAGTCTTGGGACTGCAACTTTTCCGGGCTACAGGTGCACAGTGATCACTCTGTGGTTGCATATTCCCAAGGGGCTGCTGAATTCCTACACTTTACCTTACAGGAGACCCTCTGTGGAGATCTGCTCTTGAGAAATTTCTCTGTGTTGGCCCCAAGGCTGAATATAGCATCCTTTGAAATCTAAGTGAAGTTCCCCAGGGCCCCACAGCTCTTCGAGGAACTTTCCTATGTGGATGAGCATTCCCACAACAGGCTTTCTGCAGGGAGGAAGCACGAGAATACTGTTAGCTTGGCTTAGTCCATATCTGAAAAAAAACAGACCAAGGAAGCCACTGTGTGAGTCTCAGGCTGAGGCCAAATTCCTGAGGACCCAGAGTCACACAAGTCCACACACCAGAGTCTATAGACTCTAGCAGACCCGGAGTTCTGATGTTTAAGGACAGAGCAAGAACATGTTTGTCCCAGAGGGACGCAGGAAATCTCCTGCTCTTTGTTCCCGACAGCTCCCGGCTGACTGCGTGCTGTCCACGTGTGTTGAGAGCGGGGCTTGCCCACAGAATTCAGATATCCGCATACCAGTTTCCTTAGAAATTCCTCATGGTCACATCCAGATGCTCCCATCCAGTCAGGCTGACACTAAATCCTATGATCATGACTTACAGTCAGCTGTGGCAGGAGGGTGGAAAAGAGACTTTAAGCCCCCTTCGTGGTGCCATCAGGAAAGAGAGCCTCATGGACGGCATCCCAATGACTTAACATATTTCCCATGTTCTCATTTCATAAGTGAACTTTTTAAGATATAACTAAGAGCAAACCTCTGCTCCCATATACATCAAAGTAGAAGAAATAAAGGCCACAATTGCAGCCAAAACATAGAGATGATTGGGCTGCCTCTCCACTATGGAGATTAGAAAGAGCATGCCTGGAGTGCTGGAGATCCCCTAGGGCACCTCTTGGTGCTGCCAGGCCCTGAGATTTAAGTTGATGGGAACTCCAATACAGGCAGGATGATAGACACAGACCCTTCAGGAATGTAGGTATGGGTCCTCCTCCAGGAAAAGAACCAAGACCTGCTGGGGTGCTTGCTGAGGGTGGAGTAAATGCAGAATGAGTAGTGGAGGCCAGTAATTATAAATACCAGGCAATGCCACATGACCAGCTGCAGAAGTGAGAATTATGATTGACGTGTTTGTGTTGTATTATGTTGACGTATCTGAATGCGTTTCTATTTTCTTTCCTCGAGTTCTTTATCACGTAACACCAGTTCAAAGGATATCAGTAGTTTAACTTGAAATACTAACAGGATGTCCCTCAATGGACATCATCTCTTAAGTTTACAATTCACTGCAGTCATACAAGGTAGGGTTACATCATGCTATGTACATTATTATGAACTGCTGTTTTCACCTGGAAGTTAAGCATGACATTAGGAGATATGATTGTCAAGTTGACATGTGGACATGTGGTGGCTATTCTTGTCAACTTGACTACATCTGGAATTAACTAAAACCCAAATGGCTGGGCAAACTTGTGAGGGGTGTTTCCTTAATTAAGTTCTTTGAAGTGGGAAGACCCAAATATATGCAGATCTTTCACCTTCTGCTGGAGGCTATATAAAAGATATGGAAGGAAGAAGTTCTCTTCTGCCTGCTTCATCTTGCTCTTGCTAGCAAGTCCATTCCTTCACAAGCATTAGAGCCTACTTCTGCAAGATTTCAGTGTATACTGAAGACCGACGGAGACATCCAGCCTTGTGGAATGAGTAACAACTGGATTCTTGGACCTTCAGTAGGTAGATAGCCATTGTTGAACTAGCTAGACCACAGCCAGAAAGCCTTTCTAACAAATCCGTTTATATAGACAGAAAGATAGACAGATATAAAGGTATAGATTCTGTATGTTCTGTTCTTCTAGAGAACCTAGACTAATACTGTGTGTGTGTGTGTGTGTGTGTGTTTTTGGGTCCTTTTTTGTGCCCCACACTTGAATAAGTTCAGAATGTCAATCTTCAAATAAAAGTTAAAGATTGTTCCATTTATGTATGTCTTAGAACCTAAACACGTTTCACTAATTAAAGTCTTCACCACACTTCTAATTTGCAATAAGTTTCCAGTAGGAAACACCCTTTGGACCTAGTACTATCCTATTTATGTTTTAGTGTAGTCAAGCTTCCACATTCACACACTGAAAGACATTAGCGTGAATTTAGTTTATTCCTTATGTTACAGTTAGGGCATTACAATGATACCTTTTCCTAAAATTATGAGAAAATAGACATACTGATCTGTGAGTTTTATTTCTGGCTAGTAATGTGATATCACACAGGTGTAGTAATGTGATATCACAAGAAGGGAAAATGGAGAATGGCCTGGTTGAGAACTGGCATTCTACATGGGGAATTTAGTTTCTCAAAAGAACACCGAGTCAACTTTAACTTACCTTTCACCAAAGACAAGAGCAAAATGAGCCCCAGGTGTCTGTTGTCTACTGGGAGATAGTCTTTTCACCTGTTACAAAGGATCACGGTTAGCAAGTTCCGTGTTACCGTTGTCCACTTCAGGGAATTAAGGTGTCTTTATGATGAGGAGCTAAGCCTACATGGCTTGTCCCTTCTCTCTGCTCTCTTTTGCTACTCAATCTATCCATCAGTTATTCCTTATTTGTGGAGATAAAACTATAGACTTTGAGGTTTGGGAAAGGGAGAAGACTTTGCACGAAGGGGTCACCAAGACTCGTGAGCAAAGTCACAAAACCACCCAGTGGCAAGGACAATGGACGCTTCCTCAAGTGACTCCCTGTGCCTCCAGTGTCTTCAAGTGACAGAACATCTCTAGCTGGTATCTAGATTTCAACTCAGACTGGATCCCTCACACCAGAAAGCACCCAAATAAGAGCCAGAGGACTGCCAGTTGTGTGCCTTCCAAGTGCGAAAGCGCGCTGACCTGCAGCGAGCTGCTGCTGAGGAGACAGATGCAGAAGAGCTTCCCTTCCATGGGGCTCTGGTATCCTCGGTGTCCTCTGCAACTCGAGGCAGGTGGTGCAGACATGCTAGCTGGCACTCTCACAGGCAGAACTCCAATTCCAGGGACAAAAGTTCGATGCTCCTATTGCACTGCCCCACATGCCTGTGTGTGTAGCAGTACGCTGCTGTCTCCGCTCAGCAAAGAAGACTTAGAGGCATTTTCGCAGATGTTTCCTAATGCTTTGGCAGACCCGCCAAGGTTCTCATACTTTACCAGAAGGACTTCTCAGTTTTTTTCCAGTGTCCTTTATCTGTACACAGCTCTCAAAGAACTCCCCTTTTATTCTGGCTCCCTTTGTGAAGTCTATTATTTATTTTCACTGCTTTTTCCCTTCATAGAGGCTTATTTCCTTCCCTCTTCTTTTCCTTTAGGAGACTTCTACTCATCTACACACACACACACACACACACACACACACACACACACACACCTGTCCTTTTTGTTGTCTCCATGTTGGATGTTAGCCCACTTTGCAGGCACCACTTGTAGTAGTGCTGTGGCAGCTCAGTGAAGAAGGCGCAGAGGCTTATTCACAGGTGCAAACCTTGCCTGACCTCAGCAGAGGGAACCACTGTCATGGCCAGCACCATACTGGGCAGTGGAACCCTGAGTGTCTCATCTCAGGGGATTTTATTCATGCCCATGCTCCTCAGGTGTTCTATTGATACCACATGCAGATCATGAGCAATCAAACACCTTTTACAAAAAGCCCACACCTGCAGACAAAAAATGCCAAGGCTCAGGCAGCCCTTCCCAACAGTGCACAAAAGAACCATTTTAAATATAACTAAAACTTCTACAACACATGTACATTCTCTTTCTGAACAAAAGTAAACACTATAAACAATGTAAATACAGTGTCCCCAAATTATGTTCATATATATCTTCATATCCATCCTTGTTATAAAAGCCTTAGAGCAGTTCACTGATTATAGTCAATATAAGAAAAAGTGCCACTATTTATTGAACCTGTTCAAGATTGATAGGTGTATTACTGTATGGGAGGTGTTTGTGTTTGGATTGGTTGGGGTTTTCATCTTCTCTTACACAGAATGCTTTGCCTTGAACATCGTGAGAAATGAACACGTTAACATTTTAAAAAATCACATTGAATTGCCAAAAATGGTATCAAACTCACCCTTCTATTGAGAGCTATTTGTCTGTTATGTCAGACCAGGGGTCATGGTAGCCGTGCACAGCATGGCTTTATGTTCTAGTGAACTCTGAAGATAACAGAGGAAAGAAGCTCAAGTGGAAGATCTGCACAGCATACACGCACAGGGTGCTGTGCCTTCTAGGAGTCCACCTAAGCACAGGGCATCTGAGGTCGGAGTGGTGACTAAGCCCCAGAGTTGACAATGGAAAACCAGGGAAGGCCCTAATAAAGGCAATTTACCATAGTTTCTAATTTCTTATATCCACTCAAGCAATGTTCACAGCAACCTCAGGCCAGCGTAAGCTGAAAGAAAACTCAGGATTATTTTTTAAAAAATGAGTGAATGAATGGGCAGATGACTGCTAGTTACCCTTCTGGGTGCTAGTCATTTCTGAGTCAATTTTAAATCCACATGTGTTTACAATTGTGAAAATTCTCCCATGATGAAAAACAGGTCAATATTAGTACATTGCTAACTGGAAAGGTAAAGGCCATGAGTGAGCAGAACAAACTTTGTTTACAATAGAAGAGACGGTAAACAGGAATTAGGCACATTCCAAATTGACATTAACTTAAAATAGGACGTTTGGAAGTGTCCTGTGCAGCCTTCCTTTATGCTCAGATGCCGCTTGGACTTCTGAGAACAGCATAGGGATGAAAGAGGCAGGGGCAGTTGGAACTGTCAGTCAAGGGCAGAAGAGTTAGTTCCTGAGGATGAAGATGGAAAGGCAGGCAGGAACTAGGCTCAGGTAAAGACAGTAACAGAGGTTGTTGCTGGGGAGGAAGGCAGACAGTTCCTAGGAAGGCTCAGACAGAGGAGAGTTACTCAGACAGTTGATGGGAAAGCGTGTTATGGGATAAAAGTTGTTAGATATTAGTCCAGTTCTCCAGGCTCCAAATAGATGAGGGCTGTGAAGAAATCTTCTGTTCTACCTGTTCCTTTTTAACCTTTTAGAGCTAGGGAGTTAAAAAGCCTCCAAGTTAAGTATCTGTCTCAGTAGCAGCTGGGAAAGAGGGAGGGGGCAGAGTTCCATTACCAGTGAAAAGGTAACAGTTACAATTGGCCCCCCAAACAAATACAGCTACAGAGGCAGCTACAGCATAAGAAAGCAGTCACATTTTAAGAATTCATTTACATTGGAAATTATGGAAAATGGCTGGGATGTGGCCTCAAGAGGAATGCCATTAGGCACAATAATATGCAAATGTGGCATAAATCTATCAGCAATCACAAACTCCAAATTGATCTTTTACTTCAAATCTGCCAGAACACACAAAGTTAATCTGAGAATCTCGTGCTAAATTGACCCAAGAAAAATTCAGATGTATTGACGGACAGTGATGCTAAATTGTTCATAAAATACTTTCAAACGGATTTAAAAGAAACATTAAAACAGAAATTCCATATGATGAAGACAGATTCATTCCAGAGATGCAATTTCAGCATGTGCAAGTCAATGAACATAATATGTTAAAGAAATGGGCTCGAGGATGAAAATCATGTGGTCATCTCAGTTCAGGCATCAAACTTTAGATAAACTTCAGTGTCCCTTTGTTACGGAGTTCATGGCCCTGGCTGTACATTTCTGGGTGGGGGTCACTGAGTCAGGATTCCTGGGCACTTATATTCCAGGGACTGGAGTCTGAGACAAATGGCTAGTGGGGACCAAGCTGGAGTCCTAGAGTAAAATAGAGTCTTTATCCATTACAAGTTTAGATAAAAGCCTGGGTGGTGCTTGGCATGGAAGGGACCCATCTCAGTATAGCAACAGCCAATAACTGATATTACACTACATTGGGGGGAATCAATTATTACTAAACCCAGGAATAAAATAAGGATGCCCACTTTCTCCGCTCACATCTAATGTTCTAGCTGATGTCTTAGCCAGAGCAATGAGACAAATGAACAAAATGAAAGGAATGCTAATAAGAAAGGAGAGGGGTCCTTATTTGCACAGCAAAATTCCCAAGAATGATCAGCCCTTTCAGCACAGCACCAGAACACAAGATTGGAATTAAATACAGAGTGTAGGCTAGAACTTAGTGGTTGATTTTGGATACAGCATACTTACCGAAGCTGGCGGTAGAAGCCGAGGACCAGGGCAGGTCACACAGCGTTTGCTTAAATAGAGCCGAGCATAGGGACTGGACACGTACGTACATGTGTAAACACCTCATTTTCATGAAACATCTCATCCGTGTGCTGTGTTTGGGTCAGGAATGCTCCCACAACTCCAGGTGTTCTAGGTTCAGTCCTCAGCTGAGTTCTATCACAAGGTTATGGGCCCATGAAGATGGTGTCTAGCCTTTGGATCGTTGGGCGCATGCCCATGAAGGGAACAAGCCTGTCTCCCCTCTGTCTCTTTCTTTAGATAGGCGAGATCTCTTGCCACTTACCATGCAGCTAAGGATGCCTCTCCCCTTCTGACCTCCTGCCTCACCTCCCAAATACTGAGATTATGGCCCATATCACCATACCACAGTTTATGAGAGGCTGGAGATTGAATTGAGGCTTTTGCACCAAGGCAAGCACACTGCCAACTGAACTACACCTGGACCCCCCTGACCCCCTTTTCTTGTCTGTCTAGGCCATGCAGAAGTGAATGGCTCCACTCAGTGTTCTTTGCATATAGCCTTGTTAAAGTATATGGTACCTACTGGGAGGAGTTGAGTCACTGGGGGTGGACTTTGAGGTCTCAGAAGGCCATGCATGTCCAGTGTAGGGCCCTCACCTGCTCTCCCTCAGTGGGTGTGCTCCAGGGGTCCTTGCCTCACTGCCTGGTGCCCCTCCCCGGCCTCGACTGCCATCACCCTGCCATCTGTGTTTCTACCATGGAGCAAATCTATCTGACTTTTTCCAGCAGCCTAGCCCCTCCTGCTGACAGCTGCCTTCTTTCAGGGCTGCTGCTTGGCTCCCTTGCTACCCTGCTGGGGACCCCGGGGCCCTGACCATCACCCCCTGTGCCTACCATGGGTCCCAATGGTGCTAAGGACCACTGGGGAGCCAGCATATTTTCCCTTTGAGGGAGTCTTGCTCTGAAGGCAGGGGAGCTCTGGGACTTGAGACCTCTTCATAAGAACTGGAACTATCAGGGACCCCACTCTCAGCTGTGGGGGGGAGTCCCCCAACTGGGCAGAGCTGCACAGAAGCAGCCCCAACTAACACACGTGGCCTTAAGCTGGGCCCCTCAACCCTCTCCAGACTAGCCAAATAAGGGCAAAAAATCCCACCAATCACAGGTCACCCAGGGAGGCTCCATTTTCTCCCCCCCCCAGGGACACTAAATAAAGAGCAGCCTTTCTGCACTCTGCTAAGAGTAGGGAGGGGCACAGCTTCTGCTGCTGCCTTCCTCCCAAGTGGAGGCAGCCACTGAGAAAAGGAGCATGAACACCTCAGCTCGGCCAGGGATATTTCCCCCCAGAGTGGAGCAGAGCCAAGCTTGAGCTAAGCCCAGAGGAGTTGTCACATTGTAGCACTCCAGCTCAGCCAGAGAAGCCTTCCCTACCTCAGAGCTGTGGGTGCTGTGTGGTCCCTGGGCTCCTGAATGCTAGGGCACCTTCCTGTCAGAGCTGTGTGGTTTCTGGGCTCCCAAATGCCAGGCCTTTTTCCATCTCTGTTCAAGCTGAATAACCCTAACACCCAGTCAGTGCCTCGCCCCCTCCCCCCTCCTCCTGTGGAACCAAAAGCTCTCAGCTATGCCGCAGCGCTATTCCTGTTTGCTTCCTGACAAGATAATCATGGACTGACTCTCTAGAACGGTAAGCAAACCCCAATTAGTTTCCTGTGAAAAGAGTTGTCTTGATCACAGTGGCTCTTCACAGCAATGAAACTAAGACAGTCACCAAGGACATAATCTGTGCATATAGCGTATACTAATGTTATCTGTTGGGATGTGAAAATCACATGACGCTGATAACTTTATTAATGACTACTTGTAAGAAATACTCGACTCTCCCTGAATGAAGCGTCCTGGAAACAGACTGTCTGGGTTGCGTGCTGTCCAGATTGCAGCCATACAGAGCTGCTCTAGCCTTCCTGCAGGGTGTCCTCTTCTTACACATGGCTTCTGAGATTCCTATTGGCTTTCGCATGTTTATGACATAGTTCTTCCTCTCAGCCAATCAGCACCTGATAGAGTCTTGAGGTTCCCATGGAGATGACTAACCACATTTCCCTCTGTGTTCAGCATCTTTGCTCGTGGACATGGGTGATTTTTTATTGTGGAACCCAACAACCCTTTTTCTCATCCTATTACCCAGTTCCTGCTACTGTATTCTATCCGGGGTCTCGGCTGGGGACTGCCTCAGCTTTGACTGGGTAGGCAGTGTCAGTTTTGGTGGATTTTGTCTGCATACGCCCTAGCCAGATCCCAGACTCGCCTTCACTCTCCAGGAAAAAGATTGTTAGTAAGGATCATATGGGCATCATGAAAGGTGAGATAACACACTGGGATTCTTTACCAGAGGTGGAAGATTGACAGTATAAGGCCCCAATCTCTTCTCTACTCGAGGGAGCTCACTTAATGAAAAGGGGGCATGTACCTTAACCCTGTCATCCGCTCCAGCTACTTCCTGCAAAGGGAGAACTGGTTTAGGCCGGGTACTGGGAGGTAAAGGAGGTCCATGGTGGAGTGGGAGTGCGTAGTGTCTGCTGGTGGGTTAAGAGTGGGTGCCAGGGAGGGTGGATTTCGATGACCTGCTGCTGAGGACCTAACATGTGGGTTGACCTGCCTGTGACTCCAGTATTCTGGAATCTGAGGCAGGAGGATGACTTTTGTCCAGAAATTCAGACCTCCTCTAGGCAGTTCAGGATGAAGTCTTAAATTTTTTTAAAAAAGGTTAAAATAGTTTGGAAAACTAAGGAAAGTAGTAATCAGGAAGAGGATGAAGTTCTAGCAAGTCCCAAGTGTGAGACCTGAACTTGGGAACTTCTCCCCGGGGCTCTGGGGCTCTTTGTTATTGTGCTGGCAACTTTGTTTGCAAAGCACTCTATGTCCGAGCTACCTTTTGGCAACTTCATTTTAAATGTTTACAAAGTGTGTAAATGTGTATTTGTACCTATGTGTGTACCATTGAGTGCATCCAAGAACTCAGACCTATGACATCATAACTTTGGGCACAGGCACCTCAGTGTGTGTGTGTTGTGTGTGTGTGTCCGTGTGTGTAAGGAAACAAACTTCCCTTGTGATTGCAGCTTGTGGGCCAGCCTGAGAGCTGGGACCCAGTGTTCAGTCAGCACCTGGGAAGTCCAGAGTTCACAGGGCCACAGCTCTTCGGGCAGTGCAGGCAAGAGGTGAGGCATTACTTCTCCTCATAGTCTGCACCTGCAGGAAATGCATCAAAGTTAAAATCTCTTGACCATAGGCTTCCACTCATTTCCCCTGGGGCCCGAGGGCACAAGAGTTGTGAGGTGAGGCAGATGAAAGGCTCTTCTACTGTGGTCCTCCATGTAGCGGCCTAGTCCTGCCCCTCATCCTGCATGTGGAGAAAATGTACTGCTGATCAAAACCCTTTGAAGAACCTACTGGCCACCCTTCTGCTCTCCCTGCCCTAGGGTCCAACGCCCAGGTATTAACAATGTAAGTCCTCTTGATGGTAGAGTTCTGTGAGAGTGCTCTGCCCCTCATGCCCTTGCCTGGTCCTCCGCCTGGTCCTCCGCCTGGTCCTGAATGTCCCACCCTGCCTCCATGGTCAGGAATCTCTGCAGGACCCCCCTGGGGCCAACCCTTCACCGGCCCCACTCCTCCTGGTGCCCCCTCACCCCGTCCCACCATGAATCACTCCTTTATGCTCTGCCACTCACGCTTGCCCTTCCCCACACTCTCCCAGAGCTCGAGGTATGACAGGTATACACAGCGCGTAAGCAGAGGCGAGACAATTCTTGGAGGTCATTTCTCTCCTTCCACAAGTGGGCTTCAGGGAAGGAGTTTGGAGCTACCTTTCTGGTGTATATAGGCCCTTTGATGGCATTCTTCCCAGTGCTGACCCCTTTCCTGCCCTCACTCAGGCGGCCTCGTGGGCCAGGGTGCAAGACCCTCGCGCCACGGACTCCCGAAATCCATCTGGTCGCCGCAGCCCACCCCGGCCCGGCTCGGTGCGGCTCAGGGAGGCAACAGGCGTAGCCTTTGGACCATTAAACTGAGCGCACCGCCCCTCCCGCCGCCTCCCGCCCTCCCCCGGCCCAGCCCCTCTACAAGCCCCTCCCACCAGGCAAGGCCCCGCCCCCGCCGCCACCTGCCTCGTGCGCCCAGGTGCGAGGCAGCCCAGGTGGAAGCCCTTCCTCGCCCATGGGCCTCTGCGCGCTCGCCCCACCCCCGGGCGCCCGGCCCCGCGTGCCCTGCCCGCGGAGGCTCGGCGCCCCTGAGGCTCCGCAGATGCGAGGCCCGCGCCCACGTGCGCACAGCCTTCGCCCGCCGTCATGGACGCGTCGCCCGCGTCCCAGGAGCCCTTCCGGACCACCCCGCCGGCCGAGGTGCTGGAGGAGCTGCTGCAGGCACAGCGGGGGCCCCTGCCCCAGCTCTCCGCCATCTGTAGGCTTAAGCGGCTTCCCTCGGGCGGCTACACCACCTCAGACGACCTGCACCTGGTGCTGGAGCGCAGACGCGTGGCCAACGCCAAAGAGCGCGAGCGGGTGAGGGGGCAGCGCCGCCTTGCTCCCACCGCCGTGCCCGGGGGGTGCTCCACACCCCACACCTGTGTGTTCCCTCACTGCCCGCCTTGTGGCCCTCCTGGGTGACCTCACTGCGTGAGGCTCGGCCCGGGGCCTCAGTGGCCTTGCTCCCCGACCTGCATGGCGAGGCCGCCACTCCCGCGTCCCACGTGAACCTGGATAGTGCGGGCGCAGCCGGGACACATGGGAGCTCCTCGCCGGCTTCAGGCCCGCACCAGGGCAGATGCTTTTGCCAACAGTGCACGGGAACTGCTCCTCGGCCACACATATGTAGGTGCAGGTTGGGTGCTTGGGTGCAAAAGGAACCCCTTGAATCCTTTTCCTTGCCTGGTTCACCCTGGCCTCAGATTCAGGACTTCTCATGGGAGTTAGTTATTTGAGAAGTCTAAAGATTCATCTGTTTATATTTGTATAAGCGTTTTGTCTGCATATACGTAGGTGCACCATGTATGTACCTGGTGCCCAAGGAAGTCAGAAGAGAGGGGAGCGCATTCCCGGGAACTGGAACTACATACAGTTGTAAGCTGCCATGTGGGTGCTGGGTGTACCCAGGTACATTGTAGGAACAAGAAGTGCTCTTAACTGCTAAGCCATCTCTCCAGCACAAGTTACTGTTTTTTGTTTTTGTTTTTTTTATTGTTGTTTTCCCTAGACAGGTTCCTCTGTTGTAACTCTGGCTGTCCTGGAATTCACTCTGTAGACCAGGCTGGCCTGGAACTCACAAAGATCCGCCTACCTCTGCCTCCTGAGTGCTGGGATTAAAGGCTTGTGCCACCATGGCCAGGCCTTATTATGTTTGTTACAACAAAAGTATACGTGTGTGGTGTGACCGTCAGAGGACAATTTCCGAGAGTGGGTTCTCTTCATCAATCTTTATATGGGATCAAACTCAGGCTCCCAGTTTTTGCTGCAAGCACCCTCACCCAGTGAGCCAGCTCTTCGGCAGCACCCTTTATAAGTAGCAAAAATGTAATGTCTCTTAATCCCTTAACTGGGATTTACGGCGAGCTGTGGTTAGAGCGGCATCTGCTGATAGCTTTTAGTATTTCAGTCAAAACTGTGTCCCAAAGTAGTCTGGGATTTGGTTGGGGGTGGGAGGGGGCGGGGATGCGGGGCGGGGGTGGGGGTGGATTGGGGACTTGGGCTCCATTGACTCTGGGTAATCTTTGGGTTTGGCTGTAGCAAAGGTGACCCTGGGGAAGAAGGGAAGAGGGAGAGTGAGGTGTACCTTTAGGCCTAGTCTTACTCCTAAACCTCTCAGTCGCGCTCTTGAGAGATGGATTAGGGAAAGGACCACCTAGGACAGAAGACTTAACAGACGTCGAGGAAAAGCTAAATAAGAATGGAGAAGGATGCTTTTGCCAGCAGATGCAAGAAAAATAACCCTGTTATGATTTTGTGGCCAGTATATTTTTAACATTCACTTAAAGAGACTGGTGGAGGCGCTCCCTCAGAACCCTCCTCTGTGGTTTGGAGACTGTCTGCACAAGTTAATGTCTCAGTGTATCACTGTATCTTTTTGTTTTCTAGATCAAAAATCTCAACCGCGGCTTTGCCAAGCTGAAGGCACTGGTGCCTTTTCTACCGCAGAACAGGAAGCCCAGTAAAGTTGACATCCTTAAAGGTGCAACAGAATATATCCGGTTGCTCGGCTGTGTTCTGGATGAAGCGAAGGTCTCAGAGGTAAATGTTTAAGAGTTTAAAATAAAGCCAGGTATGGGTCTTACACCTGGGAGGCTGAGGAAGGAGGACTGTATGAGTTCAAAGCCTGTCTCTATTACAGATGGGGAGACTCTGTCTCAAGAAAACAAACAAACTCAACAATTTAGTAATTTAAAGCCGCAGTGGCCGCCATTTTCTGAGCCATTTCCTCATCCCAGGCAATTTACAGAAAACAGTTAACATCTACAACACCATTTGATCGCCACATGGAGGAAATAAAAATATAGAGGCCGTCCTTGTGTGTCAGGACTGGCATTTGAACCTAGATCTGATCATCTGTCTGTAGCCTCCGTGGCACTGTCTAAGGCACCTGCCTGCCAACTGCTGGGTCTTCAGGGACTCTGTCGGACAGCTGAAGCACAGGGAGAGGCTCCCATCAAAGCTCTTTGTGGTGGCTGTTTCCTGTCAGATTAGCCAATAGATGGGACAGAAAGGGGCTATGTGCTTATCTGGTGACCATGCTTGATAAACCATGAGGCACCGGAGTTCCCTAATATCAGAGGGTCAGTCATAAGCACCCTGAAGGTAGGGTGCAGTTCCGGCTGGCTCATGGTCTGTCTCATGGACAGGCCTGGAAGTAGGTTTATTGCCAGGGAAGGTAAGACATGCAGAGAGAAAGAGCTCCGAACCAAGTCCTAAGTGATGCTATTGGCAAGAGGAAGAATTTTCATCACCTGGGAACACAAGGTGGGGGGCGTCACAAAACTGGGAAGAGAATCTTGGAAAACGGGAGGGGGCAGTCATTGAGGATACTACAGAGACCAGGGAGACTAAGGTAGGGAGAAGCCAGGCCCAGCACTTGGAAGGTGGGAAAGAAGTGGGCTTCAAATCAGTTCTTGGGAAGTGTGGGAGGGCAGTGTCAGTAAGTATTTGGGTTCAGGCAAACGTCAAGCCCTTCTACCCTGGTAGGTTGAGGATAGAGAGAAAGGGTCAGAGGAATAAAGAAAGCAAACAGATCAAGTGGAAGCCTTTTTCTAAGTGCAGACGAGGAGGTGCTTATAGATGGAGGGAACATTCTTGAAACTTGAGTGAAGGATAATTAGAAGGTTTTGTGGGATTTATTTGGGGTGCAGGGGAGTCCACCAGTCCTACTCAGGTGTCTGCTGGGAAGGAAGATGCTTTGCAACTATGGGTTATCTTATTGGCCAGAATGGGTGGGCGCATAGCTGTAGTGTTTGTATACTGTGTTGGTTTTTTATCGATGACACGAGCTGGAGCCATCTGCGATGAGCGACTCTCACCTGATAACATGCTTCCACTAGATCGTGCTGTACACGAGTCTGTGGAGGATCTTCTTGGTTGGTGGCTGATGTGGGAGAGCTCAGCCCGCTGCGGGACGTGCCATCCCTTATTCCTCAGCAACTGATCCTGGGGTCTACATAGACGCAGGCAGAATAACCTAGGAAGCAGTGTTCCTCCAAGGCTCCTGCTTCAGTTCCTGCCCTGGCTTCTCAGTGATGGAATATGACCTCAGAGTTATAAACTGAAATAAATTATTTTCTCCTAACGTTGCTTTGGTTATGGTGTTTCATCGAAGCAATAGAAACCCTAACTAAGACAGGCATGCACAGGTGGCTGTCTTAGTTTTTACTGCTTTTGTTTTGTTTTATTTTAATGTTTTGCTTGTTTTGAGAAAGGCTAGCCTCAACCTCATGATTATCCTGCCTCAGCCTCTGGTGTGCTGGGTTAGCGGGTGTAAGCACCATGATCAACTCCCTCTTGTGTGTTAACTGCGTAATTGAAGTGCCGTGCTCTGTTCTGCATTCCTTACAAACTGTGGGTCTGTCCACACATAGTGCTAAATGCACTTGCCCACTGCACAGCACTGAAGGAGAGACCAGCATAGCCTGAAGAGCCTCTCCTTTCAGCTGGTGCATCGTTCTTATTCATGAAAGAAAACTTTCAGATTTAGAAGGTTAGAATGTGTTGGTTTAAATCTTAAAAATGTCTGACTGACATGTTATACTATTTGACAATCACTATGGTCTCTTGAAACAGGGCCCCAAGGAGCAGACCCACAGTATCAGCCCTACTGACACTTGTGTGTCCTCAGCTGGAGAGCTCTTGGGAAATGCTACCCAGCCCACCAGATGTGCTAGTGGCCTAAAGAAAGAAGAGGAGGGGCCTTGGGCATACAGTGGCCATAGTGAGCCATTGCACACCTGTCACCAGAGCATGACACCTGTAACTACGAGTTACTTCATCCATCAGGAGTCTGGTGCAATTTCCTTCTAAAATAGTCATGCATAAATTGAAAAGCTCCAAAATACTGAAATGAGTATTTTCCATGTAAAATATGATTAAAATGAGATGTTATGGGAAAGGAGTTTGCCTGTCTGCAGATGGATTGTGTTTCTAAATTAATCAGTAGGCAAGTGGGGAAAGGGGTTTCCTCCAGAGCCAACCAGCCCACACTGAAAGTTTGATCCTTCTTTTGTGAAAGATGTGTGTGTGTACCAGTGTGTGCAGTGCCCACAGAGAACAGAAGAGGGTGCCAGACACCCTTGAGCTAGGATTACAGGGGGTCGTGAGCTGCCCAGAGTGAGTGCTGAGATCTGAACTTGGGTCCTCTGGAAGAGCAGCAAATGTTCTTAAGCTGCTAAGCCATCTCTCCAGCCCCTGTAGCTTATTTATTTCTTGAGCTTATTTAACACATGAAAAGGCTTTCAGGACTCTTCTGGTCTCAGAAAAAGAAATATATAGTTTGTCATGCCTCTTTAGGTGATATTGGTCAGTTGTTTTTGTTTGGGGGAGTGGTGACTATAAAGTCACATTTTCTAAGTAATAATTGTGCTTCTCTGGGTTCAGGAGGCCAGCTTTGGTCTGTGCTCTAGACCTTGCAGCCCCTGCTCTGTAGCAAACACTGCTGAAATAAGGAAGGCATGTCTTTGAGCCAAGCCTACTGTCACAGCATGCTGCTCACTGACATGCAGGGGTGCAGAGGTGGAGGAGGTATCATGGGAAGCCATCAGAATAGTTGAAAATGAGCCTAGAGGCAGACTGCTGAGGTTCAAACACTTGTTTTGCCATTTGCTAGTTGTATGACCTTGCATAAGCTACTGAATTTCTCTGATCCCTAGTTCCTCTACATGTAGAATAGGAATAATAATTGTATCTCTATTTTGTACATAAACTAACAGGGAGATTCAGGTGATGTCATGTCTGGCACAGGGCTTGGCATGTTAGTGTTCACTTAGATGGCCTTTGCTTGATTCGCCAAGCCACAGGCAGCTGAGCTCTGCTCTAAGGGTAGCCTAGACTTTCTGTCCACCCAGGTGGACGTGGCTTCCATTGGAACACTGCTTTCTAAAGACTCCCTGAGTCCATGCTTAGCCTAGATGTTCCTAGTATGACCACTTGAAATAAAAACTTCCTCTTAGAGCTGGAGAGGTTGTTCAGTGGTTAGAGTACTGGGTTCACTTCCCAGCTCCCATATGGTGATTTACAACTGCATGTGACTTCAGTTCCAGGGACTCTGATGCCCTATGGTCTCCACAGGCACTGCATGCGCACGATACACATAAACAACATTCAGGCAAACTCGTACACAGAAAATAAAAATAAAACCCTCTTGCTAGTCCATGGTAGGGCATGATTCCTGAGGGAAGAGTGCCTGCCCCCTGCTGGGCATTTCCCACCTACTTAAGCTAACAAGCACAATGCTTCCCAGGTGCTAGTGTTGGTGGGTACAGGGTACCAAGGAGAGACTAGAACTCATGTTCAGTCCTTGTTGGTCCTTGTTAGGTGGGGGTCATTTTGACACTTTCATGCCATTCTGCTAGTGCTCTGCCTGGGTCAGACAGGAGTCTGGGTAGTGGCAGAGCAGGCTGGGCTGAGCAACACCACAGCAAATGTGTATGGATGAGGTCCTTATTTTCTAGGGATAACAGGTCCTAAATCTTCTTCAGAAAAAGGAACAAGACTTATTTGCCTGTGGATTTGTTGTTTCGTTCTGCTCTGTTTGAGATAAGGTCGTTCTTTCTGTAGCCCAGGCTGGCCTCAGACTCGCAATCCCCTGTATCAGCCTCCCAAGTGCTGAGATTTCAGACACATGTCATCATGCCCAGCACTGTTCGGTGCCAGTTCTGTGAACAGAGAACAGACTGCACATTTGAGATTTGGATTCGCCGGGCGTGTGGCTTCTTTCAGGGATGATGTCTGCGTCGGGCTATACATAGCACTGTTTTTGTGCAGGCATATTATAGGATTCCACTCGTTTTATTAAGAATTTCTTGCCCACTGAAACTTAAAAAGAGGTGTTTTTGTTTGTTCATGGACAGGATCTCACGTAGCCTGGGTTGGCCTTGAGATTCTGATAGCCTTCCTTCACTACCCAAGTACTGACATTACAGACGTGTGCCACCACATCCAGCTTATGCGGTGCTGGGGATCAATGGGGTTCAAACTCAGGGCTTTGGGCATGGTAGGCAGGCACTGTACTGTGAGCTCTCAACTGTTTGCCTGTCTCCAGCCCCTAATTCTGGGTGCTGGGGACTCTAAATCAAGCCCTCATTTTGCAAAGCAAGCACTCTTACCCACTGGGCCACTTCCCAGCCCCTTAAGCTAGCTTTTATTTGACCCCAGGATTCTTAGAAGGTTTTAGCCCAGGTTAGTCAAAGGGGAGACCACATAGAGTTTTAGAGTATTGTCTGGGTACCCTGACTGTACACTCTTGCTGGCGGCTCTCGGGCTCTCTAGACTGAAGTACCTGGTCTTTCAGAGGGCTCAGGATGTAGGTGGTGGCCTTGGAGCTTTGCTTTGTACTGGCAGCACTCCTCTTTTTGCCTTCAGAGAGGATCTGGGGAGTGGAATTCCTGGTACTGGTAGGGATGACATTTAGGGGGATTTAGAAATGGGGTCAGAACAGGCTGTGCAAGATCAGCAACATTCCTGGGAGGCAGGATCCCGAATGAAGCACACGAGAATCTGCTGAGGCAGGGGTGGAGGTAGTTTCTGTAGCTTCCGGGGTTGGAGCAGGTCCCCTGGGGACTGAAGCCACCCATGTATGGATGGAGGAGGGCATGAGCCATGTGAAACAGTGTACCTGGTCTGAGTAGGAACTGGCTTTCAAGGTTTGGGAGAGATTATTTACAAAGTTTTCTGATATAGTTCTTTTTGCTGTATTAAGGTTAACATTGCGTTGGTAGCAGTTTGGCAGCTGTCCTGCCACTGTTTGTCATTTGTGACAGCAGTGGAGAGTCTCACAGCATGTGTGGCTCTAAATTATATTCAGACCAAGTGTCTATGAAACTGTGGAGGTTGTATCTCAGGAAAATGCCCGGCTTCAATTTTGGTGTGCGGTGGCAAGATGGTTGCAAGAGTGGACGGTGATGTGTGAGCGTGAGCTAGGCGATCCTGGAGCGCACCCATAAGTGTGAGCTGGGCGATCCCGGAGTGCACCCGTGAGTGTGAGGTGGGCGATCCCGGAGCGCACCCCTGAGTGTGAGCTGGGCGATCCCAGAGCGCACCCCTGAGTGTGAGCTGGGCGATCCCGGAGCGCACCCGTGAGTGTGAGCTGGGTGATTCTGGAGTGCACCCAGAGAGGGACAGAAGAGACCCAGGGAAGAGAAGCAGGCCCTGAGAGAGTCACACCGAGCAGGCGTCTCTGTGGGGTCTTCCCAGTACTCAGGGGTGAGGAGCTGATCCCAGTGTGCTAACCCCTTACATGATTCAAATGTGCCCTGGGGAAGGCTGCTGGGCACTGAGCTGCAGGACAATGGATGTGGGCTGCGCAGTGGCCATCTGTCCTCATGTGACAAACTGACAGGGCAACACTCAACTCCTCACAGTCCCCGTGGGTCAGGAGTCTGTGGCTGCAATGTCATCTGGTTCTCCGTCTCCAGGTCTCAAGGTGCCATCCAGGGACAAGTCTCCTGTGACTGTTCCACTGGGGAGGGATCTGCCTTTGTATGCACATTCCGTCTAGGGAATTTGGACCAAGGGCTTCTGCTTCTAGCTGGTGATGGGCTGATGTTACTCTCAGCTTCCTGCCATGCAGGCCTTCCTAATATGTCTCCCTAACAAAAGCCTACATGCTAGGAAGGCAACCAAGAGAGTCTGCCGCACAAGAAGACTTTCCTGACTGGAACAACAGATGGTATCTGTATTGGTTTGGTATTTTATCAGCTTGGCATAAACGAGAGTCATTTGGGAAGAGGGACCCTCAGTTGAGAAAATGCCAGACCAGATTGGCCTGTGTGTCATTTTCTTGATTAATGGTTGTGTGGGTGGGCCCAGCGCACTGGGGGTGGTGCCACCTGGAGGCAGGTGATCCTGGGTGGTATAAGAAGGCAGACTGAGCAAGCTACGAGGAGCAAGCCAGTAAACAGCACTGCTCCACGGCCTTTTCAGTGGTTCCTTCCTCCAGGTTCCTACTTGCGTTCCTACCTCACTTCCCTGGATGATGGACCACAGCTGTAAGATGAAACAAACCGTGCCCTCCGCAAGTTGTTTTTGGTCAAAGCGTCTTATCACAGCAATAGAAACCCTAAGACAGCATCCCATCACCTTAGCTGGAGGTTGATTAGAGGCACATCAAACCTGCTAGCAACCCAGAGATGAATTCCAAGAGAGTGGGGATCCTTGAGGCCATCATAGAAGCTGCATCAGGAAGTGCTGTGTCACTGTTGCTACTGTCAGAGACTATCAGAACAATCAAGCTTTAAACCTGGCCCCTGGGGGTTACCTAGCTACGGTGTCCAGGTCTGATCTGGAGTGTTCAGAGCTCCTGCCCCTGGCCAAGGAGGGCCAGTCATGCTGGCTTTCAGGGTGCTTCCGTGAAAGCATATGTGATTGGGTTTCAACATGAGTTTGGAATCGAGTGAGCAAAAGTTCCTGCAGCATCTGGGGATTTCAGACTGCTAACGCAAAATTGAAGTCACTCCTGCTTTTTATCAGAGATTTGAATGAGTCCTGAAGCCTTAGGAGAAGAGGGACACTTTTGCTTTTTTTTTTTCTGCTTTGAAAATGCTATGGTGGTTGAGGAGGAGGGTCACTTTCTGAGTGAGGTGAGGAGAGCCATTCACCACTTTGCTCCAGTTCTGCCTTTGAGGGAGGGTGCGGAGTCTCATTGTGTGGCCTTGAACTTGATAACACAGCTCAGGTTGGTCTCAAATTTGTGGTTTCAAACTTTCAGTAGTCCTCCTGCCTCTGCCCCCTGAGTGCTTGGAGTTCAGATGTCTGATCTGCCACAGCCAACTTCTAGTTCTGTTTCAGAAAACCTGTTCTTGTTTCCCCTGGGAAGCAGAGGCCATCACAAGCTCTGGAGCCAGAGTGCTGATTTAGAATCCTGGCTCTTCCATGTACTAGCTGTGTGGTCTTGGGTAAGTTAGCTAACAACTCTGCCTCAGTTTCTCCAGTGAAGAAGGGATGATAACATTGCCCACCTCCTGGAGTTCCCTGCAGACTGAGTGAGGAAGGTGATGCATAAGGTCTTTGGACAGTGCTAGAAGACAAGGAAGGTGTGCTATTAGCTTGAGAAAACCAGTGCCCTAAAAAGAGAAATCTCAGTGTAGCAGAGATGTCTGGGAAGATTTAGGAAATGGTCCCTGCTCCCTGTTGAGGTTCCGTTTAGAAAGAGAGCATGTTGTTCTTACCATTTCATGGCATTCTAAGAAGATGCTCCCAGATCCCTGGAGCTCTGGCTGGGCACACTACCTTACATCTTGGTCCTGCAGCTTTGGGCATAGGTACCGGAGAAGGGAGGATTCACCCTGTGGCTTGTTCCATTGTCAGGTTTCAGTGCTGAGTGAAAGAAACCATGACTGCTTGTGAGGAAGACATGAAAATGTGTGAGAAGCCGTGGAGGTGAAGGAGGTGTATGGACCAGGATGTGGTGTGGGTTTAGGGAGAACCTCGGAGAAACGTCCCCCTGGCCTCTGAGCCCCATGCCTGTGGGCTGTCCCAGGGTTGTTGTGATGGGTCTTTCCATGTTGCATCAGTACAGCTTTCACTGATGCTGCTCATGTCAAAAGCACCCTTCCCCGTACTACTGAGTCCTGGAATCTCGGACCTTATGTGTATCAAGCAAGCACTCTACCCCTGGGCTAGTCCTAGAGTGCCCATTCTCACATACCTGATGCAAAGGAACCATCAGAGTACTTGTTTAAAATATTTGTGGGTGAGGGGGACAGCTTGGTGAAGTTCTAGTTTCGTTGTATTGCTATTACAAGCACCATGATGAAAAGCAACTTGGGAGGAAAGCATTTCTTTGACCTACAGTTCCAGGTCACAGTCTATTGATAGAAGTCAGAAAAGGAACTCAAGCAGAAACTTGAAGGAGAAACCATGGAGAAATGTTGCTGGCTGGTTCATTCAGGCTCATACTTAGCTAGCTTTCTTATACAGCCAGGACTACCTGCCCAGGGAACTATGCTGCCTACAGTGGCCTGGGCCTTTCCACATCAGTTAACAATCAACCCCCCCCTCCCTGCACACACACACAGATATGCTCACTGGCCAATCTGGTCTGGGCAATCCTTCAATTGAGGCTTTTCTCTCAGATGATTCTAGACCTGCATTTCTCAACGTGTAGGTTGGGGTCAAACAATCCTTTTGCAGAGGTCACCTAAGACCATCCTGCATATCAGATATTTACATTTAGAACAGCAGCAAAACTACAGTTATGAAGTAGAAATGAAAATTTTATGGTTGGGGTCACCACATCATGAGGAACTGTATTAAAGGGTCGCAGCATTAGGAAGGGTGAGAACCACTGCTCTCGACTATGCCGAGCTAACAAAGCTCACTAGGACAGTGGGTAGGTAAGATGTCACTGAGCAAGCATGAAAACCTAAGCCCTGATCCCAGCACTGATGTAAAAGCCAAGGATGGCAGCGTGTGTTTCCACGTCTGTGGTACTAGCTGGTCAGTCAGCCTAGCCAACATGAGAGATGCTGTAAGGTGAGGTGGATTTTTACAGAAATCACCCATAATGCCTGTGTGCACTTGCACACATGCCCATGAACACGTATACAAAGCCCGTTCCTGGACCACTTCCAGAGGTTTGGCTACTGCTTAACTGTGCCAGGATGCAAAGGGTTGCTGTCAGGAACAGCAGAAGAGCAGTACTGCCCTGGTCTGCCTTGACATCAGTGGCCAGAGGCTCTTCGGAGGCTGATCATTTTGATCAGCACATTTCTAAAAGCTCTGGGAGTGAATAGTGGTTAAAGGGTGTTGGGGGAAGCTGGGCAGAAGTGCACGGCCTGTATCATCCTACTTTCCGAGGGCCAGGCCTTGAAGAATCCTGTCACCACCATTAGAAAAGGCCAAAGTAGATTCAGGTCACTTTCCAGCAGCAGACAGGCTCACAGAGTTAGGTGGGGTCCTCAAGGTCACAAGGCAGCTGGGTAGTAGGGATTGAAGGTGCCTGCCCACTCGGCCACTGGGGTCTCTCCAGGGAGGGAGTAGGGAGGTGTCAGGGGCCAAAGGAGGTGAAGGCAGTGAAAGTTGCAAGAGCGAGCCCCGGCCTAGTTGAAATGAAGATGGGGTCAGAATTAGAATCAGGATCAATCTAGTTTGGGATTCAGTCATCCAGTTGATACTAGCTAGCAACACTTACCTTAGTTACCTTCCACAGACAAGATGTCTTTCTGAGCCCCCAAATAAAATTACAATATACCCGGGTATGAGACCTTTTTAAATTCAGAGCATGGCTTGTTCAGGGCTTCTCCTGGGCAGGTCCTGCCTTGGGCCCAGGCTGCGGCAGGGTGAGGGTGGGGACGCTGCAGTGAGCTGGGCTCTGGAGGGGGCGCTGCGCACTCGCCCGGCCCTTTGTCAGCGCGCACTGCCGGGAGCTTGCACTTCTTCCAGTCTCCCGCGGGCTCTGGACTTGACTCTGACTGCAGCACGGGCTGCGGGGCCGCGGCTCTAGGGCCTTTGTCCTAAGCTGCAGGATGCTCGGGAAGCCGCACGCAGCGGAGTAGCCGTGCACCAGGGAAGCGGGTCCCAGAGCCGAGGAACGCCGCCCAGCCGTGCTGGAGGCAGCTGGGGATGGAGGCAAGGCCGCCGCGTGCGAGGTAGGTCACCAAAGGAGGAGCGGGGTGGGCGCCAAGGCCGACTGATCCCCAGGGTGCTAGAGCCACAGAGTGTTGGCGAGCTCAGCCTCAGCCGGGAGTGGCTGCGCCCGCCCGCATCAGCAGGCGCCTGGGTACACCTGCGGCTCTGCGGCTCTGCCACACTGAGCTCTGGAGATGGGCCTGTATGCGGACACGGGTCATTCCTGGGTCCCTGATGCCTTTTTGTGTAGCCTTCTCCGAGGGCTTCCAGGGCCACCGCCCTGTGGAATCAGCAGGGGATGCGCGCCTGCCCAGCTGCACAAGCTGGGGTCGGGATTCACAGGATGCTCCAGCCTGGCTGCGCTGTGCGCAATGAGGCTGGCAGGGCAGATGTGGAGAATGGGAGATTGACACCTGGGCGCCCAGGATTTGATTTTTTATGCTATTCCAAAGCTTTGGGGTTGAGTAGCGGAGGCCACTGTCCCTGAGGAGGTGCTACCAACTAGTTCGTCTTTAGCGCCCACCTTTCCTTTCTCTTGTCTCTTCCCCTCCCCTCCTGCACCCCAGGGAAGAAGCAGAGAAGGCTACTCTGGGTCCAGGGTGCAGGAGGCGCTTGTGAGGGGTGGGGGTGGGTAGTGGGGGTGGGGGAAGTCCAGCCAGCAGTTACTTGTTTCTGAAATCACAATCACCGCCCGCCAGGTGTTGGGGGAAGGGAGGGCAGGGCAGAGCAGCCCGCTTTAGGATGCCAGTCAGGCCTGCAGATGGCCTATTGTCTAGCTTTTTGGTATCCTTCCTTTTCTACCCTTAAATCTTCATCCCTTTCCAGAAGCGAATAGATGAACATTTAAAAAACATGTCTCAGCCCACACACTGTCAAATTCTTTTAAAAATTGTCTTTATGACACACAAGTCATTGCCCTCCCTCTCTTCATGCCCGCCCCTCCTCTGGCGGCTTGTCATC
This sequence comes from Cricetomys ansorgei, assembly GCA_026225945.1. Classification (NCBI taxonomy): domain Eukaryota; kingdom Metazoa; phylum Chordata; class Mammalia; order Rodentia; family Nesomyidae; genus Cricetomys; species Cricetomys ansorgei. The sequence continues at coordinate 93,343 of JAMJFZ010001639.1, read as the reverse complement.
AAGAGCTAAGTGTCTCAAACGAGTTTATAAATAAAAGAAACCAAATGTCAGACTCCTGTGTGGAGATTTCTGACAACGGGTAAGGAAGGGCCGGTCCTCCACCCTTGCTAGAGCAAAGGGACTGGAGAAAGTCGGCTCGGAAAGCTCGGCTCCTTTCCCGGCCCTGGAGCCGGCTGGGGCAGTCGTGTTTAAATTTGTGCTCTGTGCAGTGTTTGCATGAACAGTATTTAAAAGTTGCGTTTCACCCGTGGAAAGAAAAGCCGGCCAACACTTGGAGTAAAGGTGAAAATGGAGTAAATGAATATGGCAGTAGGAAGCGACCAAAATGTCAGACTTGCCGTAAATAACTCTTCCCCCACTAGCATGACATGTCAGAGATGGTAGATGGGCTAGGGAGCTGGGTGAGTGAATATTTTCACTCTTTTCAGAACCTTCCTTTGTGGTGCTGGGGAAGGAACCTCTTGAGCACGGTCAGTGCTTTGCCACTGAGCTACACCCCAGCCCAGCGCATGTGCCTGACGCCCTTCGCCGTGTAAAGGGGACAGGCTTCTCTTAGTTCCTGTGGGCTAGACCTTGCCTAGCACCTAAGGTCCAAGTGGTGACAAACTCTTCACTGTGAATGTGGCACAGAACATTTGAAAACCCACAGACTAATCATTCTTTGATCCAAAATCTACAAGTTTCATTGCAAGCCTCGTGTTCTTTCTTGCCTCTCAGATCACTCAGTCTGATTAGAAGCAGGCTTGTCCCACACATATTGCTAAACCGTGTATGGATGCTGTTATGTTCACAGGTCCTGGACCTGGGTAGAACTCACTTTAAATGTTACTATACCATTGGAGATAGCAAACCTTAGCCTCTTAAAAAAAATTGGGTGGAGGGGGTTATCAATATGTATCCTAGACTGGCCTCAAACTCACCATCCTCCTGCCTCAGTTTTCCAACTGATGGATAGTAGGCTAGTACCGTGAGGCTTAGATAAACCACAGCTATTTTTAAAGTGTATAGATGGTCAGATGTGTGTGTGATGGCAAAGGATTTATGTTAAGGTTTTGAATATATGTGTGATATTGAAAAACATCTATTTATTTAGCTCCTACCTTGTTTCACAGGGGAGTTGAGACAGTTTACAAGGATTCATAAAATGTAACAAGGTAGCCTGACTTAGGGAAAAGGAAGCAGGGTAGAATTAAAGGCGGCTGAGGAATCTTTCAGAAACTCGGAAGACTATCCCAGATGTCTGTGTTTTATTTGTAAACATAGTCACTCATTGTTTATGCTGTGAACATTCATGAGAACCTACTAGACACCTGGTTTGGTGAGAAGTTGTGTTCACAAAGAGGTGCCATAGATGGCCACAGGCTCCGCCCTGATAACATTGCATGACAAATGCAAGAAGGCGTGGTCACAAAGGAGCCTCTCATGCGTCCTCACAAGTTGTGATAATCATTGTCCTGGGTAAACACAGAAACGTCACTCATCCAGAATGTAAAACAGGAAACCATCTTAAGCAGGAGAGCAGAGCAGTTCTGTATTCCAGGACCAGGACGGCCCATTGCCAGACACAGAATGTGGCGAGAGGTGCTACATGCTCCCCTTGTCTGGCACAGGGCCAGTTTCACAGGCTTGGTCTGGCCTCACGGTCTCTCACCACTCCGGTGTTCTGAGGTTATTTACATTTCCAGGGACGTGTGTATTCTCCAGGAGTCACTTTATCCTTGTGATGATCTTAGCTAATTAATAATGAGAAAGGTGTTCCAGACTGCCCTGGGGCTGGGCTTTAGTTCTGCGTTGCCCTGTTAGAGCAGAGCACTGGCCTGATGGGTCAGTCACAGCATGGGTAAAGGGAGAGAGGAGTTTGAATAGAGTTCACAGGGTAGAAAGAGGCTGGTCATCCCAGGATATAGGTTAGCCAGGCTTAGGAACAGCCCCTGGTGACTGCTGCCATTGGTAAGAAATGAGAGGGTCATGCCAAAGGCACCTTCCCATGGACCAACTTGGAGCCATTTCTTAGCAGCAGGTGCTATAGTGAAAGTGTTGCACCTGTTGATTTTTGAATAGCTGGACTGGATTTCCATTGCTGCAGATGGATTGACTCCATCTAGGTGTAAGTTAGGAGCTCACACACAGGCAAGTGTGTGACGGTGAAGTGGAGCCCAACTCCGTGATGGATGTTCTTACTAGCCGTGAGAGTTCGGGGAAGTTATTTTGCCTCTCTGTTCTCCGGAAGACTCTGATGACAACAAAAGACTAAGTGTGTGTTGCTTTCCTAAGGCCTGATGAGTTTTGCACACGGGAGTCCTGATTCATGAGAACGGCACTCCTTGGACATCAGCAGTGACCATTTTTACTAAATGTAAAATGAACCGGCAACCTGTTTACCTAGGCACTCAGGGGTGCCTTGGTGGCAGGGTTGTAGATTGCATCTGATTATCTTCGAGTGGCTGTGTGTTCTGGGGCTATTAGAGTGTTTGCAGGCATGCTGTGAGCCCTGTCTCTACTGCCGTTGTCAAAGTCAAGCACAGAAAACGATAGTGAGGAGAGAAATTACCTGAGGCCTCATCTTTCCATTGTTTTGCTTTTTGAGACAGAATCTTTTTAGCACTAACCCACACCTGCTGCTGGCCTAGAGTCACTGTGTGGCCTGGGTTGGCCTCGATCTGGGATTACAGGTTTGAGCCACCGCACCTACCTTTCCATTGTTAAAATCAGAACGGTGTTTTAGTTTTCACCAAGACTGTGGCTCATTTCAGTAAATCACACTGTGTGTGAGACAGTTTAAAATTTAATTGTTGTATTGTTTGTTTACCTTGTTGTTGTTGTTGTTTTGAGATGCAGTTCCCGCACATTGTAGCTTATGCTGGCCTGAAACTCACTGACATGGGCATCATCAGGATGATCTCAAACTCATGGCAATCCTCCTGCCTCGGCTTCCCAAGTGAAAGGACTACAAGCGTGGACCACAACACCTAGCTTGTTTGAGAATTAGTTTCTTTACATATATTTAGGGTGTCCATGTGTTTAATGTATGTGTCTGTGTGCACAGGTGCCACCGTGCACATGTCTAGGTCAGGGAACAACTAGTGGGAGTCAGTGCTCTTTTTCCAACATGTGGGCCTAAGGATGGGATTAAGGTCATCAGACTTGTTGCCTGGCAAGTGCCCTAACCCACTGAGCCTTCTCACTGGCCTTGCTGGCGTTTTAGTAACTTAAGAACTATGAAAATACACACATTCAAGTTACATTTTACCTAAAGTGCCCAAGTTCAACTGTGCTGTCCCTCAAGTCCCTGGGAAGCATTGTTTTCCATCAAGAGGCGTTTCTGTCCCATCGAAGACTTCTGAACTGTGTTCCAGGGCACAGCCAGGATTGCGGGGGTGCCATTCTGGATCTCTAAAAGAAATTGCAATGCCAGTGTTCCACCTGTTTGCTGAAGGATTAGCCTGAAAGAATTTTGAGGCTGTAGCACCAAAAAATGACTTCTGTCTTCAACCACCAGACACAAGTCTCTCACACTTGGATGTGACCCATCGAATGGAAGAGAGTTCCCCGGGCTTGATTTTCAGATGAGCCACATGGGACCGCCTTGCAGTGATGACAACCACGTATAAGTTCAATGGCATCAGTTACAACTAATTTATTGACAATCATATTCTTATCTATCTAGCGTGTAAAATCACTATTTATTCATATTAAGTTACGGGATATGGTGAGACTTGCTCTCTGTACGGAGTGCGTATTGAGTCAAGGCTGTTGAGTGTCCAGTTCCTGAGATGCCTTTGGTTTTGGCCACCATGCACTAGTGTGCTGCTTTGTGGGCTCACTGCGGTATTCCCATACATGTCTACAGCGTGTTCTGACAAAGGCAATTAATACTTCCGCCCTCTCATGACTTCACGGTTGCAGCCTTCCAGCCCCGACTTTTAGCTGTCTCTGAAACTTGGAATAGATTATTGCAAGCTGTCATCTTCTCGTGGTGCCATGGGAACCAGAACTTTCTCCTTTTATGAATTGTGTTTAGCCACCTGTTTCCTAGCCTTCTTCTACCCCTCTCCCATTTACACTTAGCCCTCTGAAAGTGAGTATCACGCATTCTAAATGTCTTCTTGAAAAGACACCAGGCCTGGAGAAGTGGCTCAGTTGGCAGAGTGCTTGCCTAACATGCATGAAGCCCTGTGTTTGATCCTCAGCACTGCATAAACCAGGTGTGGAATGGTACGTGCCTGTAATCCCAGCACTGGAAAGATAGCAGCAGGAGGATTAGTAGTTCAAGGTCATCCTCAACCATCTAGTGAGTTAGACTGAAGCCAGTCCCGGCTGCATGAGGCATTGTCTCAAAATAACAAAACGAAAACAGAAGAAAAAAAAATGAAGACATCCTCAGGAGACACGTGAGAGAGAACGTGCAGGGCTTTTCTGGGTCTGGCGCATTCATTTAGCATAATGCCTTTAGTTCTGTCCATTCAGCAGCAGGTGACAGGACGCCACTCTTTATGGCTGGATGGTACCCCACAGTGTTGCATGCACATTTTCTTTGACCGCTCATCTGTGGTTGGACACCTAGGTTGGTTCCGTACGTCGGCCGTTATAAACAGTGCTGTGGTAGACCTTGGTGTGTGCTGCCTTTTGATATGATAGATACGATGGTGCTATTTTCTTTGGATCTGTACCCAAAAGCAAGACAGGCCTCATGGTGGACGCACAATTTTTATTTAATTATTTATGTGTGTGTACTTTCATGAGTTTATGCAACACATGTATGCAAATGCCCTCAAGCCTCCAGGATCTCCTGGAGCTGGAGTTAAGACAGGTGTGAGCTGCCTGACGTGGGTGCTGGGAACCAAACCTGGGTCCTCCACAAATCATCAAGCTCTTTTAACCGCTGTGCCGTCTCTCCAGCACAGGTTTTTTTTTTTTTAAACAAAATATGTTAGGTTGGTTAAGTTTGGATGCAGAACTTACAAATGTCTTACAAACTTACAAAAAAGAGTAGGGTAGCAGGTCATCTTGGACATAAACAGTGGTACTAGCAAATACTGCCGGTACTGTGCTGCGTGGGGCACTGGCCACCCAGCCTGGGGTCTGCGTGGGGCACTGGCCGCCCAGCCTGGGGCGCTGTGTGGGGCACTGGCCGCCCAGCCTGGGGCGCTGCGTGGGGCACTGGCCGCCCAGCCTGGGGGCTGTGTGGGGCACTGGCCGCCCAGCCTGGGGTTTCCTGGAGAGAGACTTTCAGGACTAAATCCAGGGCAGCTCCAGGGAACAGAATCTTGACAGAAGACTTTGATTCCCTCCGTTGAAGAATCTTTATCCCAAATGTCCTTGTTTCATTGTAGGGCTTGTCTTGCCTTGTATTTCACCGTATGATAATGAAGCCGAGACCCTGCCTTAAAAAATTTTATTTCCCCAGTATGATGCTGGCTATTTTAAATCTTAAAACTTTCTTCTTTCACGTCTTTTTGGGGCTGGCTCTGAGTTGCACACCTTGCACCGCAGCCTTCTGAATGCTAGGGTGTGAGGGCCACACCTGACTCTTCATGTCTCTCTGTTTGCCTTTTGTGTTTTCTTCCGTGCTTACCCGTGAGCCCTGGGCTTCATCCACGTTCAGTACATACACTTGCACTAAGCTGCACCTTAGCTCCTGTCTATTTTATTACAACAGAACAGGATTTGTCTAACCAATGTTAACAAACATTAATACTTACTGTACATGGCAGATTATTTTTGCTCTAAAATTTTACTTCTCATTAAAAAAATTGCAGACTCGTTTCCTATTTTTTCCCTAAATGCAACCTAAGGCCTCCTTGTTCTTGGAAGCAAAGTAGTTACATCTCTGCAGTTATTCTGCTACTAATCTTGCTTGAAATTATATATATATATATATTCATATTTTATTTTGTATTTTTATGTTTTATATTTGTGTGCATTCTTTACCAAGTAACGAGAGATTTACTAGTTTAATTTCTCTCCTTCTCTCGCGCGCATTTCTCACTTAGGAAGTCCTTGCCTTCACAGGCAGTTGGTGTCTGTGGTTGGACGTGAGCCACGCAGGCTTCTGTGCCCACTCTCTTTCCCATACTTGATTGGATTTTTCAGATTGGAATTTTCCCCCAGAGATTGTAATGTATTGTTTGTTCTTGCTTGTGTAAAAATGAATGTTTCCTTCACACAACATTGCTTTTGTAATTCTTCACCAAAGTCTTTTAATTTTAATACTCTACATATTCTTCATCCTCAAGGATTCTAGAAACTTCTGAGTTATGGAAGATATGTTTGCTGTCTGCATTAAAAAAGAATCAGAGTTGGGGGGGTGGAGATGGGTAGGTGGATAAATGCCCTTCCCACACAAGCATGAGTTCGGACTTCAGATCCCCAGAACCCACATAAATGCCAGGTGGTGTGATGAGCCACCCGTAAATTCAGAACTGGGAAGGGGATCCGAAAAGCAAGCCGCCTAGCCAGACTAGCTGCATCAGTGAGCTCTGGCTCCAACTGAAGACTAAGCCTCAGTAACAAGGAGGAGAGCCATGGAAAAAGTTCCCAACATTAACCTTGTACAAACATACCTGCACACACATGTGTCCACACACATGAAAACATACACACTACACACTCACTGCTAGCTCCTTTCCACATGCCCTGACTAATTAGCTGATCATATTTCGCTGTGCTGGGCATTGCAGGTGCTAGGCAAGGATCCCACCGCTGAGCTCTACCCCTAGTTCTTCAATGATTCTTCTAAATAAAGACTTAAAAACTAGAAAGCATGGAAGCTGGAGAGATGGGTTAGGAGTTAAGAGTGTATATTGCTCTTGCAGTAGACCCAAGTTCAGTTCCCAGCACATACATAGGGTTGCTCACATCCAGAGGATCTGACACCCTCTTCTGGCCTCTGTGGACACGATTCTTACATGCACATACCCACACACAGACGCACAGTCATGCACATAATTATAAAATAAAAAGAAACCTTAGAAAATAGAAAGCATAGAAAAGTACATGGACCGAGGTACAAAAAATGAATGTCTTGGTTGATCACGCAGATCAGCCAGCAACACAGGACACTGCTAGTCACGAGCCCTGTGCCCCTCCTGACCCCATTTCCTCCCCCTGCCTAGGTATAACCACCGTCTGACTTGCTTTCTCCTTTAAATTGGGATTCCCGAGCACAGCAGGTCAAACTTACTGCTCTTAAGCTTTCACAGTTGCTCCATCTTTGTCTTTGTAGACAGTGGTGTCTCTAACATCACTGGGGTCGCTCCTTTTTATTTTGTGGCATGAGGTATTAGTCTCTGGTCGTTGGGCATGCTAGGCAAGTACTCTCATACTGAGCTATTTCTCCAGTTCTGTTGGTGTGTGTGTGTGTGTGGCCAACCATACGGAGGCCAGAAGTCAACCTGAGATGTTTCATAAGCTTCTCATCTTGTCTTTTGAGACAGGATGGGCTTCCGGCCTAGAGCTCACCAAGTGGGCGAGGCGACCAACCAGTGAGCCCCAGGTGTCATCCTCCTATCTCTGCCCCCTGAGAGCAGGGATTACAAGCATGTTCCACCACACCCAGCTTTCAAGTGGGGATTTAGCACTGGTCTTTCTGCTTGCATGGGATGGAGAAGAAGTCTAGTTGAGTTCTAGAGTAACCCACAGGCTCGGTGCTCTGTGTGGCACAAGCCAGAGGGTCAAGGGTGAGGGTAGAAGCCGATGGCTCCAGGAACTTACTTGCTCTTTTGCTGGAGTGGTGGACCTATGATTTGAGGATCAGAGAGAGCTGCAGGCATGCTGGGTTGTAACCTAGCAACTGTGAGCAAGGTCAATGGTTATCTCCTCAGCTGGGGCAGTTGAAAATAACAGTCTTCATTAATAAATACTGCTTGGTGCAGGGGTAAATATGGCTTACATACTGGGTGTGACACAGGTCTTTGTCCCATGAGCGCCATGCTTCCCACCACACATAAAATGTGGCTGCCCCAAAGCAAACTTCACTTAGTACCTGGATGGTCTTCCCTGGGCCCAGTCTGGAAGGGGCTACAAAATCTCATCAAGCCAGGTATCAAATCCCTCTGGCTTTTCTCAGCGGCAGCTCAGAGGGCTGTTTAACACCACCCCATCCCTTTTGCTCACAGAAGACCAGTTAGGGCTTGTGGTCATCTTGGGCTTTGCACAAAGAGGGAGCAATTCAAATGAGAAGACAAGACACGTTGCAGCCTCGACAAAGAGAGGGTTCCTTCCTTCCACACTGTGGCTGGTCTTCAGGGAAGGCTCTTGTCTCCCAGAAGTGGCTCTAGGTCTAGATCCCACGAAACCAGCTAGACTCTAGTTTCTATGCCAACAAGGTTGCCTCCATCTCTCTTGGCATGCTGGCTGAGGTCTCCTGGGTCTTGTTGTCCCATGCTGCTCTTAGCTGGAGAATGGAGCACTCAGGATGCCCCCCACTTCAGCTCAACCTCCCTAGGTCCACAATTGAGCTTTTAAAACAGAAATGGAATCTCTTCATTCTAATGTCCAGTGGATGCACCTGACTGCCTCCCTCTACCCCCACACCCCATCCTTCTGACTGGCCTCCTCTGTGTCCACACCTTCCCTGAGTTGTGCCCTCCTCCTCACAGCTCCCCCCCCACCATTTGGTGTCTAGCAAATTTTTTTAGAAAGTCTGTAAAATAGACAAAGTTCTGGCAAGGCTAATTAAGACAAAAAGGTGCAAATTCAGAATGCTAGAGGCAGCATATGGAGCAACAGGGAGAATACTTAAAATACCAGGAGCATTGAGTTATCTGCTCCCGTGTGTGTGCGCTTTTGACAAAATGGACAGTTTTCACAAAAAAATGCAAGCTAGAATTTCACAAAAAAATGCAAGCAATAGAATGTGGTGTCCTTGGACGGGAGGAGCCACGTTGCGAAGACGTCAGTCCCCCACAGCTCCTGCTGCGCTTCCTGGTAACCCGAAGGGATGTGAATTTGTTCCTATTTTTATATCCCTTTGGTAATTTTCTGTGGTGCTCAGAAAGAAGAGTTAAATGCCTCTACTCAGTTGTGAATCTTTTTATCGAAGGGAAACATCCATTCAATGCATTTGAATGTCACCAATAAATTGTTTTTCTCAAAGAACAGAGTTCTTAAACACGAAGGCGTATGGAGACTTGATGAAGCCACTTTCATCTGACACTGGGCATGTTTTCCCACTTGCTATTTTATGAGTTTAATTTTCAGCGCTCTTGCTCTCTTAATTCAGCATGAGGCCCCAGAAAGCCCTGGAAGAAAATCTCCAGTGATCCTAGGCACATACCCAAAGCACCCTTTACCCTGCCACAGAGACAATTGCGTACCCATGTTTGTTCTGCTCTCGCCACAGTCGCCAGGAAGGGGAACCAGCCCAGACGTCCCTCAACGGGTGGATGGGTAATGAAAACGTGATGCATACATACAATGCAATATTACCCGGCAGTGAAGACAAATGAAATGTGCAGGGAAAATGGGTGGATCTGAAAAGTGTACTATTAAGCAAGGTGACCCAGACTCCGGAAGACAAAGCTGTTTCTCCTCATCTGTGGGCCCTAGGCTTTAACGTGTACGTGTCTGTACGTAAACAAGCATAAACGTGAGTAAAGTCTAAAAACCTAGAGAGGAGAGACCAGGGGTGAAGAGGAAGGACGGGGCGGGGCACAGGGACACACAGGACAGGAAAGAGCGGTTGCTGCGAGCAGGGCGCAGTAGCGGGGGTGGGAGGGTGGGAGACCCACTAAAGCTCTCGGCTCCACAACGTCACAATCGTGTCTAGTACCTTGCACGGTTATTTTAAAGAAATAAAAACATTTAAAAAATCAGAAGCAGCGCATTTTACGTCAGCACTCAGGAGGCAGAGAGCAGTAGTTCTCTGTGAGTTCAAGGCCATCCTGGATCACATAGCAAGTTCTAGACCAGCCAGAGTTACACAGTGAAACAACCCCATCTTAGAAAAAAAAAAAGGAAGAAAAGAAAAAAACTTAAGAAAAATACTACAGTGAAAGGTTCGAGGACCTTCCAGCGGCCGGGCTCCTTCCGTCCCGCTGGGGCAGATGACAGAGCACCTGTGTTGGAGCTCAGCAACCCTTTGCTTAGATCTGTCCATCTTCTCTCCTGATACCACATTTCTCTTCTTTCCTCTTTCCAACACTCCTGTGCGTGCTAAATCAGCTGCCTCTGTTGCCATAGCTACACAGCAAGGGCGTAACCCTTCCATGCCAGGTTTCCTTTCTGTTCTTTTAAAACAAACATTGTTTTTTTCTTCTTCACCTGTCCTCTCAGTGTTTTATTTTGGTTTGTCTTCAGAGATAGAGTCTCATTTTGTAGATCAGGTTAGCCACAAACTCCCTTTCCTCCTTACCTCCTGAGGGCTGGGATCGCAGGCCTACCTTACTGTGCCTGGCACATATATGCACAAGTCAGACAGAGTGATGGGGTTCTCATATGGCTCAGCTGTCCCTGTGCACGCCAAGTCCCCAGCCAAAGGAAACTTTTAGTTGTGGCTTGAATTCTGCTGTTAGTATCTTAAAACAACCCACACAGACTCCTACTTTTGCATTTTTCTCCTCCCACAGCGGGTAGAGTGGCTTTCTGCCATGAGTGTCCAGGATGAAGGCTATCTGTGCCTCTCTCAGACACATAAGACTGTAGATATCCTGTAGGGTATGTTCTTAACTAGTTATTGATGGGGGAGGGCCCCACCCAGCCCATTAGACTGGTAGCACTGGATTCTACGAGAAAGCAGAGTGAGCAAGCCATGGGGAGCAAGCCAGTAAGCAGCACTCCTCCATGGCCTCTGCAGCAGCTCCTGCCTCCAGGTTCCAGCCTTGCCTGAGTTCCTGTCTTGACTTCCTTCAGTGAGGAATAAGGTGGTAATGTAACCTGAATAATCCTTTTCCTCCCCAACTTGCTTTTGGTCAAGGTGTTTCATCATAGCAATAGTGGCCCTAACTAGGACAGGACATTGAAACTTCTTTGCAGTTTTATATCTCTCCAGTCAGAACCAGCTAAAATATAAAACAAAACAACAACAAAATGACAGCAAACCTGGCGAGGATATGGGGAAGGAGGAACCACTACTCACTGCTGGTGGGAGTGCAAACTAGTAGCCACTGGGGAAACCCCAAGAACGAAAAATAGATCTATCATAAGACGCAGTTATACCATTGGGGTATAAGCCCAAAGACTCTCGATCCTAGCACAGAGATACAGGCTCATCTGTGGCCAGTGCTGCTCATTTTGAAGTAGCTAGGAAATGGAAGCAGCCTAGGTGTCCACCAGCTGATAAACGATCCTGAAAATGTGTTACATAGACACAGCTGTGAGACAAAGGAAATCATGAAACTTCCAAGAAAACGAATGGATCTGAAAGTCTTACAGTAAACGAGGTGACCCAGACTCAGACAAAAATCATATGTTTGCTCTCATGTACAGATTCTATCTTTTAGTGTTTGTGTATATGTGACTAAAGGCATCTTAGTGTGTGGAGACCAGTCGTTCTCAACCTTCTTAACACCGAGACCCTGTAATACAGTTCCTCATGTTGTGGTGACCCCCCCAACCATAAAAGTGTTTTTGTAGCTACTTCATAACTGCATTTTGCTACTGTAATGAATCATAGTGTAAATGTCTGATATACAGATGGTCTTAGGCGACCCCTTTAAAAGGGTTGTTTTACCCCCAAAGGGGTCGCACCCCACAGGTTGAGAAATGCTGGTGTAGATATGAGACTGGGTAGGGGACTAGGAGAGGGAGCTGAGGTGTTGGAGGGTGGGTGTGGCACCAGGTCATATGCGATATGAAGATGGAGAGGAGGTTCCTGGGGTGACAGGGCGCCAGGGGGAAGAAAGAGGAGACGAAGAAGCAAAGACTTGTCTGGAAGAATTCCATAGTGAAGTCTAATACTCTGTAGGCTAACAAAAAATAACTTTAGCTGGGTGTGGTCATGTATACCTTGAATCCCAGCACTTGGGAGGCAGAGGTAGACAAATCTTTATGTGTTCAGAAGACAGCCTGGTCAACATAGTTCCAGGTCAGCCAAGGCTATGCATACCCTGTCTTAAAAAGATAAGAAATTATTTTTTATTTTAATCAGCATTTCCAATACATTGGGTTCTTCTGACTGGACACAGGCGTTGGAATTCAGTTTGACACTGCTAAAATCTAAGGCTGTGAAACTGTCCATTCTGAAGACTGTATTTATTACAGTTTGTTTCAGGCTGTGGCTATCTCAGGATTGAGGATTTCAAGGAATATGGAAGTCTCCCTAACATGTCTACTGTATTTATGGGTGAAACGGTATGCTACGTAGGACCTGCTTCAAAGCAGTATTTTGCAAGGGGGGAGAGGTGGATTACAATAGACCGTGAGTTGTTAGGGCTGAACATGTCCCATCACCTATCCTCCATCAGGATGGAGGGAGGTACAGTTCATAGTGGCTTTAGAACAGGAGGCATAAATGGAACTCCAGGGCAAAATGCCATCTCTCCTGAAAATTCTAGTTGGCAGGTCTGTGGAGTCCACCATAGTAGTTCTTTAATTTTGTCTATTTTCTAAAATTCTGAAAATGTCTCATTTCTGTTTTATAAACATGAGCTTTCGCCAGTGCACTACGATGTTCAACCCTGCCAACTTAAACACAATGAGAAAGAACTAGAGAATGTCACTAGAGGGGACCTCTATCAAGCTGATTTATGATGAGACAAAAATCCATAGATTCTGCAGCTGGGGCATGCAGTAAGCAATGCTCAATTAAGTCCCTGACATGGGGGATCGAGAGCTGCAGTCTGTTCAGAGAAGCTTTGTTTCCACTGGGAACTTGCGGCCTGGGGGTGTTGTGGGCGAATGGAAGCATCTTGAGAAAAACCAGTCTGCTGGGAAATGAGCAGGACCTCACTGCTTCCAAGGCAGGGAAGCAAGCGGCTGTCTCTGTGTGTCTTGGCTGTGCTCCCCTGTGTGAGCCTCTCCAGCACTTCTCATCGGCTCAGATCTTTTCAAGCGTGATTCTGACTTTGAGAAAGGAAGATTCTGTCCCACGTTGCAGGGTTTCTGCATGTGCTTTGCTGCTATACTTTGGAAAGTGATGGAGGAGGCCCTTGGATGGGGCTACAAGAATGCAACCTGTCTTTTCAAGATGTCAGTCATTTGGTTCTGCCAATCAAAGGGCCCAGGTGGCCGGGATTTGGTATGCTGTCCAATGAGTGCTATTCGAGGTGGAGCTCTGAGTGGCAGGAATAGATGGCTCACATGACTCCTGGATGGGAGGCTGGCTGCCAGCAGGCTAGGTAGCACTTGCTGGTTCTGGTTCTTCAGAGCTAGGGTGCAGCTGCTGTGGGCCCAAATGCCTGCGCTCCAAAGGCTGCTTGCTCCTCTCTGTTACTAACCATTAGGACAGTTGCCCCTGTATATAAGAGAAATCTGCTTTGTTATTTACATGCCTGGGCTTAATATGCTTATAGCAGATTTTGTCTTTCTTGGATGTGTAGTTCTGTGAATTTTACAAATACATAGAGTCAAGTAACTGCCACTTCAATCGAGCTTCAGAGATTCTTCTGTCTCTTCCTCCCATCTCTGCACAGGAACACTGGGATTACAAACGTAACTACTGCATCGGTCCCTGTGTCGGACACGGGGATCTGAACTCAGGCCACATGCTTGCATGTCTAACTCTGTTCCTACTAAGCCATCTCCCCAGCCCACTGATAGTTATCGACTATTAAGCAATATACCTTTAGATGGAATTACCACAATTTCTTAGATATGCAGCCATTAGAGGTCATATGGTATAGGTAGAGAGGTGTATGCCCATGATTTCAGTACTTGTGAGGCTGAGGCAGGAGGATAATTTGTTTCAGACCAGCTTGGGCTACACAGTGAGAGACAATCTCAGAAATGAAATAATAAAAGGGATTTGGGTGATCTTTGTTTTGAGTGGGTATGAAGCTGTTGTCTCTGTAGCTATAAAAGACAGCCTGAGATCTCAGCTATCTGGGTAAATACCTTGAGGGAAGCATGCATATTCAAGTCTTACTGCCAGATACTTTCCAAAATGACTGTGCCATTGACATTCCTACCAGCCATTCAGCACTACATTTGGTATTGTTCCCCCTCCCCCTCTCTCTGTGTGTCTCTGTGTCTCTGTCTCTCTCTCCACCTCTGTGTCTCTGTCTCTGTCTCGCTGTGTGTGTGTGTGTGTAAATTTCAGCTATCACAGGAGGTGTAGAAATGATATCTCAATGTGGCTTTAATTCAAGTCCTAACAGTAGCAATGCTGAATGTCTTTCTGGATGGCTAAGCTCTCTCTTCCTGGTTTGATTGACTTTCATAGGTCAACAGGATCTACCATCCTTCCTCAGGCAAGCAGGTGTGTTCCTTAGTTTCAAAGAAGCAGCAAGAGCTTGACAGGAGGCACCAAGGGAGGATGGAGGGAGTGGCTCAGAGGAAAATGGCGTTCAGACCAAGTGAGGAGCTGATCCAGGGCCTCTGGTCTTCTCTGTGCAGGCTGCTGTGGGCGGGCCCTCTCTCTGTTGGCAATGGATTCTGCTTTATTGTTTACGCCAAGTTCTCCTTTTAGCTGAGTATCTTTAGAAATATGTATCATGGCTGGGTGTGGTGGTTCACACTTTTAATCTCATCTCTGGGTTTGGGGCCAGCCTTGTCTACATAGCTCAGTAGTTGAAGAGCAGTGGGCTCTTGCAGAGGATCCAGGTTTTGCTCCCAGCATCCCACTGGTGGCTCACAGCCATCTGTAACTCCAGCTGCAGAGGACTGGATTCCATCTACTGACCTCTGAAGGCACCATGCACACATGTGGTACATAGACAGATGCGCAGGAATTCATACATACTTATAAAACTAAATCTTAAGAAAAAAAGGTGGAAAAGGTATCTTTGGCTCTGAGCGCAGCCTTTAATTGACTTTTTGACTTTTGCAAAGAGGAGAAAAGAGGCATGCCTGAAAGATGTTCAAGAAAATGAACATTTCAATTTGCTTGAGATATGCTAACTACAGTAAAAGCTTTGTCACTGTGGCCTGGCTGTGCACATCCATCAGCCAATGGGTGTGTGTTCACTGGACCCTGTGTGCAGCTGTTGCCCCAGGTGTGGCATTGTCTGGCAGAACCAGGCTTCACACTCCAGTCAGGAGAGAGCTGAATCTGGGAACAGCAGATGAACAGCTGCAGCACCGCACCTGTTCGACAGAAGGAGATACTGAGGCAGAACAGGGGACTGACAAGAGGAGGCTGCTGTTGACCAACGGGCTAACTCGGGTGGTTAGTAGGCCAGGGTGGACTTCAGGCATTTTTATTGTGTCATTTGGGTGACCTGAGCCTCACGTCATCTGTAAGACCATTCAACATGGATGCCCGTGTGTCTGATCCCTGCCCATGCTCTGCTCTTCCCATCTTGTCTAGCTGGGGCAAACCCTTTGGCACAGCATCTCCAATGTCCATTCTTCTCACCTGGCAGGGCCCTGCCCTTGGCTAATTCCTCTATGACCTTCCTTGAGCAGCCAACCCTTGTTCCCAACTGCACAGAGGAGCCGGGCTTGAGTCCCCTCTTCCCTTCCCGATGGCTGCTTTGCCACCCCTTGCAGTCTGTCTTCCCAGTGTAGACTCTCCTAAAGGATCAGCGACCCCACCCTGTTTATCTCCCCAGGTCCCCACACCTTTCACCATGAGAGGGAGTGCCTGCACACGGGAGGAAAGAAAGAGACTGAGTCAGACATTGTGGAGATGGGAGGCAGTGTGAGCTGACTCGCTCTGTGAATGTCCGTGTCAGCAGGACTAAGTAAAGGTGGTAATAAGAGGAAGATGACCAGCAGGAGCTGACGTCATTAGGGGATGACAGCGTCTAGGAAAAGGTGGAGGAAGCCACAAGGACGGGGATGCTATCAGTCAGGGGAAGATGTGTGCGTCTGTCTGAGGTGATGGACGGGGTCTCTGGCTTAGCTACTTTTTTGTGGCTGTGGTCAAACACTATGACCAGGGCACCTTACAGAAGAAGAGTTTACTGGGCCTTATAGTTCCAGAGGGTTGGAGTTCATGACCATGGATCTGCCTGCAGCAGGTAGCAGGCATGTGGTTGGAGCGGTAACTGAGAGCTTACATCCTGAATTGCAAGCAGGGAGTGGAACACACTGGGAATGTCTGGAAACCTCGAAGCCCAACCCCAGTGACATACTTCCTCCAGCAAGGCCACACCTCTTAAACCTACCCAAACAGCACCACCAGACAGGGGACCAAGTATTCAAGCATCAAAACCTGTAGGGGTGGCATCTCATTCAAACACCAGAGTCTCACACATCCCAAGCTGGCTTCAAATTTGTTAAATATTATGAATGACCTTGAATTTCTGATCCTCCTGCCTCCGCTTCCTGAGTGTTGGGAGTCAAATCCAGAGCTTCATGCACGCTAAGTCGGCTCTCTACTGACTGAGTTACATTCCCAGCATGCAACAGGGTATCTAAGGAAGTAGAAATAAAGGGAGGTGGCTATCAGGTGCAAAGGACATCTTCAGGCAATCCTGGCAGCTCCCAGGTCCCTGGGATGGGGAGACAGCTGTGGACAGCAGATTGCTGGGAAGAGCAGGCCTTTAGCCTCCTGATTCGTGCATCACAGGAAGGGGCTTTACATAGCTGGATTAGGGAGTGCTGCCAGGTATGGTGTGGTGGTTCAGTTTAGCACCCATGCAGAAAGGACAGTGTCTTAGTTACTTTCCTAGTGCTGTGAAGAGACGCCATGACCAAGGCCAGCTTGTAAAAGAAGGCATTTAATTGGGGGCTTGCTTACACTTTCAGAAAGTGAGTCCATGACCATTGTGGCAGAGAGCATGGCAGGAGGCAGGCAGGCAGGCATGGTGCTGGAGATGTCTGGAGAGGTAGCTGAGAGTCTGCATCTCTCCACAACCATGAGGCAGAGGGAGAGCTAGTTGGGTCTGGAATACGCTTTTGAAACCTCAAAGCTCACTACCAGTGACATACCTATTCCAACAAGGCCACACCTCCTAGTCCTTCTCAAACAGTTCCACCAACTGGGGGACCAAGCATTTAAATGTATGAGCCTACGGAGGCCATTCACATCCAAGCTACCACAGACAGTAACTGAGGAGGCACTCTGGGCTTCACGCTTATTCAAAGCTCACAAGAGATGAACAATATCTGGTTTGGTTTGCCTAAGTCTTCTCCAGGAATCTCCTTGTGGTTCTTGAGAAACACAGGAGAGGAGGAAAGAAACCCTGGAGCACCTTCCCTTGAGGCACCTTGTGCTTGCCCTGTAATTAGGGAGAGTCCCTTATTTCCTGTGTCTCTTATTCCCATCTTGGTCTGCGGTGACTCCTCTGTTCAGCCTTGTTCTGCCTACCGATGGCCCTTCGTGAACCGTGTAGGAGAATGATGGGGGCGGGGTGAGAAGGACGGGCTCACCGTCACTCAAACCTTGGAGCATTAGCGGGGAAAGAAAGCACCCCATTGTAAACCATGGGTGGGGGATAATAGAATGACAGTCGTAATCGTCCCCTAATCTCCTGGTATTGCCTGACCATCTGCGCCCTTCACCCTTCAGCTTCACAAGTGGTAGGTGCGTTCTTTTTTCTAAGTCTACCTTCCTGTACCCCCACACCTTCTGGGTGCTCTTGATTTCATTTCTAAATCGATCGTGGTCCAGCAGTAGCTCCCAGCATCTTCCACCGCCCTGCCCACTGCTGTGGTCCAGCAGCCCTGCCAGCTGCTCTGCCCTTCCTTCTGGGCCCAACCCCTTCCCCACACCTCAGAAGCACCGCTAACTACAGCAGCTCTTCCCTCCAGCTGCCCCTCTGCCCACTGTCCCCCATCATGGCAGCACCCAATCCCTGGAGCCCACACCTGTTTCTGGTTTCCAGGGCTCACCACCAGCACCTCTGGTGCACTGACTTGCCTTCTCTATGCCGTAGAAGCTGCTCATGTGGAGGGCACCTGACAAGGATGCCCACATTAACCAACATAATGAGAATCCTTGGCTTGTCTTACTGGGCCAATTAGCAGCACTGGTACAGCTGCCACCCCACCCCCCACCTTTTTTTTTTTTTTTAGAACATGCTCTTAATGTGGCCATCAGGAACATTTGCTCCCAAACTCCCCTTTGCCTCAGAGGACATGCCTCTTCCCTGTGCAGTTCCACCTTCCCGAGGAAGTTTAAATACGAACGAGCTACAGGGCTGTGTCTAATACCTGGTCTTCCCTGCCAAGAGCTCACAGAGGCTTGGTTTTAGGCTCTGTCTTCTAATCTGTGGAGTTCACGGTCTTCATCTCCTCTGAACACTAGCCCACTGCTGCTTATGGATCACTTGGGGAAATTGCTCCAATGCAGATTCTTACTGCGTAATTCTGAGTGTGGCCTGGGGTTCCATGTCCCCTCAGCTCTCAAATGGCTCGATGCTCTGGATCTTCTGCTCTTCCTTCACACAGTGTTGCCTATCACACAACTGTCCCTGTGCCAGCCTCTTCCTGGACTTGTCGACACTGATGTCTCCCAGGCATCGCAGACCAAACCTAACACGTCCCAGTAGAGCGAGTGCACGCGGACCTCTCAGCCTGACCTCTCTGTTTTCTCCTGTCATCCTCCCAGTTTCAGGAGCCAAAATGGGGCTGTCCTTGGTTTCTCTTTCTTTTCCTTTCATCCAACCCACCAGCAATGCTGTGGCCTCGGTTCTCCTCCTCCCAAACACTCCCCGAATCCTCCCACTCAGCTTTCAGCTGCTGCGAGGCGCCTCCCACACCTCAGGCTGGGCTCTGCCCACACCATGTGCCTACATCTACACACACTGAAAATGTTATCGTCACAGCTCCTTATGGGGAGCACGATGCTAGCATCTTATTTTTTGTATAAAAAAAAATGGTTATTGAATAAGCACTGTGCCTAAGGAGCCTCCTGTAGACCTTTATAACTTTAAAAGTCAAACTCAGTCTGGGGAGGAAACTCAGGGGGCAAAGGCGCTTGCTGTCAAGACTGGCAATTCCCCTGAACCACACGGTGGAGGACAGAACTGACTCCCACAACCTGTCATCCAGTCTCCTTACGTGCTGTGGCTTATGCATGTACCCGACCCCCCAAAGCTTAAAAAAGTAAAAATAACCCAGTTCATTGTTTTGATTTATTTCCCTTTTATGTAGTAGCCAACGGTACTAATGGCAGACTTAGGGAATTAAGGAGACACTGTGTTGCTGTAGGACACAAATTATGGCGCAGATGCCCACAGGTGTCCGAAGGGTCCAGGCCTCACAGAGCTGATAGTTTGTCTTCATCGAACCACCTTTGACAAGGGCTGCTTGCAGTTAAGGCTCCAGAGCTATTTGTGTGATGATTGTCGTGACTCACCTCACTGAAGCCTGGTGCCTCAGACATCTTTGGGGGGAATGGGTGGCGGGGGCTGCGTGGGAGTGCTACACCTGAGCTCCAGTTCCCTCGTGCGATCAGGTTTGAGAGTGGCCTTCTCTGTGCTGCTCAGTGGGGTTACAGTTCCCTGGTTTGTTCTCTGTTGCTATGATACCAGAATCAGAAGCAACTTGGGGAGGAAAGGGCTTACTTTACCCTTTACAGACCATCATAGAGGGAAGCCAAGGCAGGATCTGAAGCAGAAGCCACGGAGGACCATTGTTTGCTACCTCCTCAGCCTGCTTTCTTATATAATCCAGGACACCTGCCAGGGGTGAGTCCACCACGGTGGGCTGGGACTTCCCGCCTCACTTAGCAATTAAGAAAATGCTTCACAGACAATTTTACAGGCTGGTCTGGTGGAGACAGTTCCTGAATTGCAATTCCCCTTCCCAGGTATGTCTAAGTTTGTGTCAAGTGTCGACTGGAGCTGACCATGACACAGTGTGTTAGGAAATGGTTAGGTTCAAACCAAAGCAGCCAACATGGTCACAGTGCAGGGCCCAATTCAGACAGTGAGAAACACCTCAGTGAGCTTGAGTTATTCAGATTGGGGAACTTGCTTTAGAAGAAATCATTAGTAAACTTGTTCATAAAACAAAAATATCTTGCAGATATAAAAAGAAAGTTGAATGTTTTCTTAAGATTGGGAAAAGGAGACACACTCATTCTTGTGCTGCTAATGCCTGCGGAGCGCTCGGTGAAGAACCAAGCCCCTCTCAGAACCTGCATGGTGCTGTGGCAAACACATCTGCCACCACCACATCCTTCCCGCAGTGTGGTTCTAAGAGCAGTCTCAAGAAGGAAGACTATGACCTAGCAAAGAGTCGGTGAGATTTTTTTAACTCTATGGTCATGCAGTTTGGCAGGAGCCATACTTTGGTCTTTTCCCAAGCTAAAGACAACGCAGATTCCTCTCAGATGTCGGGAGGCAGCAGTGGCTGCCGTCCCTACTCAGCCGTGTGATCTCAGCCGCCATCACAGCCGCCAGCAGCCCGCCCTAACCTCCAGTCAGTGCGTGCACTGGCCAATATTCTACCAGAAAATGGAATCCACGTGCACAGGTACTGCTCCTATAGTGAGCTGACGTAAGCTTCCGAGCGCGCTGGAGGAGGGGGAGGCTGAGCTGTGTCATATATTAGGGGATTCCAAGCATTTTCGCCTTAAGATTTGTGACTCATAATGGGTTTGTCAGGGAAAACAGCCTTGTAAGCCCATGAGCTCAGTAAAACTCTGTGGATTCCAAGCTTAGGCCAAGGATGGCTGCATCTTATGCCCACCACAGCCAGTCCTGCCCGTCTTCATGGTCTAAGCAACATGTCTCAGTTGCCACACACATGACACATTCCCGCTAGGACTCCATGGTGTCAAAGTGAGAGGGACCACAGAGAGGGGCCATTCCAACCCTTACCAAGATGAGCAGGGAGGCCAGGACAAGCAAGGCACAGCACTCATGGCATCTAGGAGTTCAGGGCGTAGGACACAGGCCTGTCACCTCACGAGGGCTCTAATAGGGCAGGCCATCTCTGACCTTAGTGCATAATGCCCTTTTTCCTTCCACCGTCAAACTAAGCCACCTCTGCCGCTTCCAGCCTTTTCTCACCCTTCCAGATAGGGAGGGGAGGCCATGCTGAGAGAAGCCAGTAGCATTTCTGTCAGGAAATTGGGCTTCCAGATCTGTTGGTACATTACTGAACCAGAACCATGGCAGTGGTTGCTTTGGGTTTTAAGGTCCAGGAGCATGCACAGTTTCTAAGTAGGCACATTTTTCTCTGGTCTAGACAAGACGGATCTGCTGGAGAGGCAGAAGTCAAGGTGAACACCACTGAGGGAACAGCACACCGGCAGGTATTTCCCTGGTCAACAGAAGTGGGTGGTACCAGCCCCCTTCCCAGAAGCATGCATCTTCTGTGACTAAGAGATTCCTAGCATCAGCTGCTGGCTTTGACCCTGCCAAACATTCTAACTGAACACAACTCCAGTGGCCTGAGTGCTTCTCTGAGAGCTCTCTGAATTATTTAATGGCTTGATGTGTGCTTATGCTCTGAAGCTCATTTCTAATGTGGTCTAATAGAATTTGGAACTTACCAGCAAGCTCCTTAACATGAGGCCACCGTGCTGAGTGTGGCCTGCTCAGAACACATCTGAGAAGCCAGGCTGTCTGTTCAGGACAGCATGTAAGGCAGCGAAAAGACACCGATGTCGCTTGCTCAGACAACAGGTGCTGCACAGTGGCTTCCAGGTCTTGCTAACAAGAGGATCTTCAACAGTCAGGAGACCCCAGAATTGCTGAGGAGCAAATCTTTGTTCGCAGGCAGGAAATGCCTATCTTGTATCTAGGGTGGCCTGCCCCAAGAGCTGTAAGGGCAGTGAACAGGAAGCTCCCTGACCGTCGGCGCCCTCTTCTTTAAAACAACGTTAAGACCAGAAGTGAGCACAGCAATGATTGCAGTAGACCTCATTTTACTTAGACAAGCGTAGGGCCAAGGGTCATATGGAGATATCACAGATTCCAAAAGAGGCCCTTTTCCTCAGTGTTTGATCAAGTGACTCTTAAAATCTCTCCTCTAGAGACTTAAGGTAAAGAGGAGGGCTGGGCCCACAATGATAAGACCATCATGACATCAGGCAAGATCAGGGATATTCTTTACAAGTGAGGCATGGTGCCATTTCCCATGGCTACGGGAGTAAAAGCAAGCTCTTTCTGAGATCCAGGGACAAGAAAACAGTGTTTCCTCTGTCAGGAGTATGGTGTTAAGTTTTAAGAGCCACTCCAATCTTATGTCATTTATACATTCCCAAGAAAGCACGTGTCGCCCAGACTTACCTCTAAAGGAAACTGTTGCAAGGAGCTGCCCTTGCCAGCTGGGCAGTTACTAGAGAAGGAAAAATTGAACTCAAATGGCAATACCACTAAACACAGAGGGAACCCTGAACAGTGTTTCCAAAGAGCCAGTCTGAATTTATGAGTCGCTCCCCAGCCCAACCCACAGAAAGACACTGACCCTGGAACACCAAGGTGCAGACGGTAGGCAGGGAGGGTGGTGACTTAGCAGAAGACGAGACAAGTTTCCTTCAACGGTGTCGTGATGAGAAACTGGCGTGATGGGAGATCTCGTGGTACTACGGGAGGCCGTGTGGCATTATAGGAGATTATATGTCAGGACTGGATGGTACTTAACACGTAGCTCTTCCCCTGCTCCTTGAGCTTGGCTGTCTCAGAGCCCTCAGCCCAGAACCACACTTAACTCTTCAAAAGCCATGAGATGAACAAAGACAGGATGACAGCACGATGCCCAAGTGAGTCCAACGAAAAGCTTTGCTCCCAGCTGGGCAGTGGCTGGGAGCCCACAGGGAGACTGTCCCGCCACGAAGGCCGGGTAGGAGCAAGGCTCTGGTGAGGAATGAGGATATTAAAGGCTAGGGGATTTGGCAAGTGTCCTAGGGGAATCAGCTACCAAATAGATCACTGACAGTGCCACTGGTCACCATCCTTCTCTTCTGGAGATGACGTAGCCAGGCCACCTGAGTCAGAACCTGTGCTGTCCCTACTTACAAGCCGTGTGATTGGACAATGTCTTGACTCTCTTGAGCTCCTCTCTCTTCTTGGTGGCCTACTTCCTCAGGGGGATACTGAGGGCTTGATGGTCCACATTTAGGGTGCCTGCCCCGTTCAGGCTTGTGAGCGTCCGCAGCCGCAGTGCAGCCCCACCAGTGCACAGCCTCTGAAGCTCCAGAGCGAAAGAGAGGCCGAGCTGAGCAGCTTAGATGCTTCACCAAGACACCCACCAGAGTCACCTCTATAAAGTGTTCCTGCCACCGAGGGTCGGGGAACACAGGGGAGAGGTTTGTTTATTCTGCCCCAAAGACCAGAGAAAACACTTCCAGGGGGAGGGCACTGAAACAGAGCCAAGCAAATCAAGATGAATGTTCCTTCCTCTCCATTCCTATTCTTTTCAAGTGCAAAAGCCTTTGTTCTAATTGTTGAGACACGACAGGTGACTGTCATACCTGCATGCTCACTAGCTCATTACGCTCCGAGTTCTGAAAAGAGAATGTGCCTTATTTACAGCCCCCCCAGCATTATATATTATATATATATAATTATATATACATTTTATATAACCTGTGGTTTCTATTGCAGTGAATTGGGATTAGAATAGACTTCTCTTAGCAACAGCGACCAACAAGAGAGAATTGCATGATACAAAAGTCTCTATATGGAAAGTGTCTGCTCTGCTTGCTCAGAAAAGGGGCCGCTCAGACAGCTGCTCTCCCTGGGGACTGGGAGGCTATCTGGCTTCTAGTGGGGGGGAGGGGTGTCTTTCCCTCCCTCACCCTAGTATAAGGCTTTGTGCGGGGACTTAGAAATGAAACTCCTCCCTCAATAAGGCACAAGGTCTCTAGTTCTGTTCTTTGTGAAGCAAAGAAAATACGAGGACAATCCCACAGCCTTACACACAGGAGGGGTGGAGGTGAGGGTAGGGTGTCTCAAGCAGTTCACTTTGAAACCAACCTTTCTCTCCCTCAGAGTCCCCCGCCCCCACCTCCATTTTATTTTATTTTTGAGACAAGGTCTCACAAGGTGTAGCCCTGGGTGGCCTGGAACTTGCTATGTAGACCAGGCTGGCTTCAAACTCATGGAGATCTATCTCTGTCTCCTGAGTGCTGGAATTAAAGACTTTCACCACCATACCTGGCTCCCTCCAAGTTTTTAAGCAAGAGATGTTTATCCCGATTTAGGTGTAAGAACCCGGGAATGGGCTCTGAGGCTTGTTTAGGCTCAGGCCTGTAATGCTTCCTGCTAGCACCTGAGCAGAGCTGGACACAGAGGGCATGTTGTGAGTGAGCGTCTGGGCACCAGACAAGGGAGTGCATGGCGGAGGTGAGCAGCACAGCCGGCCCTGTGGCCCCACTGCTGGCCTCTCCAGGCTCCTGGTCTGCTGGCGCTGCTCTGGCTTTCTGCTATAGTTTGAGTTCTGTTGCTATGATGAAACACCCCCACCAAAAGCGACTTAGGGGAGGGAAAGATGTATTTGGTTTACACTTCCAGGTCACTCTGTTACTGAGGAAAGTCAGGCAGGAACTTGAGTGTCGCTTGCTGGCTCGCTCTTAGACGCACTCACAGCTCAGAAACACCTCCCCATGACACAGTGCCACCCGCAGTGGGCTGGGCCCTCCTGCACCCATAAAGTCACAACTATCTCCCGCAGACATGTCCTCAACCAATCTGATCTGGGCAATTCCTCTATAGAAGTTTTCCCCTCAGATGACTCCAGGCTGTGCCAGGCTGATCATTAATGCTGACTGGGTACCTTCCTTTGGAGATTCACGTCCACCACGCTCTGACCCAGCACAGGGCCTTTGCACATGCTAGTGCTTTGACCGGCACTGTTTTCCTGCTTCACTAGTGACTTTTCCTACAAGGCACTTCCTCAAGGAAGCTGCCTAACCTGCTTTAACAAGGAGGCCAAATTCTCCAACCGCACAACACTTTAACCAGTAGGTATCCTGTGTACAATGATACGGTGACAAGTGTCTGCGCAGTGACGTAATCACCCAGTGACACACTTCTCAGAACATGTCCCCGCTGCAGGATTCAGGCCTGGTAGCACATGCCTATTGATCCCGACCCACCGAAGGATCATGAGTTTGAGGCCAGTCCGATCTATACGCCGAGACACTCTCTCAAAAAACAAAGCAGGGGCAGTAAGATGGCTTAGCAGGCCTTGCCACCAAGCCTTACAATCTGAGTCTGAGCCCCAAGACCCGCACGGCAGAACCGTAGAGCCGACTCCTGCAAGCTGTCCTCTGACCTCTGACCTGCACCATGGCATATTCACAGTGCATGCGTGCACGCTTACTCACGGAGAAGGAGAGAGGGAGCAAAAATAAGGAACATACCTGCCTTGTTGACAGTTGCATAGCTGTACTGGTGTTCTGAGCACTGTTGCCCAAACTAAATGAACTCCCACATCTGCTGGGATGTTGCCCGGCTTGTACACTATGATAGCTTTGCCAGCTAAGTTTTTTCCTTCTCAGTAAGTTACTGCCAACATCTGGTAACAGAGTTTATTTAATACAAGTGTTCTGTTGTAGACTGAGCAAATTTCTCTGCCAGTTAAATCATGTTTGGAAGAGAATTCTTTCAATGTGTTTTTGCTACTATGAAGCATTCAGCAGCAGTGTTAACATTTCCCCAGCTTTCACCTCTGGGAGCCTCCAGAGCTTGATAATCACAAGTATTTTTGCTTGGACTCTAAGTGTGAATGTTTAAATTTTCAATGCTCCATGAATTTATGAGCAGGAATATTATGATCCTAAATTGCCACATTAAAGATTATTTGATGTATTAGAAAATACCCCAGCGATATACAAACTAGATCGCTCTTGTTGTGTCCCATGGGTGTTTAGTTAAAAGTTTCTCATCAGAAAAACAAGAGAGTCTTCTTGTCACATTGAAACAAACTATCTAAACACTTTGTCTTGGAACAGCCAACAATTTTGTAGTAAAAAAAATCAGAGCTAGGAGTTGGCAGGGTGGTCAGAGGGTAAAGGCACCTGCTGCCAAGGCTGATGGCCCAAGTTCAAAGGGACCCACTTAGTGGAAAGAGAAAACCAACCCCTGAAGGTTGGCCTCTGACCTCCACATGTGTACACCCTTGTACACATGCACCTGGGCACATACACACTAAATGAATAAGTAGATTTGTATACATGCATATGAAAGAGACCTGTTCTAAAAAACAAACAAAAAAAAAAAAAAAAAACCCTCAAATTCTAGAATCACTGCCCAAAGTAGGATGTGTCATTTAAAGCCAGTATCTCAATTGTTTGGCAAATTAAACCTTGCTTTGAAGAGCCTTGCAAACCTCCTGAAAATCTGCCCTTACCTGTATGTGCCATGCAGACACAATTTCCAGGAGGCTGCCATTCCAGGCTATTTTTTATTTAAGCCCAACAAATCTTTTGCAGATTTAACAACTTTTTTTAAAATGTCACATCCTTACTGAGAAGAAACACAGCATTGTCTTCTTGTGTTTTGTAGCTGCTTTCTCCTTTCGAATGGCTGACCCACATGTGTGAGAAAGCAGCAGGCTGTCTCTCTCATATCTATCTGAGGCTGTATACCCAGCAAGATGGATTAAAATGCAGCCTCAGTCTCTCTGGCACATCCTTCCATGTAACCATGGAAGTAACCACACCCCACTGTCCACACCTTTATGATGGTCAAGGGATAGTTCTGACTCGAGCTAGTTCTGACTGGTCTGCTGGATGTAGGTCTCCATTTTGTCTTAAGATGTGACTTTGCTGTGACGGTTTGATCCACAGTTAGCTAAGTCAGTGGAGCCGCAGCGTGGTTCTCAGGAGGGTTGTGCTTCCCTCAGCAGCCCTAGTATTTAGCAGTTTGCTTCTTTAAAAATTTTAAAGATTTATTTGTTTCACTTTATATGTTTGAATGCATGCATGTGGGTGACTATGTTGTGTGCCTGTTAGACTCTCTGAAACTGGGTTATCACTAGTTATGAGCCGTTATATAGGGGCTTGGAATTGAACGTGAGTCCTCTGTAAGAGCAACAAATGCTCTTAGTCTCTGAGCCATCTCTCCAGCCCTGGCAGTATGCTACTTAATTACACTGTAACCACACTTGTGGGACAAGATAGCATGCGGTTCCCCTCGTGGGCAAAGTTCAAGTGTATTGGCAAACTAAAACAATAGTGCATGACTTGAAGATAATGTTTTTGTTCTAATTGTAGCCAAGAACCTCATTTTTGGGTCCCCTAGAGCAATTCAGGTGAGTGGGATGGTGGACATAATAGAGATTGTTAGCTATCCTGGCTAACATCCTCATTCCTATTTTTTGTCAGCTGCTTGATTACTAAGTTCCTAAGATGTGTTTGTATTTGTTACTTTTCCTGCTGCCCTGATAAAATAGCATGACAAAGCAACTTAATTGAGAGAAGAACTTGAGGCCACAGGTCAATCCCCATCCGCACTCAGGAAGCAGAGAGGGAGATGCATGCTGCTGCCCAGCTCCCTTTCTCCACTTACATAGTCAGAATCTCAGCCAGGGAATGGTGCCGCCCACAGTGGGTGGGTCTTCCCACCTCAAGAAAGGAATCAGGATAACAGCCGCACTCTCTGTCCATCCAGCCACGCCCAGAGGCCCACCTTCCAGGTGATTTGGAGTCTATCAAGTTGACAGTTAATACTGACCACCACAGTGTCTGTCTCTGTATTTTAAACCAGCCCTTGAATTTCTTAGTTTTTCTCTTTTCTCCTTTTATTGATTTCTTTTAGTACCGGTTTTGTTTTGAGACATGATCTCACTGTGGAATTCAGAACTGGCCGGGACCTGACCCGGCCGCCCAGGCTGCGCTTGGACTTGCAATTCTCCTGCTTTCATCTCTTGAGTGCTGAGATGCAAGGCAAGAGCCACCATGCTCACACTTTGCATTAGTTTATATGATTCCAGTTCATTCACGTCTTCCTCTCCTTGGCTTTAGTCTAGTCTTTCTAATGTCTAAAGGATTTGAGATAGTTTATTTTTGCTGTACCAGAGACTATTAGGTATATTAGGCGTATCAGGCAAGTGTTACATCACTAAGCTGCATCCCCCGCACTCATTTTACTTATTAATTTTGAGGCAGAGTCTCATTATGCTACCCAGACTGGCCTTGAATTCCTGAGTTAAGTAATCCTCCCTACTCCAGCCTCCCAGGTAGCTGAACAGCTGGGACTACAGATGTTGGCATGATGCCCGGCTGTGTATCTTACCCTGTGTTACTCTCCTGCAAACTGTGACCCTGCGCCGGACTGCCAGTTTCATGCCACCCTGGGGTCTCCATGGTGCATGGGTTCAGCGAGTGGCGGTTGGGGAGTAGTTGGGGAGAGATGACCTGTCCCAAGTCTTCCTTACTGAGGCTTAGCGGATGACTTCCCCATCTAGAAGTCACTAAAAGCTGCAGCAAGAGAAGGGCTTTAAGATGCTGCTTCCGAGCAGAACTCACATTCATATTGTCTTAAATATTTATTCATCCACTCATTTTTGGTACATGTATGTGCATCGTGTGTGTGTGCAGAGCCCATGGGGGTCAGAAAGGGCATTAAATCCTCTGGAATGGTTGTGAGTTGCTGTGTAGGTGCTGAGAACCAAACTGGAATCCAGTGCTCTTAACTGAGCCATCTCTCCAGTCCTTTATTTATACTGATCACGAACTGGAAGGGATGTAGACTTTGATGCTCTCCTGCAGGAGGTGGACACTGGGCTTAGAGGTGTGGGGTGCTCTGAGCCCCCCTCTCTACCCATACACTAGCTGTGCTAAACACTGTCCTTTCTCCTCTATGGTTAGTCCTTCTGAGTGTTAGACTCTTAATTAAAGGACACTAAAGGACTGGGGGTCTCAGAAGGTGCTTACGACACAGAATCATAGCATTTAAATTCAACGTCGAATATCTTGAGTCTCAAAATTGACCACCTATTCTCTGTCCCAGGAGAGTGGCACACTGGCTTCCTTTCCATGGCTGGGAGCTTGGTGACCCTGCTGCCTTCACATCTCCTGTGGCTTCCTGTCCACTGTGAGGTCACTTCTTAACTTTTTTGTTACTTTTCCTGAAGGACAATGTATCCCTTTGATGCTGTTGTCATTTGAGGCAGGGTCTCATGTAGCTGGAGCTGGCCTCAAAGTTGCTAGTAGTAGGGTGTGGTCTAGGGTGACCTTGAACTCTGATCTTCGGTCTGTACCTCCCAAATGCTGGGATTCCGGTCTTGCCTGGCATGCCTGGTTTAAGCAGTGCTGGGGATGGATCCCGTTCCTTTGTTTAACACCTACATCAAAGGCTGGTGATGACTTGCAAAGGAGGCAGGAACTCACTGTGCTCATATTTAAAGGCAAACAAACAAACAAACAAAACAACAACAAAAAACTTAGGTCAAAAAAAGAGAAGAAAGAAACTGTCAGAACAAAAGCCCCACTCTCCCCCTGGACAAATGCTTTTTGCAGAATGCTAGAAGCATTGCTAAAGGGTTTGCTTTAGCTGGGATTTCCCTCAGCCGTGTGTTGAAATTGCTTACTCTGACGTCAGTATTCGCTGTGCGTCTTACTAAGCAAACCGATCCTGTGAGAACGGACGTAACGGGGAGTGACTTCGTTCGGTCTAGTTAATCAGGCTGCTCAGGCCCCTTACTGACCCTCCCCACAGCTCTGCAGTCCGTGAAGGACTGACAAACGTACCAATATGGTCCATCATCTGTGATTTGATTTTCTCCCCTGATCCCCAGTCTTGATTTGTATGCACAGCCCAACGATAAGTTATTTGGCATATAATTGTTCAATTTTCATTATAGGGTTTACTCTTTTCTTTGAGGCGCAGACTCACCTTGTACTCACAGCAGTCCTCCTGCCTCAGATTCCCTATTGCAGGGATTAAAGGTATGAACCACCTGGCTCCTTTTGTCTTTTTTGAGTAAGAATTTCTACTATGTAGCCCAGGCTGGCTCTGAACAAGAAATCCTACCGCCCTTGCCTCCCAGAGAGGACAGCAGCCCATCCGCTACAAGCACCTGAGCTGTGCGTCTTGAACGTCATTGTCTCCGGTATAGACGCTGTAACTCAGAGCTCAGCTGTGTACTTATGCAGCTGATCATTTGTAATCACATTCTACGACTGCACCGTGCTCCGTGTGGACTTTGCCCCTCACACCCCTCGTTCCGTAGCCCATTTTCATTAATGTCCTCAAAGCCGTGGCTGCAATACAGCCTTGAAGACCCCATCTCCCTGAGGTCACACGGTACGGCTGACACCGCTGTCCTGGTAAGGAAGGGGATGAGAAGGGACAAGATGCTCTGGCTTCTAGAGGAGCAGCTGCCTCACCACGGTGGGAAGGTGGCTAAGCTTCCTGGCGGTCCGTCGAGGCTTTGTCTGAGCTGGGAGGCCAGGGAGGAGGACAGCGCAGCTCTCCCCCGCAGATGGGCAGCGGAGAGAGATGAGCATCTTTTCAGACGCCCTTCCCGCCCCTCCCCCCATCGGGCGTGGTTCACGGTAGAGTTCTTTGTTTGCCATTTGCCTCTGAGGTATACACCAGCCCTTATTCTTGGAGCTCTCGTGAGTTGTGCTTTCAGTGTGCAAACTGACATTGGGCTTCGACGGAAATCTGTGTGCATGGGGGGATGGGTCACGGACTGTCGGTCATCCAAACCCCATCCCAACTGGAGTTTCTTGGACCACTTGAAAGATTTTTGTGTTCTCATGTACTGGAAAGGCCTCTCAGCAATGTTTATTTTGTTTTTAATTTTTCTTTTATTCTAATTTTCATTACATGCATGTCTGTGGGTGGATATGTACACATGTGTCCTGGGGCCCCTGGAGGCCAGAGCTGCCAGAATCCCCTGGACTGGGGTCCCAGGTGATTTGTGAGCCACTTGATGTGGTTGCTGGGAGATGAACTCAGGTCCTCTGTAAGAACTCTCCTGCTCTCAGCCACTGAGCCATCACTCCATCCCCTGAAGGGTTTTAAAAGTTAAAAGGTTTTAAAAGTCAAGGTACAGAAACAACTGGAATCAAGGACTAGGCTTTTGCACTGTGCTGTGTCAGGCCCTGGGATTCAGCCATCGCTACCTGACTGCGGTCCCAACTCAGCTGATGAGAGTCTGGGCGTGGATCTTAGTTTCCATGAGTTCTGTTCAGAGACCTCTATTCCAATGAAGCTTGGATCTTGACTTTGCCACGGGAGGTGGGGGGGATCAGGATGAGCTATTATGAATGGAGTTGGAGTTTATTAAGAGAGTCTCTGTATAGGTCTAAGTGCAGGTGTGAGAGGGGGAGAAGCCCTTAGGAAAAGGATAGTGCACACCCAGGTGTGGGTGTGGGCCTCAAGAGACAGACTCGTTCAAGTGTCTTAGCAGTCATTGTAGGATTTCAGAGGCTTTGGGGATTACATTGTTCAGAGGCTTCTAAGGTCCTCACCTTAATTTTCTACACTTCCTATACTTCCTTTTCTACAGTTTGGGTAAGTAAGGTTTTAGAGTGGCCCTGGAGATCCCTTGGATAAGATTTGAGAAGGCAAAACCATGGGCCGTGGGCCTAGAGAAGAGACTCGGTGGTTCAGAGCATGCATTGCTCTTGCAGAGGACCTGAGATCGGTTCCCAGCAATCCTGTCGGGCAGCTCACAGCTGCCTGCAACCTCAGCTCCAGGGAGATCTGAAGCCTCTGACCTCCACAGGCATCTCTACTCAAATACACACAGCACCCCTCCACATGCATATAATTTAAAATAAAATAAATCTTTAAAAAAAAAGAAGCCTGGAGAGGTGGCTCAGTGGTTAAGAGCACTGGCTGCTCTTCCAGACGTCCCGGGTTCAATTCCCAGCATCTACATGGCAGCTCACAACTGTAACTCCTGTTCCAGGGGATCCAGCACCTTCACACAGATATACATGCAGGCAGAAAACACCAATGTGTGGGGGTGAGGGGCAAGACGTGTCGTTTCCTGTAAACGGATATAAAGCAGAGTGGGGGTGTTCTACTGGGAGGTCATGCACGCCAGGCCTTGAGCACTGTTTGCTGTTCGAACATTCTTATTTTAAACATTTCTATGCAGAAGGGTTTTTTGTCTCCATGCCAGCAACCTTCACAGCAGATGTCGACTGTGCTGGAGTTTTTGACTCTCAGTAAGGGATTGAGGGGCTCCCTTCCCTTTTCCTGTCCCCCTTAATACTCTCCTCATCTTTCTGTCCAGCCCTACAGGAATATAGCTGAACAAACACAAAGGAAAACGTGGAAGAGCAATAAAGACTGGCAGTGAGGGTAGAGTCAGCCGCGGGCTGGCTGGCCGGGACGTCATCCCTTTGGGCCTGGAGATGAAGAAAGGCTAGAAGTAGCAAGGGAGATGGAGCAGGGCGGGGACTTTGTGAGAGAGGACCACTTCGAAGCAGAGGCACACATACAAAGCGTATGTATTTTAGGGTCCCGCTTCCCCTCTCCTGAACTGTCCGTAAATATCCTAGGGGTCTATTGATGGATCCTGTGCACCTTCAAAGTCATGGTATTCAAGAATCCACTCATATGTGATGTGTACGTGCACTATGCACGGGTGTGGAGGCCACAGGTCGACACAGAAGCCTTCCCCAGTCACCTCCGCTTTCTATTTATTGTTGTAGGGTCCCTTGCCGAAACAAGCTCACCAAGTGCAGCTAGTCTAGCTAGCTAGTTTGCCCAGGGATCAGTCCCCTGTCTCTGCTTCCCTAATTCTGGTACTAAAGAGGCTGTCACAGTTCTGGGATCCAGAGTCCAGTCCTCATGCTTGCAGGGCTAGTGCCTATTTACAGAGACACGCCCCAGGCAAAGTAGATTTTTTGCTCTGCTGTCCCAGGCAAGTGACATTCTCTGTCTTCTCAGAGGGCACCATACGTAGTGTTTGAGTGCCCCCCGGGGAAATTACTGGTTTTTTATTTGTTCTGCCACTCTGCCCCTCCCCCATCCCAGCTTCACCTGGGCCTGTGCCCTTTGACTCTCTGTTCATGCTTTTATACTGGAGCACTTCCTTCCCACCAGAGACCACTAGCATCTTCTGACTGTTCTCTGCCTCTCCACTCACCTCCCTGGCTGCTGCAGCTTTCTGCCCGTGTCCTGTGCAAGTCCCACCTCCGGGAGGAGGAGGAGGGCCACGCCTCTCTTATATGATGGGAGGTGGGGGCACGGAGAGAAGGCAGGGAGGGGAGGTGGCCAGGGAAAGGAGAAACTGGATGAGTTCTTAATGTTTGCTTCCCTGTGTTGAGGTTGTCAGAAGGGCCAGGTGAGAAGGGGAGGCAAATGGAAATAGGGGACTGGGACTTGGCAGAGGGGTTGGAAGAGGATTACAGTTTGGGGGAAGGCTGTGGAATGCCTGGGGTAGGAAAGGCAAAGGAGACTTCCCAAAGCTGGGCCTGCTTTCTGTTTGAAGGCTATTGTAACTGTTCTAGCAAAGGATTCCAGCTTTTAAAATTTGGGATTGCAGGAGCAGTGTTTCCATGACAACAGCATCCTCTCAGGACTGATCCAGGTTCATGTCTGTCTAATTAAAGTCTAGTCCTACTAGACAAAGAGTCATTTTCTTTTCCATGAATCATTATGCAAATTTCCTCCCAAAGCCCCACTGCCAGCAGGAAGGCCCCTCCTTTCCCTGTTCAGGTGTCTCTCTGACTTCTCCCTGACAAAAAGCAATCATCACCTTCTCTATAGGAAGAAGAACAAAGCAGCCACAGTATGAGATACCACTGGGAAAGCTGAATGGTACACCAGAGAAACCCAGACAAATATGTTTGAGATTCTAGAGATGAAATCTTCAAAGTATTTCTCAGGATCACTTCAAAATTCTGACGTGATCAACTCTCCCTTCTCCTCTGCTTCCCTCCTTCCCTCCCTTCCCTTAGACTCTCCTGTAGCCCAGGCTGGCCTCAGTGTTTTGTTTTTTGAAACAGAGTCTTTCTGTATATCCTTGGCTTGCCTAGAACTTGATATATAGACCAAGTTGGCCTAGAACTCATAGAGATCCTCCTGCTTCTACCTCCTGAGTGCCAGGATTAGAGGCGAGTGTCACCCGTGCCAAACTACGCCTAAAACGTTTTGATGTAGCTGATAACGACCTTGGACTTCTGACTCTCTCGCCTCCACTTCTCCAGTCCTGGGATTACAAACATGCGCCAACACGGTGTGTGTGCAGTTCTGGGGACTGAACCCCGCCTTTCATGCATGCTAGGTAAGCACGCTACCTACTGATCTACACCCACTAACTCCAAATTCCCAACACTTCTGCAGGTAATTTCTCATTGTCTAGACTAAACGTCGATCCACTCATAAATGTTAGGGTCCAAGAATCACCCCACAAAGACCAGCAAGACTACATATGCAAAAAGCGAGAGCACTTTTATTCTGCAGGACAAACCTGCACGCTGGGACCAACCACTTTACAAGATGGCAATACCGGGTGCATGTGCGTGGGCCTTTTAAAGGAAACAGGCGGTGTCTAGGGGAGCTCTCTGATTGGTCAGGACCTGAATACTGCTTGTTAAATGTTGCAAGGAAACAGGACAGTGAGCAGAGGGGCAAGGTCAGTGCTGCCCACCACTAGGGGGCGCTGGTCCCCTCAGTAAAGACTCCGACAAGCCCAGTCAGCCCCTAGTACTTAACACAGACTGTCCATTCAAAGCTGTGTAGGGTGGAAAGATGGGTCAGTATGAAATTCTTCAGGAATCTTGGCTTAAAAGGATAAATGTAACATGTATCAAAATGGGCCTGATGCGGGGCTGAGGGTCTGGAAGGGAAACGGACAGGCACTGGCTGAGCAGGTCCAGGGGGTCAAGTGCAGACATATGCCACTTAATGACTGGGGATGTTCCAAGAATCATGTGTTTGATATTTTCATCATGTGCCAGCATCCTATAGCATACATACGTGTGCCTGGACAGTACAGTCTGCTAACACCTGGGATCTCAGGCAGCCGACCTGTATGAGATGGAGATGCTACAGTACTGAACACACAGTCCTGAGTATCTGTAGACCATGTCTGAGCATAGATGCTACGATCTTGAGGTTTGTCACAGACGGAAATATGGGGTTATGGTATACCACTGTGAATGTCCCTGGAGCTCAGTGTATAAGCAAAGACCTTAAGAGGCACGGCTCACAGCCTCCCCTAACTTACCCCTGCTCCTACCTCTCAAAAGCAGGTTCCCTTCCTGGGCCACCTGCAGCTGTCTTCTGCCTTGTCCTCTGTCCATCCCGCCTCCCCTTACTTGTTAGTAACATTGGGTTTTCTTTCCTTTCCTCTTGTTTCTTCCACTATGCCTGAGTCTCTGAGAACCTCTCATGGGGGAGTGTTTTGATCCCAAAGATCTCTCCCAGCCACACCCTTTCTACCATGAAGCAGTGGGCTTGGCCCACTGTTGGATGCTGTGGCTAAGGCTCCCATTTGGGAAGTATGAGGCAGGCATTTGGGACAAAGTGCTGGGCCAGCACTAAGCGGTAAGTCCTGTTTCTTTAGGCCGTTCTTAAAGGCAGGTCAAGCTGTCGTCCTTAGTCCCAGATCCTTGCCCTTCTGTGTAAATACATTCATTTCCACGTGGGCTTATCTGTGTGCAGCCCGTGGTCACGCCTGCTGGAGGCTTGGGCTGTCACGGGGGCTTCTGATCCTGTAATATGCCAGGGCTTTTGCTAGAGAAAGGGTCTCAGAATGCCGGGCTGTGGTGGGGAAGGGATGGCGCACTCCATCAGGAGGAGTGGGCGGAGGCTCTGTGGAGGCCAGGCCCAGACTTTCTAATTCTAGAGCTAAGAGCAGGCTGGTTTCCTTGACAACGGAGCTGAAGTCTGCTGTCTGCTGCTTGGGATGGGCTTTTGTGTGTCTGCGGAAAGCTCTGGGACTTGGGGACAAGAAAGCAATCCTTTCTTATTCGTGCAGTCAGCCATTTCTGGAGATGCGCCAAGCCTTTTGTATTAACAATACTTAAAACCTTCCCAGGTGACCCGGGCACATCAGTTATGTAATCTGCACACTGGGCGTCTAGGCATAGAATCTTGTTTCTTTCTACCACATTGCCTCTGCTCCTTCACCACGCCAGCCATATCTTTTCGGTACCATGCTTTACAGTGTCACTCAAGTGAACTAACCCCTCCTTGCCACACTCTCAAAGCTAAGCCAAAAGCATCTTTCTCTTCCTGGGCTGACAGCAGTGTGAGACCAGGCTGCTGAGAAGAAGTTAAAACCAGCAATTGGCAAACTGGCGCGGGCCCGCACCTGCACTTGTCAGATGGCATCTCAGACAAGGATTAGGGGCAGAGCCTCCCTCTTGGTGTAAACCGGAAGTACAGGCGTAATGCTGGCCCTAGCCTAGTGTGGAGGCAGGGCTGATCTTGGGTAGTGGCTTGCTGTTTTATTCATAGGTGCCTTCCCTTCATATGCATTATTAAAGCCCCTTTCAGGAACATTCAGGGATCACAGGAGGAGGCAGCCAGCAGAGATTTCATACCGCCTGCAAGAGCAGCATCTGCTTCAGGGAAATGCTCTGCCAACTCAGAGCCTATAGCAAGTCTCCAGGAGATGGTCTCGGGCCTCAGGCTCAGGACAGCGCCCGTTTGTCTATGCGTGTCATGTTTCTTTATGTCTGTGTCAGTGTCCTGGGTTTTTGAATGCTAAATGACACGGATGGGAACGGTGAGGCAGAGCAACTGTGACAAGATGGGACATAATTAGCGGGAAACAGTGGCTTCAGACAAATGCATCATTAGCAATGTGCACACCAGACCAGAACTTTCTCCACCGGGCCTCTTAGGGAGCCTCGCTCCTTGTGACGTCACAGCCCCAGGGTGCAAGTGCATCTCGTGCATTCCTGGGAGGCGAGGGGACAGTTGGATGAACTGAGGCGTCTGAAGCCCTCCACACAATTCCTTTGTCTCCCTCACATTCCAGAGAGTCACTGGCTTCCCCAGGCAAACACTGGGCTCTTTAGCCTGGAGGAGGCTTGCATTGGCAGAGTTCTTTATCTGGAGACCTCTCACCCCTGGGACTCTGCTGCTCCCTACCCCCCTTCCACCCTGAGGGCCATCTGAGGATGGCTCTATCAGGAAGCCAGGGACCTGGCTCCAAGTTTCTTTGGTGTCCCGTGCTTCTCCCCTTAACACAAGGCCCCCCGGTTGCCTGCTCGGCATTCTGGACCTGTGTGGCATACACCCAGGGACCAGGAGTTCTTTAAGGTTCTAAGGTTCGTGAGTGTGAGGTATCCACTGGTTCAGCCCTTGTCAAATGCTGGAGATCCCTGGCTAAACATGTAGGATAAGTGTTTTTGCAAACTGTGAAGACCCAAATGTATGTGTGTATATGTACTGCTTCAGAACAAGGTTACACATGGGACCCTGTCCTGTTCTGCAGAGTTCTGTAGACCTATGGCTGCCTCTCACTGCAGCCTGCGTCTTGCCAAGCTCCGAAGCCGGTGAGACAGAAAGGGGAATGTGACAGAAAATATCAACTCAGGATATTGGATCTAACAGAATATTAGCAGTTTCATTTTGCCTACGGTGATTCAGAAATGAGGAGTCAAGAACAAGGAGACTTGTGCTGTATCTTCCAGTATGGAATCTCTGAAACGTAAGCCTGGTGGTGCCTAGGGAAGGTGTTCACACTGCCCACCAGGACACATGTCAGCTGGCCATCGAGCAGACGCTGCCTAATGAAGAGATCCACTCGAGAAGGCAGAGTCAGCTCGGCAGAGCCTGTCTGTGGGGTCGTTCTGCCAAGACCTAGACATAACTCCAGTAAGAGAGAGTGCAAATGCATGAATGTATGGGGGTGAGATCTAGGCCCAACAGTGTGACTAGAGGGGCCTCGAGACACCCCCTCCTCACCTGCACTGTCCTTTTGTCAAGCTGGTTCCCAGTGGGTACATTCTAAGTGCCAGAGTACCTGAAGACGCCGTGGGGATCACCATCAGGTGAGCTCTGCCCCCTGAGAGCTTCTCAGTCAGTGACAGCTCCTTCTGGTTTTCAGAGCTTTTAGGAGCTTCAGTGCAGACATTTCTGCAGCATTCTCGTGGTCACATCTGTCCACACCTCCGCCATGAGGTGCCCCACTGAAACCAGAGTAGGTGTGGGAGGTTGCAGCCTGTCCCAGTGGGTGGACCAGACAGGCCCTTCATCTTTGGTGCTCATCAGCTTCTAAGGAGCCCATTCTCCCCAGGGTCCCCCGTACCATCACAGTCGGAGGCCTACATCCCCCTCCATCTGTCTCCCTAGCTATGATTGCTGCCTGTGAGTCCCCTGTCACCCAGACATCATCAGAGTGTTAGAAAAACCACTTTCTCTTTGGGTCACATTGACATCAGATGGATGAGCAAATGTCTGGCCAAGTCTCCCTAGGGCACTGGCTGCTATAGAGAGGCAATATGTCAGCCAAAAAACCTCCTTGTGCTCA
>JAMJFZ010001639.1:0-52500 GCA_026225945.1 Cricetomys ansorgei | reverse complement strand
TGTGTGTGCGTGCATGAGTGTGTGTGTGCGTGCGTGTGCGTGCGCGTGTGCGTGCATGAGTGTGTGTGTGCGTGCGTGCGTGTGCGTGCGTGTGTGTGCTTGCGTGTGCGTGCGTGCGTGTGCGTGTGTGTGCGTGCATGCGTGTGTGTGCGTGCGTGCGTGCGTGCGCGTGCATGCGTGTGCGTCTATGTGCGTTCGCGTGCGCGTGTGTGTGTGCGTGTGCGTGCGTGTGCGTGCGTGTGCGTGTGTGTGCGTGCGTGTGTGTGTGCGTGCGTGTGCGTGCGCGTGCGTGCGTGCATGAGTGTGTGTGTGCGTGCGTGCGTGTGCGTGCGTGTGTGTGCTTGCGTGTGCGTGCGTGTGTGTGCGCGTGCGTGCGTGTGTGTGCGTGTGTGTGCGTGCATGCGTGCCTGTGTGCGTGCACGTGCGTGCGTGCGCGTGCATGCGTGTGCGTCTATGTGCGTTCGCGTGCGTGTGTGTGTGTGCGCGTGCGTGCGTGTGCATGCGTGCATGAGTGTGCGTGTGTGTGTGCGCGCGCGTGTGCGTGTGCGTGTGTGCGTGCATGAGTGTGTGTGTGTGCGTGCGTGCGTGTGCGTGCGTGCGTGCGTGTGCGTGCGCGTGTGTGCGTGCGTGTGCGTGTGCGTGCGTGTGCGTGTGTGTGCGTGTGCGTGCGTGTGCGTGTGCGTGCGTGTGCGTGTGCATGCGTGAGTGTGTGCGTGCGTGTGCGTGTGAGTGTGCGTGCGTGTGTGTGCGTGCGTGCGTGCGTGTGTGTGCATGCGTGCGTGCGTGCGTGCGTGTTTGTGTGTGTGTGTGTCTGCGCACTCATGAATTCATGCATGTGTGCACTTGTTCTTGACAGTGGCTGTTTAACTTACTGGAATTCTTGTGATTGTCTTGGCCACAGGACCACAGTGGAGGTCTGTCTTGAAGAGCGTCTGTGTCTAAGGACCTGATGTGATGTACTTACACATCACCCCAACTTTAGGTAGTCGCCCTTGACTTCACACCACTCTGTTCACACAATAGGGAGCACTGAGATAGCTCACATTTTTCATCCCAGGGCAGCTGTTCAGAAAAGAAATAGGATTTCTTTTTTGACACTATTTAGCACTGGTTACAAATGGTAGCAATTGCCTGTGGGACTCTTGAGAAATTATGAAGTGTTAATTAGCAGAAGCACTGGGTATTTAAAATTTGCAGCGTGTTTAAATAACTTATGGAATCAAATCTACTTCTCAACGTTATAAAACCATCTGGTCCTAAAATCTGAGAACTTAAATTTTGCTGCATACATTAAGAAACATGTCTAGGGCCTTCTGGAAATGGTTGTTTGATAGCATTTTTTAGTTCCCTGGATGTGGAAGCAGGCCACAAACTGGTGATGGTTACAGCCTGGCAAGCTCGGGTTGCCTCTTGTGTCTGTAAGCCTGCTTAGAGGACTAAATGCCAAGGACCGCGGCCGAGATGGCGCATGACGGGTTACCATGATGCTGGCTCACGAGGCTGTGTTCTGTGGAGTCCTGCTGCCGGCACTGCTGTGGCTTTAAAACTGGGCGTGGGTGGCCAGAGGAGCTCTTGGTGGCAAGTTGAGGTTTTATCCTTCTTGAATGGGAAATGGGAAACGTGGGCCCCAGCAAAATTTCATGTATACTGACTTTTTTGTTGTTTTCAAAATGTATTGACGTGGATAAAATTTATCTTATCATGTCCACCCCTACTCCGTCCCTCCAACCCCCCTCGGCCTCCCAGCAGGTCTTCTTAGCTAACACCTTCATGTCCTGCTATTTTAAATTGCCCTCTGAGTCCCATTAGCTGCTGCACATCGGTGTGGGGTCATCCACTGGGGCGTGGGCGACTACCAGCGCCCCCTACTCTCATCCGTGTGAAAAGCGACTCTCCTCCCCAGCAGCCATCAACTGCCAATGGTGGCAAGGGCCCTGTGAGCCCTTCCCCATCTGTGTTGGGTTTCTAACGGGTTGGTCTTCGGCAGGTGGCCACAGCTGCTGTGAATTGATGTGTACAACATCCAGGTCATGTCTAGAGGACACCACCTCACAGCTCTCTTCCCTGCTCCCTGTCTCTTACATGCCTTCCATTTCCTCTGCCACAAATGAGCCGCGCGGGGTAGGAGGCGATAGAGACGCCCCATAGATGGCTGGGCACTGGACAGGCTCTTGCTCTCAGCAGTTTTGTGAGTCTCTGCATCAGCCACTGCCCGCTGCAATAAGAAGCTTCTCTGACCCAGGTGGAGAGATGTGTAAACCATAAATATTTAGAAGGCAGTTTGACAACATGACTGCTTAGTAAAAAGACATCAATAGGTTCTGTCCTAGGGCCTGTGGCTTGCCTAGCCATGTTTTTCGACTGTGTTTAAAATACCAGGCATGAATTCCTTCTCTTTAGGATGCTAGCTCCCAGTGGATGAGAGCTGGTACCTGATCTGTCTGCTCTGGGGTCACCTTGGCTATGGACAGTGAAACTTTTTGGATGACTTCTGTGAAGCATTTTAGAGATATCGCCATGTTCATGGGGTGGCCTGGGAGGACTGGAGGAAACAGTCCAGTAGAAAAGGGAGCCGTGAACATCTGCAGCATCTGCTTGATCTTGTTTCCACTTTGGGAGAGCAAAGCCCAGGCTGTGTCAAGGTGAAAGCCACCCACTCCACCCATACTCCAGTAGCTCTGCTCTCTACCCACCATGCTTAGAGCTCAGTGCTTAGGAACCTGGAGCCCAAGCTACAGTTCTAGTCTTTTGTTTGTTTGTGTATGTGTTCATGTGTGTGTGCGTGGGGTCAGAGGACAAGTGGCTGGAGTCAGTTTCCTCTTTGCACCACGTGGGCCCGGAGATCGAAGCCAGGTCATCAGGTCCTTGACCTGGCAGGTCCTTGACCTGCTGAGGCATCTCAGCCCAAGTGCTTTCACTTCACAGAAACATTGAGATAATTGACTTCATAATGATGTATGGGTCGGATCAAGCTCATCAGAATTAGGAATGTAGGCTTCTATTCTCCCAGGAACTCCTCAGGCCTCCAAGAACCAGGGACACAGAGTTCTTTTAAAAATTTTCCCAACAAGAACAAAAACGAGCCTAGGGAAAGCCTTAAAGTCTAAGCAGAGGGCTGGGGCTCCAGGACGGCCATTCTGACTAGAGAGCAGTTTGCTGAGCTACAAGGCGTTGGGGATGGGCACGTGTGTGAGTGGCTTCCTTCTAGCTGTGTGATGTTTTCAACTGTGAGTTCATTAAAACAAAGTGATTTTATACACGAGAAAGGAAGAGAACAAGCTGGCTCTTGATTGACCTGCTCAAGGGTGATGAGCCAGAGCGTCAGGACCCATTAGCACGTCTCCGGGTGAGCTGCTGTTCAGTTCAGAAGCATCGACCCAGCCCAGGGACAAGTGCCACCAAAGGTCCGTGACGCTCATCCCCTGCTAAAAGCAGAGCTTCCGCATGCTGAATCCGTGACCCAGAACTGTGGCTGGCTGGATTCACAATGCTCCTTAGCCTTCAAATCCTCTGCCATACGGGCACTCTGGGTTTGGTGGTTTCTCTGGGACTAGGAGGTAAGCCCAGAGCTTTGCACACATGCCAGCCACTCCAGCATGCTACAGCTGTGCGTTACTTTCCCCTCGCTGGGGAAGGCAGAGTTTATGTTGGCTCACAGTGCACCGTGGGCAGGGAAGTCGTGGTGGCGGGAGCTTGAGGCTGACTGTATTCACAGGCGGGGTGGGGGTGGGGTGGAGAGCTGAGCGCTGGTGCTCACTCACTGCCTCCTATTTATTCATCCGGGACCCCAGGCCGTAGCAAGGCGCTACTCACGGTTAGAGTGAGTCTTGCCAGCTCAGCTAACCTGATCTAAGACAAGCACAGGTCTTTCTCCTTAGTGATCCTAAATCCAGTCAAGTTGGTAATCAATACTAATAACCACAGTCTCCACGGTCCTCTGACCTTATGACCTTCTCCTCTCTGTGTCAAAATCTCTCCACTAAAGACTCTGGTCCAGCTCAGCAATCCATCGTAAGGATAATCTCATCATAAGATTCTTAACTTAATTGCACCTGCTGAGGCATTGCCGTGCGAGGTAATGTTCATAGCCCTGGAAAGGCCACAGAAGCTGTGTGTGGCTGTACGTCAGGGAGGAGCAGACGCAGATGGCTTGACCATGCACAGCTTTATTAGAAAGCTGGCAGCTGATTCCCTATCCCTTATGAAGAGGTCACCCAAAAACACAGGCGAACATCCCCCCTTCCATAGCCACCATGTGGAATCAAGGCCCACAGTGGTAGAGGGACTTGTCCGAGGTCCTATAACTGCTGGGTCCCTTGTGTCCACAGAGCCAGAGAGCGGAAGCAGGGCTCAGCTCTTGGTGGAGCAGGCACCAGGAAGTATAACTGGAAGCCTACGCAGTTCCAACGACTTTCACTTCCTACCGTGAAGGCACACATTCCCACAAACATCACGGATGGTGTGAGGCCGTGCAGTTCAGGCCTGCTGCACGGGCAGCCAATGTGTGTCTCTCTTTTGGCTAAGTCTTTCCATCCCCGCTGTGCCTCACGCCAACACACTTCCTTCGTGTCTTCCCCGGTATGTTACCCCTCCCTGAATTCACTCACAAGAGCACCCTCCTTTTGCATGATGAGAGATGGGCTCCCCTGCCCCAGTCCTCTCTTTTTTACCCCTCATGAATCTCAGACCTCGCTTGCCATTTGCACTTTTGTTTTTCTCACAGTTAAAAATCTCACCCCTCACTTGTATGTTTCACACTTGACTCTCAAGAAGAGCCAGGAGTCCCAGGACTCAAAGGTGTCAGGAGCTGGTGGGACATAGCCTTTTATACCTACAATAAGTATCTAGGTCACAGAGGCAAGAGATGAACTGGAAGTCCCACCGCGCAGCCTAGAATTCTCACCAGCAGACACCATTGCCATTGGCCCCAGCTTTAGCTACTGCAACAGAATTCTGGAGCCTGGGTCATTTATGAAGAATAGAGGTTGTGATACTTAATACTGATTGTCAACTTGACAGTAACTTGACAGGATCTAGGCAAGCCTCTGAGCATGCCTGTGGGCTTGTCTGGATTGGGTTAACTGAAGTGGGAAGATTCACCCTAAAAGTGGGTACTTTCTGCACTGGTGTCCTATGCAGCATAAAAAGGAGACTGCAAGCTGAACACCCACAACCATTGCTCTCTGCTTCCTAAGTTCGGGTTGTAAGACCCGCTGCCTCAAGCTCCTGCCACCACAGCTTTCCTGATGTGATGGGCTTACTCTCAAACCCACCCTCTTCAGGAGCCCATGAAATCAGGGTATTTGCCACAGCAACAGGAAAAGTAGCTACAGCTTATATAGTTGGTGGTTCTGGAGGCAAAGTCTAAGGACATCCCACACCGAGGAAGCACACAAGGCAGAGAGAGTAGCCTAAAGCATTCTTTGGATAAGAGCCGACTCCGGAGATTATGACCTAATGTAAGCCAGTCACAAGCATCTTGCTCTCCTGATCGAATACTCTCCTGAAGGCCAAGCCTCTCAATACTACTGCCATGACAATTAAGTCTTAAATGAGGAAAGGACATTCTGACAGCAGCACACCTCAGAAGGGACGGTGGGACAGACCACTCAAACATCCTGCAGCCTCAACCTGTGTCCTTAGTACAGAAATCCACAGACACTGCCTGCCTGATTTCATTGCGCTCAGACACAGAAACATTAACTTTTCCTTGAGGGCATGGAATGGGACCGCCATCCCAGATGCATGCTCGCTGGCAAAATGGAGTCTGGGCAGTGACTTGTCTTATATTTTAAATTGTTAGATTGTCAGTAAGCTACTGGTGATTTAACAGAAGTCCCCAAGCCTGATTGGGTCCTTAGTTGTCAGGCCCTGTGCAGAACCAGAGCTTTCTGTATGCTGTCTTGTATAATCGTGTAAGGACTGTCCCTGT
Source organism: Cricetomys ansorgei (assembly GCA_026225945.1). Lineage (NCBI taxonomy): Eukaryota > Metazoa > Chordata > Mammalia > Rodentia > Nesomyidae > Cricetomys > Cricetomys ansorgei. The sequence continues at coordinate 46,568 of JAMJFZ010001639.1, read as the reverse complement.
CCACAATGAAGTAACGGTTAGAAAAAGAAAGCATTTGGGCCAGTGAGGCTCAGTGGGTAAAAGCTTTTGCTACCAAGTCTAATGGCTTGAGTTAGAGCCTAGAATCCATGTGGGGAAAGGAGAGAACTGACTCTTCAGCTCAAGCTGTCCTTCTGATATATGGCCCTGATGCGCGCGTGTGAGCACACACACACACACACACACACACACACACTCTCTCACACACACACACACACCCCTGATTCAACACTGAGCTTAGCCATTATTTCATGAAGTGTTTGAACCAGAGCCTAGGCCCTGGAAGCCCTAACAAGTCAGGCTCGGTCACTTGGCCTCAAGACGCCATTTTAAGATACAAACTAATAATGTAAAACAGAAAATGTGGACTATTCAACATGGCCACATTGGGAAGAACTAGGAGGTCCGGCGACACTGCCAAGACCACGGCGACCCCTGGGTTACTGACAAGAGGTTCAGGTTTAATTAGAGGCCACAGATGTGCATAGCTAAGTTGTAGTCTGTCCCTTAATTGACCCACTCTCTGCCTCAGTTTCTCCCATAAGGTAGTCTGACAAGTTGTAAGAACCGTGCAAACTCTCCTTCCAGTAGATGAGTTCCCCATCTGGCAGGTACCAGGCTTCACTCAGCATTTTTCTTTTATCAGCCTGAGATTCCTGGGGAAATGTCAATTTCTTGGGGACCATTGTTTCAATAGTCTATAGCCAATGAGAAGGGCACATGAATATCCTCAAGATGGTCACACCCGGTGGCTCATGGGTAGAGCCAGTCTCTGGGTCTTCCTGTAGAAAGACAGTTTTGAGGTACTCTAGAATTGTTTACTGCCCTCTATGGCTCCTCATTTTCTTTGTTCTCTCCAAAAGTTGGGAATATGCAGGCCAGAAATGAGTGGCTGATCCCAGAGGGATTTGGGATGGTAACTGCCCCTGGTGAAATCTGCTACGTGCTGGCCTCCCCCTACCCCCGTTCTCCTACCCCCCACACACTGTGTACATGTGTCTGTGTGATCAAACCCAGGGCCCTGTGCATGCCAGGGAGCTATGTCTGTAGCTCCTCTTGTGTTTTCATCAGCTCAGCGAATCAGAGGTCCAGGTGGTGGGTAAGTCTCCTCTTTCGTCTTGCTCAGAGGCCCAAGGTTGATGTTGGAAATGATTCTGAAACAGGGTCTCTCAGTCAAATGTAGAGCTCACTGATAAGGCTCGTCTCAATAGCCAGCTTGCTCTGGTGATCCTGTCTCTGCCACCCCCACAAACACACGACATTTATTGGGGTCTGGGCATCTGAACTTTGGTCCTCATGCTTGGGAGGCAAACGCTTTAGCTGTTGCACCATCTCCACGGCTCCTCCAGTGACACTGACATAACTTTAATTCCCATGCTTCATCTATCCTAAGACACATTATCCCCCACATTTAAATAATCTCAGAAACCAGGCTGTGTCTAATAACCAAAGGTAATTTATAGCTGAAGGGGTTTCCTCTTCCAAGCTGTGATTTGGGTGAACATGGTGGTGCTGATGGTTATTTTTGCAGCTTACCCTCGTACCAGATTTGATGCCTGTCTCCCACCTGGCTTCCACCCCCACTTCTGAGACCAGCATCCGTGCTGGCTGGTGTGACTCACCTGCTGTGTCATTTTCTCAGATGGGAGATCTTCTAAGGATGAAGCTCACCTGAGTCACAGCGTCTGCCAGCCCTGAACCTGTCTTTCCCACGAGGACCTCTCATTTCTTCCTCCTTTTGTCTTACCAATGATTTTATGGCCTCTTGGGAAGTTAAGATGAAAGAACACAGTTTAAGATTTGTGGCTTTAACTGGTTATTTACTCCCTTGAGTCTGCTGTTAGGAGCCCAATCCCCCCATCACTACAAATGAGCTCAGTTGAGCTGTAAGTTTTTCACAAATGGAGCTCCCATTTCTAAGCTTGGGGTGAGCTGGGCTGGCTTCCTTTATGCGTGTGCTTTCATGTCTCTAACCCAAAGTGGATCGGTCATGAAGCAATTTCTGAGGCCTTGTTAGAGCAGACATTGTCCTGAGATATGAAAGGTTAAGATAATTGTGTGTACAGCTCACTCATTTCCAGAAAGCCCATGGCTTCCTGATAACTATTGGGGAAGCTATTTTCCCTGTAGGTTGTATCTTGGGGATTTGACTTCACCTTATCTGAAATTATAGTAAAAGATAAACAAAAGTGTCTGGAGGGGCAATGAGATGACAAAGATCTAAAGGGACCCCACAGTCAGCGGGATGGCAGTGGAAGCCCCGAGTTCACAGGCAGATAGTCTCAGAAAGGGAACGTGTGGGAGCACTGTTGGGGTAGGATGCCTGCTGAAACAGGCTCAGAAACTCCAGTCAGTTGCTCTGCGGTCTGCCTTCCATCTGGTGGCTGCATCCATTGCCTAGGCTGCTTCCCCTGGTCCTCCGTATCCTGCAAGGAAGGCAACATTTGAGAAAGAACGAGAATAACGCACCTGGACTCCTAGTAACTGTTTTCCGTAACTGTGACCAAACACTTGAGATAAGTCAGTTTCAAATGAAGAAAAAATCATTTTGGCTGCAGTTTTCAGGGATTCTGCCCGTGGTTGAATGGTCCCATTGCTTTGAGTCTGTAACAGCATGGCACACCATGGCATGCGCCTGTGACAAAGGAGACTGCTCACTCGTAGCTGGGTGCAAAAGAGAAGACATGTCTGACATCCCGCAATCCCTTTAAGAGCACAGCTCCATGACCTTAAAACCTCTCACCTCTTAAAGGTGTTGATACAATTTTCTCTCATGCTCAATTGGTGGAAAACGAAAACACCACCCATCACAAACCATAATAAGACAGAAACAACTCAACAATTTTGACCTCCGTGTATTCAAAGAGCGTTACTTCCTACCTCTGGTGGCAGTGGCAGCGTGGGAGGTGTTGGGGGCTCAGGGGTTGCTGTTGGTGGCAGAAGGATCATGGGCAGCTGACCCCTGAAGCACTTGGCTGGGCGCAGGGAGTATGAGACAGAACCTCAAGCAGCACCGTCATCCTGGGCCAAGCATAAGAGCACTGTAATGTTTGCGCTTGGTCAGGTTGGACCTTTTCAAGGTGCACTTCACTGGGCTTCAGCACTCTCACCTGAGGACAGTGGGTAGACAGGGCGACTGCCTCCAAGGGCCTGGGTGGATTGCCAGACAGGCAAGGTGAGGACATTCAGCTTCTGTAGTTATCCGCATAGTGCCCAAGGTCACAGACCTTATCCCTGGAGGCATGCTGGGTGAAAACCCGGACCCAGCCAATCTGCTAGTTCCTCCCAGCCTCTGCAAACTCAGAGCTTCCTACATGCTCTTCCTTCTCATGAAGACACAAGACCCACTTGGTTTGGGGATCAGTAGCAGAAGTACCTGTTGTGTGGGTTAAAGCCCAGTATTAGAGCCTCAGTGTTGGGAACTGCTTAGCTTCCCTTATGAGAACTGTCCACTTCCACACCACCAAAGATGCAATGGCCCCCGCCCCCTGAGAAGCCCTTTTGAGGGCAGGGATTGGGGATTCTGCCACTTATATCTTCAGCAGTGAGGCAGGGTTTGACACATGGTGGGTATTTTGTGAGAGGACTGTCTTTGGGTCCAGGTCCAGCAGGGCCCAGAGGTGACTTCATCTATTGTAGTGACCCAGTAGCCATGGTAGTATGTGTGGATGATCCGAGGCCACCTGCCACCCCTGTAGTCCACCGTGTCTAAGTGAGTACCAAAGGTGCCTCCCTGACCCCTGTCTCCTAATGGCCACTTCCCCCTGAGCTGGGGCAGCTCAGTTCTGAGCCTGTTTGACAAGAGCAGGATCCAGACTCTCCTTCCCAGGCTGAATACCTGGGGCTTCTGTCCTTGTACTAAGCCTAAGCTTTGGGCTGGGGCTGTTGGCTGATTTCCATATGCCTGTCATACCACCACCACCACCACCATTACCACCACCACCACCATTACCACCACCACCATTACCACCACCATCACCACCACCACCACCATCACCATTACCACCATCACCATTACCACCACCACCACCATTACCACCACCACCACCATTACCACCACCACCACCACCATTATTATCACCACCACCATTACCACCACCACCACCACCATTATCACCACCATCACCACAGTTACCACCACCACCATTCTACTTGGTTCATGGCATCTACTTACTTTATTTGAGGGGGAGTGAGAGAGCAAAGATACAACTGTCAACCAGATGTGTTCAAACCCAGGCCTGTTCTCAGCCAGCTCAGAGCCCTAGATCCAATCTTCGCTCAGGTTCCCAAGGCCTGGCTCAGCCCCCAAAGCTGCTGGGTTTCACAGCTCTGTGCATATCTGTCACTAAGATTTAAGTCAATACCTTGACTGTTACAAATGTGGACCCAAACCTTCCAGTGCTCTGTCCTTAGAAGCACCGAGCAAGGTTTGTTTCAGGTCAGGCCTGGACTTCATTTCCAGGCCCAGAATTGTGATGACCAGTTGACTGCATGCTTGCATACATGTGTGTGTGTTTCTGTATGTCGTGGGCACCATCGTTTTCAATGAACACAGTCTGACTGTGGCTCTCTGCATGGCTAGGAGATTGATCTCTCTCTTTCTCTTCCTCCCTCTCTCTCCCCCTCTCTCCCTCTCTCCCTCTCTCCCCCTCTCCCCCTCTCTCCCTCTCCCCCTCTCTCTCTCCTCCCTCTCTCCCTCTCTCCCTCTCTCTCCCTCTCTCTCCCTCTCTCTCCCCCTCTCTCTCCCCCCTCTCTCGCTCTTTCCCTCTCTCCCTCTCTCCCCTCTCTCTCCCTCTCCCCCCCTTCTCTCCCCCTCTTTCCCTCTCCCCCTCTCCACCTCTCTCTCCCCTCTCTCCCCCTCTCTCCCTCTCCCCCTCTCCACCTCTCTCTCCCCTCTCCCTCTCTCCCTCTCTCCCTCTCTCTCTCCCTCTCTCCCTCTCTCTCCCTCTCTCCCTCTCTCCCTCTCCCCCCTTTCTCCACCCCCCCATGTGTGTGTGTCTTGCTCTGGTGTCCAGTTCCAGTTCCTGCTCACCTCTGGCTCCTGAAGATCCCTGTTAGACCCACAGTCTAACACTGCTGCACAGTAAGGGGAAACGAAGTGAGCCCAGCCCCAAGGGAAGAAACGTGGGCTGTCGTCCATGACAACAGGAAGATGGGAAACTTGTCTACAAGCCCCTTGGGTGCGAGGCCCTTGGCCAGAAGCTTTTAGCAGTCCCCTGGGCCTTTCTAGAAGAGCATGCATCAGAAGTACCCAGAAATCAGTACTCGGGTGCACCCAAGGCAGGCAGCAGTGAAGAGCTTGTCCTGACCAGCAGGGTTTCAGGAAACTGGTCTATTTACCACCTCTTCCCTTCCTCCTCCTCTTCTTCTTCTTGTACTTTGCTCCTAAAGGACCACAGTGGTTACTGTGTGAGGTGGGACAGGGAAGAATGCAGATTCACGTGGTGTGAGCGGTGGTGATAAGTGTCCCCATGATCCTGCCTTTATCTGCGCACGGCAGGCAGGGTGCGGCGGAGTCTCTTATTTAACTGCCCACATCTGTTCTGTGTAACAGCAAAGCCACAGCCACTGCCTCTTCCACCGTGGGAGTCTACAAACATGGAGGCTCGGTGAGTGCGGGTCCTGAGGCCATGCCTGAGGCTTGCAGCAAATGCCTGTGGCTGGCCTTGCCCATGGACTGGCCTGCGAGGAGGCAGGACTGAGCATCCAGGCAGCTGAGCCTGTGGCAGTGGTGACCAGCAGGGTGAGGGCAGCTCCTGGCTAAGGCTGTGTGCCTATGACTGTCCGTTCTGATCTGGAGACCTCACTGAATGGCAGGGACAGTCACCCACCTCTCAAGGCACATTTCAGCAATGTCTAGCTACGTGGGCTCCTACCTGCTCTTCCCTGTGGCTGCTCTGTTCTTTCCAGCCTCGGGGAGCCAGTGCACCCTCCAGGGACCACGGGGACTTGCTCTTAGTAAGACAGGGAGGAAAATGTCCTTGGCAGTGACTTGTAGCACAGCTGTGCCTCCAGTCTCCTGGGGCCTGGAGCTATGGACGGCAGAACAAAGACCTGGTCATACTGGGAGGGGTATCCAGGACTCCAGGGCTTTCTGAGCAGACAGCAAGGGTCCTGTGGGAGACAAAATTGGAGGAAGGGACTTCTGAAAAGTTAGTGAGTTGTGGGGTGTGGTGTAGTATGTAGTGTTGACATTACCTGCTTCTTAGGCCCTGGGGTCAGTGTTGTGTGGATTGGACTTGTTTGGCAGGTTAAGGACAGGTGAGTGTGGGTTCTGATGTCATGCCTGACTTACACTGAGTGTCTGTGGCTGGCCTTGCTCAGAGCTGACCTGGAAGGGGGCAGGGCTGGGTTTTCAGGTGGCTGAGCCTATAGCAGTGGTGACCAGCAGGGAAAGAACAATGCATGACTATTTACGCTGTGTGCCAAGCATATGACTGACTACTGTTCTGGTCTGGAGACACTCCACTGAAGAGGCAGGACATCTGCTGGAATCTGCCCCAGACTGGCCTGAGGGGCCAGTTCCTGGGCTGTACATCAGAAGTGCACAGAGTTTAGGAGGGTACCTATCACCTTTCCCTGTAAGGAGCTGCCTGGCTTCTGCTTCCCTACCAGATGCTGTGAGCTCTCCACAGTCTTCCTTATCTCTGGGTCCTGGGGGCCTGGATGGACCTGGTGCTTCTTTGTGGAGCTGACCCTGTTTCCCAGTGCACCACTAATCACATGCTTGCATAGTCTGATAGCATTTATCCAGTATCTACCGTACACCAGTCCTATGCCATGCCTAGAACAGAGAAACACCACAGCACAACCTCTTCCACCTGCTAGGAAGCCTGGGTAAGACTGTTGCTGTTGGGTTCCAAGAATAACGAAAAAGTAAGTGAAAGTGAGCGGCAGCTGGAGGTTGGACAGACTCCCCGGAGAGAAGACTCCTGGGTATCAGGAGTTGGTAAAGAGGAAAGGATGTTCCTGGAAGACCCTACTGTCCCCAGAGTCTACCCAAGAATTCTGAGAAGCTTCTGACTTTGAAGGGAGGGTGGGGCAGGCAGTGAATGCCACCTCAGGGTGTGATTTCTTTCTATCCCCCAAGGGGATAGGGGAAGGGATGGGAGAGGGAAGGAAGGAGGGAGAAATAGACACACATGCAGAGAGAGAGAGATTGTGGATATTTATTTTTAGTTATATATGAATAATTGTTTTATGCACTGTTGGGTGAGGGGCTGTCTAGGGCGTTTTGTATTGTCTGCAGGTGTTGGATTTCTGTGGGGGATGTTTAATTGCTAATGATCTGCATGTGTTATCAGTAGGACGCCTGAGGAGTTCTGAATCAATAAAAACACCTGAGGTCAGACAGTTGGGTTCCACTGTGAGTGTGGCACTGGCCATGACATGGTTCCGTCTGCTGAGGTCTGGCAGGGCATGCGCCTATGAAAACACTTCCCTGTTGTCCTCGCTGAGCCGCACCATAAGCATACTACTACAGAGAGAGAGAGAGAGAGAGAGAGGGAGAGAGAGAGAGAGAGAGAGAGGGGAGAGAGAATGTATGAACACATGCACCACAGCTCTTGAATAGGGGTCAATGAGTTTAAACTGAACTCAGAGGGAGCATGAATTTGGTTTTGAAAAGCAAATTCAGCTGGGCAGTAGTGGTGCACACCTTTAATCCTAGCACTTGGGAGGCAGAGTCAGGTAGATTCTGTGAGTTTGAGACCAGCTGGTACTACTGAGTGAGTTCCAGGTCAGTCAGAGTTACAACAAAGAAACCCTGTCTTGAAAAACTAAAAAAAAAAAAAAAAAAAAAAAAAATTCATAATTATAGTTTTATATATGGCAAAAGTGAAAGAAAGGAATGCCTGCCATTTTGTAACAGAATCTCAGTAAGTTTTGACTGAGAACAGGGATTAGACAACAGCCCCGTGCACTGGGTTTCAGCAGGACCATGGCAGGCAGGGTCCAGATTGCAATTTTGCAACTCTGGCAATCAGCTGGACAATGGTCAGGAGACAGGAAGGGTCACACAGGCCACTTCCCACTGAGGGGCAGAGACAAAGGGACATAAAACTAGAAGACCTCTACGGCTGAAATCCACAGGAGAGGAAAGAGTCAAAGTTGTCTTTCTGGAACCTTGCTGGTTCCACCATGCTGGGGGCGGTGGCTGGTGAGAACAGAGAGGTTGGCTCAGCCAGCACAGGGAGGCCATTGTATGGACTGGCCAAAGCCACGGATCACTAGGCAGGCTGGCATTAAGATGGCAGTGGGGTTTGTGGGTGGAAGGGGCCTTTAGCATTTTTGTGTCCGAGTACACCTTCTCTAGGGCAGACAGACTGGAATCCCCTGTGAGATTCTTTGTGCCTTACAGCCCTGCTTGGTGGCAGGCACACCAAGAGTGGGGGGCCCTGGGGTGTCATGTGCTTTGGCTTTCTGAGCCTCTTCTCCTCAACTTAAGTGTAGTAGCCCACACTATCCTTTGCTTCTCAGCTCTTGGGGGCTAGAAGAGGCGTCTTGGTTAATTTTATGTCCGCTGAACACAAGCTAGGGTCATTTGTAAGAGGGGTGCTCAATTGAGAAAATACCGCCATCCAGATTGCCTGCAGGCAAGTCTATAGGACATTTATTTGATTGATGGTTGATGTGGGAGGGCCCACATCATTGGTCATTGCTAACCCTGGGCCTGGGTTGTATAAGAAAGCAAACTGAGCAAGTTATGGAGAGTACACCACTACTAAGCTGCTTCTTCCATCAGCTCTGCCTCCAGGTTCCTGCCTTAAGTTCCTGCCCTGCCTTCCCTCAGTTGCTTTTGAACGTGGCGTTTGATCATAACAGTAGAAATCCCAACTAAGACAAGGGCTCTCTTGAAACCTGTACTGGGAAGCCACAGGAGCCGGTGCTGCTGGGAGCACTCCAGCCAATGCAAAGCCATCTTTAAACTGTGCTGATCTCTGCCCCTTCCCCTTCCCCAGCACAGTTTGTGCTTAAACAGAGTTATCATCCCAGGGTAGCAGGGTGAACCTCAAGGCTGGCCTTGAAGACTGCAGGGTGCTGAGATGTAAAAGATCTGCAGAGGGGGCTGTCTCAGTGGGCACAGCCACGTGCACCCCCAAATCCATTCTTCTTGTTCCTCACTGAGAGGCCAAGCTCCAGATGATCCCTTCTCCAGCATCCTAACAGGGAAGGAGCAGAGCCGAGCTGCAGCCATGGGTAGGGACATAGGGGAGACACCGAAACACCCGAAGCCTGGGCCACAGGACATCCGGTGAAAATAGAAGCTCTTGGTTACACACACACACACACACACACACACACCCCACACTAATCTTTGAGGATCTTTGGCCCCTGAGTTTTTGCAGGAGTGACTTCCCCGTGTCTACTGGATGTCTTTCCCCTTTAGATGCTCCCACCCACCCAATCCTAGCGGGGTCCATTCCTCTGTTGCATTCTGTGTGAGGTTATCTCCAGCTGGAGGCTCTCCCACTTTTCAGGGTCTGGTATTCTTCATGCTGTTTCTGTCTCTGGGAAGTGATCCTCAAATTCCTCACTAGCACCTGTGAATCTGGTGGCTGTTAGTAAAGCGTTTGGGGGTCTTGGATGGGAGTCCTATCTCCTGGCACCATTCTCTGCTTCCCCCACTCTCAGAACGACTGATGTAGTGGCTGCTTCCTCCTCCTCCTCTTCTTCATTCTCCTCCTCCTCATCCTCCCTAGCCCTGTCCTTACTTACCACTTTCCTTTCCCTCCCTCCTGTCTTCCCATCCTCCCTCCTCCTTCCTCTCTTTCTCTCCTAACTAGGCCCTCCCGCCCTACTTGCCTCCTTCCTTTCTTCCTTCCTGCCTCAGCCTGCCCCCAGAAAATGAGGTTTTAAAGGAAGTCTGATTCCAGTTGTAAAGGCAACAGAGCCGTCTTAACCTGATAATAGTCATTATTAGCTTTTAAATTACTCATTTCCAGATCATTTTAAAATGGGTTCCAGCATCGTGGGTAAGTCGGGTGAAGAGCGTCAGTAGTGATTAGTGTGGCTGAGGTACTGATGTCTGCACTTTGGTTGGCAGTTCCCACCTGGCTGTGTGAAGTGTGGCTGTGCCAGCCCTCCTAGCGGTGAAGACCTGGCACTGAAGACAGAATCTAGACAGGCCTGGTTCAGCCCACTGGTAAGTGATCTGTGGCTTTTGGAGGCCATGGGGGAGGTTGACTGAGGGTGATGTTCCAGACACTCAAGTCTTTGCTCTGAACTCCCTGTCTGACTGTGAACTACATAGAATATTGTTAGTATTCTATGCCTGGTCCCCCTCTGCCCAGTTAGCTCTCAGGCCAGGGAACTAAGCTTTCTCCCACAAGGTGCCTTGCTAGGTGTCTGGGGATAGTAGGAAGGAGTAGAGGAATAAGAACCTGGGCTAGATGGGGTTCCAGGTGAATAAGCAGTTGCCTGTGAGATCTCAGGCAGGACCTCTCAGTGGTGGCTTGTTTCTTTATCTAGAAATGAGGACAATAATACCCACCAGGTAGAGAGGGCCTCGAGGAGAAAACCAGGATGGGGAATAGAAGTTGCCTGGATGCATAATCTCATTTTGCCAAAGGACCACTCACCCAAAGTAACAAGACCAGGAGCCCCAACCACCTCCACTTCTGTCTGGCATGGCTATACGCACAGGAGGAGGAGGGGAGGGATCCACATCCCTTCCTCACACCCAGTAAGTCATCGGAGTGACTCTAAAAACATGCCAACAACGCTGTGTTCACAGTTTTACCATAAAGGATCTAAGCCAGGGATAGCCAGGGGAAGAGTCACACAGGCAGGGTCTAGTGGGGTCATTCTCCCAACATATGGTCCTGTTCACCAACCAGGATGCACCCCCAAGCCCCAGTGCACAGAGAGCACAGAGAGCATTCAATCAGGGAGCTTTAATGCAAAGGCATGGATCCTTTGTCCTTTGATGGAACTTAGTCTCTGGTGGAGAGGAGGGGTCAGGGAAGAGGGAATGAGGATCTGAGGATGGGCATGCACACACAGTGGTATGGGGCAGGAACCCTTAACTTCTAATCGTGTCCAGGTCTGGTCTTTCTGGATGCTCGGACTCTCCTTGGAAGTTATTTGAGGGTAGCTCATAGGACTTACGTTTTTTAGCACAAACTCGGGTTTCCATGTAAGGGACTCAAGATTAATACCAAAAACAAACAAACAAAAAAATCACCTTATCTGTTGGACATTTAACAATTTAACAAATCCCAAAGGAGCTGTGAAGCCTGGTGCAGGAGCCAGGGCAGCATCCCAGCAGCTTGCTTCCCTCACGCCTGGCCCTGCTTCACCTCTCCCTGTGGGCTGTAGGCTAGCACATCATTTCCCTTTTTATGTTCTTTGTGTTAACAGAGCTCAAGACTGAATTGACTTCTTGGGCTAAACTGCATCATTGTAGTTGTTCAGTGTACACCTGCTTACAGATGAATCTCAGCCTTCCTCAGGAAGTTCCTAACAGAGGAAAACTGCACTCCCTCAGTGACACCGAGTAAAACTAAAGACAAAGACTTGATCGCAGTTGCCGTGAACCAGGCCCTGTCTTAAGAATTCACCTACACAGATTTTGCTAGTCCTTAACTGATGCTCATGCTGTTGGGTGAAGACTGGCCAAAACCCACACAGCTTCGAACTGGCATTGCTGTGATTTGAGCCCAGAAGTTTTTTGTTTTGTGTTTTCAGCATTGCTACCTTTGCCCACTAAGCCACCTCCAGGGAACTGGTTACCATCAGCACTGTGGAAAGGGGACCTTGGGGCACAGAATCCTTGCTCCATGGGGACAGAGTTAGAGTCATCCTCATAAGAGCACATCTGGGGCCCTGTGCTGAGAGCTCTGTGTGGGGAAGATGGCCAGAGGGAAGCCAGTCACGGCAGGGAAGCTGCTCCGCAGTGGAGATGAGAGGGCCAGTGTCTTTCTGCTATGCAGGATGGACTAAAGTCAGGACAGCTCAGGACCAGCCCCAGGGAAGCAGAAAACTCGGTGCTTCTGGTGCCAGTGGCCTAGAGTACTACAGAGATTTGTGTTGGGGTGTAGGTAGCTCATATGTCCATTCACATCAGGGTACTCATGGGGCGGGGCACTTTCTTCTACGTCAAAAACATCCAAGTCTCAGAGCTTTGGAAGTGCTATGGAGACTGGCTTGCTACAGTGGTACCAGGGAGAGCAGCGGCAGTTGAGTGGGGGGACCCACGCAAGGACTGACTACAGCTCAAAGAATCTGCTGCCCTGTGCATGTCTGCATGGCTTGGATGGGATGTGTCCTCTGTACTTTTCTTCTATTCCTTCTTACCTCCAAGGTCCAGAGACGAGCTGGATGGGGGCAGAATGGAGGCACAGTGTTCAGCACTGGCTCCTAGGGGCGGGAAAGTGGGAAGTTCCCTTGCCCCAGAACACCCAGATCCTCCGTCCTTCTGTCTCTTCTACATGGATCTGTCTCCAACTTTGACAGCCATGTATGGTCTGAGCTGGAAGGGAGCCAAGTGGCATTCTGTTCACCCCTCCTTGAGAGATGGATAAGGTGAGGCAGAGCAAGAGAGTCACTGGGCCCATGCAGGTGTCAAAGGACAGCTGTTCGAAGTGCAGGCACCTGTCTTCAATCCAGACCCGCTCACCAGAAATGGCCCCCAGCCCCAGGCCCTCAGCCCCAGGCCCCTCTCTCCATTTAGAATATTCATGAGACTCAGAACAGCTACGGACAGGCCCAACACAAAACCGTGAACTTATTTAAAATACTGTGAGGGTATTTTTATTTATTTATTTATTTATTAACTTTTTGCCGTAACTCAATTGTGAACTTCTCAAGCTTGAACTCTGCAGAGGACTGTGGCTTCGAGAACCCCAGGGTTAGACACCCCTGATTTAGCTGAAAAGGACGAATCTGTGTTTGGATATCCCCATGCACCCTGCCATATCTGTTTTAGAACTTTAAGAGATTCTCCCTCCTCCCTCCCTCCTCCTCTCCCTTCTTTCCTGACACCCAGTCCCTCATCCCCATCTCCTGCTGCTAAACATCTGCTCAACAGGACAGCCAGACAGCGTTTGCTGCAGCGTTTTTTAAAGGACAGTCTCAGGTAGCCCAGGCTGGTCTTGAACTCTGTATGTAGCCAATGAGGACTTTGACTCCCGATCTTCTGCTTCCACCTCCTGGCTACTGGGATTATAGGTATGTACCACCATTTATGTGGTGGTGGTGGAGTATAGAATTCATCGCCTGGAACATGCCAGGCAAGCACTCTACCAACCAAGCGATTCCTGACAGCAGTGTTCTTTTGTGGAGGGTGTTTATATAATTTGTTTAGCATGCTGGGTAGGAACCCAGCCAGTGCCTGGATGTGCTAGGCAAGTACTTTCTCTAAGAACTACACTCCAGCCCACTACAGTGAGGTCAGCATTTTACTGAGGTACCTATGGGTATGGAAATAGCTTCAGCCTTTCTCTGGAGAGACGCAACACAGAAAGATTCAGAAAAGTTTGCAGGCCATATCCTACCCAGGATGTTCCTCTAACATCCAGTGTGACCCGTTAAGCTGGACCCTTGTTTACACAGCACCTGATGGTGCATTTTCCCTATGGGTCATCATCCCAGGAGGTGACCTGCCTTCTCACCTGGAAATAGCCCCAGGGCGTGGTGAGTCACACCACCCTTTGCCCAGCAAGCAGTGGGCCCACGAGGAACACAGCCTGTGCGATGCGCTCCTTCTGCAGGGTTCCAGGAGTGGATTGAAGCCCTCGCAGGAACATGAGCGAGGACGCGGTCCCCGAGGCGGCCTCACCGCCCTCTCAGGGGCAGCACTACTTTGACCGGTTCTCCGAGGATGACCCCGAGTACTTGCGCCTCCGCAACCGTGCGGCAGACCTGCGGCAGGACTTCAACCTGATGGAGCAGAAGAAGCGGGTCACCATGATCCTGCAGAGCCCGGTGAGTGGGTGGGGCGGGGAGGGCTGATTTCCTGGGACCTGAAAGACAGGTGGCTCCTCTCCCCTCTTTCAGGGTCTCGGCAGTCTAGGCTCACTGGACAAGATGAGCCTGCGCATGTGGGTGTTTGAGTCCCTCCCTAGTCACTGGTCTGGGGCAAGCCTGGGGTGTGCGCACATTCTGGTCCAGAAGGTGGCAGAAAGGCAAGACCCCCTACCCCAGTTTCCTATGTCATATCTGAGCCTCAGTTTCCAGTCCTCTCTTCCTAAGACAGCCAACAGATAGGACCATGTAAGCCGGAAGACGGGTCGCCAGGGGGCTGGCCTGGGGTCCCTTTGTTGAGTAGTATCGAGCATCCTGCTCGCTGTAGGGCGGGTAGAGTCTGAATGATGGCGGCCTCACAGGGCCTCGGAGCTCATTTCCCAGGCAGGCAGCGCACTGGAAAGATGGAGGCTGAGGGTAAGAGTGCTGAGGGTAAGAGCTGGGGAGGTAGGCAGGGAGGAGCAGGGGGAGAGGACTGGGGCTCAGCAGGACACAGGCTGGGAGGCCCAGGGAGGAAGCTGGCTGCTGCGGGGCCTTTTGGAACCGGGCATCCCATGGTCTGTGTGTGGTTTGCGTCAGGCGCACACAGACCGCTCAAAGGAATGGGAGGGGTGAACCTAGGGTCTTCGTGGCACTGTCAGGAGCCTGGAGGGAGACAAAGGATGCCTAAAGGTCTTAGAGTGAGCAACCTGGAGACATCTAGAGAGTCATGGGGGTGGGAGTGGGGGTGGGGGGTGGGGGTGGGGAGTGGCAGAGTGGAGCAGTACCAGCCATAAGTAGAGGGTAAGGCAGGATATGGGGATGCGTGAGCCCTGCTTATTTGCCCCCTTTCATAGGATCCTCAGCATCATATAGCTCCCATCTCCTCCCAGGCTTCCTCCTGCCACACCTAGCTGGCAAGAGAAGGAGTTCACAGCCTAGTGAGCTGAAGACCTGAGCTTAGCGTAGCACATCACAGTGGAAGCCACTGCAGAAGCCCTCCAATCCTGCTCCCTCTCCTAGCCAATCATTAAGAATACAGAGAAACAGATGTGTGAGAAGAGCTCTGGGTGTGTTATGAAGGAGGGAGGGTACCATACTTTCTCATGGATTAGTTCTCTCTAAAGTAAAGTCCTGCCATGCCTGATACGGCCTTGGCCATCACTCATAGGAGGGACCAGAATCTGGATTACCCACACAGAGTCTCCTTGATAACATGGGGATTCCCTGAGGCCCTAGTGAACCTGCCTCCGGGAGCTTTCAGGGTCCTTAGCTCTTACTGAAGAGCTGGACCCCAGAGACCTGCTGGAGCCGTCCTCCTGTGAGGAGCTCCAGGAGAGGAGTGGGTGGAGATCACCCCCTGCGTGGAGCGCAGGGACCAGTCCCTCCGGACTTGCTGTGCCCTCAGCTGCTAGGGACCTCTAGGGTCCTCAGTCCTCCTGTGAAGGAGCTGGGCACCAATCCCTGGGGCGTCAGCCTCTTGTGAGGACCTGTTGTGCCCTCAGTCTTCCATGGGGAGCTGGGCACTAGCCCCTCAGCCTGCTTCAGTCTTTCAGGGAGGAGCTGGAAGGCCTCATCCAGGAGCAGATGAAGAAGGGCAACAACTCCTCCAACATCTGGGCTCTACGACAGATTGCGGACTTCATGGCCAGCACTTCCCACGCAGTCTTTCCGGCTTCTTCCATGAGTATGTGGGTGTCTGGGTATCTGCCAGGAGCAGAGGAGGAGGGAAGAGGTAGGGAAAGGAGGAGGGAGCACCAGAAGCAGCTTGGTTGCTAGGCAAAGACCAAGCTGTGGTTGCATTAGCAGGCCTGGGCAGAGAGATGCCTGGCTCTGCCTTTGATGTTGCTGCAAATTAAAGGCCCACAGGAGAATTGTCCATGATGCCAGGAATGGGAAGGGTAGAGGTGACTTCAGGGGATAAGAAGAGGCGAATGGAGCCAGGAGACCAGCCAGGATGAGCAGTGAGAAGAGCTGGGGCTATGGATGGGCTCCCTTCCCTGACGTGCAGCTCTGCCTACAGCCTCGAAGCTGCCCCTTGCTCTGTGTGGCTCAGGTGTGCAGAGTGATGGCTGCAGTTAAGGAAAGCATTCAAGAAAGAAAAGCCCAAACCCACTCCGCTGTGTTCTGAGAACCTCAGAATCACTGTTAGCAATATTTTGATGTATCTTTTCAACTTTTTTTCTTTTGGTATAGATAGCTTATTACAAGCAAGAATACAATCATATTACACAAATACTTTTAAAGACATATAAAGACATATGCATGTTTTTGCATCATGAATATGATTCTGCAATCTAATTTTCTGGGTGCATGCTGTTGAATCAGCTGCTCCTGATTAGACTTTTAGATTGTGTTCAGCTTTTTACTATAATGAACCACAATGTGGTAAACACCCTGATAAACAAATTTGGTGCTATATGCACAACTGTTTTCTAAAGATAACTGAACCATCTTCTGGAGATAAATTGTAAGAAGAATTTCTAGAGGAATGCAAGTATGTGCTTAAAGACATTATGCAACATGCAGATTGTGTGCCTTCACCATCCTGGAGAAAGGGACTATGCCAGCCTTGCTCTTGGCACAGCAAGGTGTGGTGGGCATCACCCTTCCTCCGCCTGGCCTTAGACTGTTAGTAAAGTTTCCTTTCCCCAAGACAGGTTGTATCTAAAACTTCATCTGTCCTTTTTTCTAATAAGAAAATGCTTATTCCTGTACTCTGTACAATTTTCCTATTAGTGTATTTTGTATAGGCATTCAAATCTTTATAAATTAAGCTACTTCCCTAAGACGTGTCAAAGATATTACAGTTAACTTTTCAGTTTCTCCTCTGCCTTTTAATTTTGCTCACAGCATCTTTCATATTGTAGGATAGATTCTTCTGGAACAGAGCCCTCTGTTATTCTCCTTTGTGTCTTCTGCCCCTGGCCACGCGCCTAGACAACGGGACAAAGGGCTGTAGTTAGTCACCACTTCATCGTAGCCCCTTGCACCAATGTATTTTATACAGTAACTTTGGAGTTATTTTGTGATCAAGCTCTCTCCTCTACCTTAAAGTAATCCCTTTGGCGTTTGGGTTGGGATTGTGTTGGGATAGATTTGGTAGAGGAGTTGAAATTCTTTATTTTTAGTTTAGAATATAGTCTCCAAGAGGAAATATGCTTGATTGGTTTTAGAATGTGGTACCTAGCATGTGAGAGGTAATTTACAAACATTTTCAAGGGCTAGTTTAGAACCTTCAGAAACAAGGTATGTTTTCTGCTGGTTCTGTAGCATCTACCAGGAAAACGTACTAGTTATCTCTATGTGATCTGACTGTGTCTTCGGCCCATCCCGGAAATAATGTGTAACTTCATTGTCATAAATTAATCTTGATTCAATTTTTTTGAATCTATACATATGCGTTCTCTTGAGTTTGGAAAACAGTTTATTTATTTATTCGTGTGTATGTGTGCGTGTGTGTGAGCGTGTACACACCGTGGTGTGAGTGTAGCATCAGAAGGCAACCCACAGGAGAGGTTCTCTCCTCCTGCCACGAGAGCGCGCTGGCCGCCAGCACTTCTGCCCATTGAGCCATCCGACTGGCTTTATGTTTTCATATATAGATATCCAACAATATGTGAACGCTGTCATTTCGCCTCCATCTGCCCACATTTTTCCCTTGGGCTTGTTCTTCCTAGTTTTCACATTTATCCCCTCAGGCTTTAGAATACTGTTTAATAATGTAAAGAGTGGTCATCCCTGTCTTGCATCAGACCTTACTGGAAATTCTTTCACTACAGTGCTTGAGATCATTAGTGTTTATCATGTTGAGAAAATATCCTCTTCTCTTAACTCATCATAGCTCCTTCTCAGAAATAGATTTTGCATTTATAAAATGGGGCATTGATTCCTTTTCTTTTTTCTTTTGTTCCCTTGAGCAATTGTCACAATGAGTTACAGTGATAGGTCTCTGAATACTGGGCTCGTTTGAAAGACATGAAATATTCTCTGGTCTCGTGTGTGTGTGTGTGTGTGTGTGTGTGTGTGTGTGTGTGTGTGTGTTGCATGGTCACATGCACATGCATGTGGAGACCAGAGTTCAACCTTAGAGGCTGATCTTTAAGATCAGCCCACCACATTTGTAGATAGAGTCTCCCACTGGCCTGGCATCTCTCAAGTCAGCTAGGCTGGCGGCCCCAGGGCCCCTCCCGTCTCCACCTCCCCAGTACAGGGATTACAAGTATGTCCCAACATACGTGGGTTCTGGTGGTGAACACAGATCCTCCTGTCTGCATGGCAGCTGCTTTGCCGGCTAAGCCATCTGCCTGACCCTAAGTCCTTGTCCTGATACATTGTTTTAAAATACTTTCCTGGGTTTTATTGTTAGAATCCTGTAAGGATTTGTGTACGCGTTTTCTCATGTACGGCCGAGCAGTCACCTTCACGGCAGCCAGCCGTGACTGCCACAGGAACCTTTCTCCTCGCCCTGGCAGAGTTTAAACAAGGCAGGAACATCTCCCTTGAAAGTTTACGGCTCACTTGTGAAGTCATCCAGATCTGGAACATTTTCAGAGATTCTTGACCTTTACCCCCATCAGTTTCATCTGGAGCTTAGAATTTTTATTATTAGGTTTTGTGCTGGGGGGTGAGCTGGCACCTGGCTGCTACCCTCAGTTTCCCTTATTGAACACTCATGTTTGTTTATTTACAGGTCTTATACAGTAATTCTTGGATTTACTTATCGGTCCTAAATTTTTTCCTGATTACTAATTCTTTTCCAGCATCAGGGATCAAACCCAGAGCTTTGTACATGTTAGACAAGCACTGAGCCACCAAGCTACATCCCAGCCTTTTGTGGGAGGAGAGGAAGGGCAGAGTCTAGTCACATAGTTCTGACTGGCCACGAACTTTCAGTCCTCTTACCGTCGCCTCACAAGTACTGGGATTACTGGCTAACTTCGTTTCTATACTTACTATTTTTTTATAGCATTGCTGGACTAGATTGCTTCCTATCGCTGTGATAAACACCACAATCGAGAGCGTTAGAGAGAAAAGGGTTTATTTGGCTTACATGTCAGTCCATCATTGAGGGAAGTCAGGACAGGAACTCAAGCAGGTCAGGAGCCTGGAAGCAGGAACTGAAGCAGAAGCCATGAGAAATGGTGCTTACTGGCTTGCGCCCCATGGCTTGCTCAGCCTGCTTTCTTGAGTAATCCCAGGACCACTAGCCTAGGAGTGGCCCCTGGTGACCATCCCCAGTTGGTCTGGGCCCTCCTACATCAATCATTAACAAGAAATGTGCCCACAGACTTGCCTGTAGGACAGCCTGATGGACACAGTTCCCCAGATAAGATTCTTTCTTTCTAGATATGTCTAGATTTCTATCCAGTTGACAAGAGCTAACCAGCACCTTTGCTATGGACAGTTCTGTCCTTTGTGGTTTTTTCTATGATAAAATAAATGAATTAGGAATATTTTCATATTTAGCTCAGTGTTGAAGACAATTGAGGTTGTGAACCACTGAGCATCCCTTGGCTTCAGGTGTTGGCGAAGTTTATTTTTAGTTATGTTTGAAATTGTTTTATGCGCTGTTGGGCGAGGGGCTAAGCCTAGGTCTAGGGCGTTCTGTATTGTCTGCAGGTGTTGGATTTATGTGAGGGATGTCGATTGGTAATGATCCGCATGTGCTATCAGTAGAATACCAGACGAGTTCTGAATCAAGAAAAAACACCTGAGCTGAGATGCTCAGGGTTCCACTGTCAGAGTATTGTGGTAGCCATGACAGTGGTTCCCTCCGCTGAGGTCTGGCAGAGTTTACACCTATGAAAGTGTCTCCTTGTCCTGTTTGCTGAGCTCACGCAGCAGGATATTACTACAAATGGTATACCAGTGTGGAGCACTGACATCATGCCAGCTAATCCAACGTGGAGACAGGAAGAGAAGAAACTCCAGACCTGGCAGAGTCCGGTAAAGTACTCTCAGGGAAGCTACCAGAGGACAGAGATTAAAGTATTAATTGAAGTCTCCTGAAGGAAAGGAGAGAGACAAGAAGGGAAATAAGCCTTTATGAAGAGAAAATTGTGAAAATTAAGTGAGACAGAGGGGCTCAAAAGTGAGTCACAGAAGAGAGGCCTCTAGAGAAAGACATTCTCATGGTGAAAGCAGAGTTCAGCCGGGAGCAGGGAAAAGCAAGGTTCTAACCGCTTTTCCTGATCATGAAGCTGATGCTCCCTCCTGCTGCTGGCGGTAGCCAGGGCATGGGAAACGGTAGCTAGAGCGCACTGCTGCCCTATAAACTGAGTTTGTTGATGGCTCTTTGTGTGTGTGAGGCTCAAGTGAGTCTTGTGTTTGAGGTCTGTGAAGAAGGGCATATGTTTCTTCATAGTGGTGGTGAGAAAAAGACCAAGTGGGGTAAAACCGTGGAGGGAAGAGTTGGCACCAGGACTAATAGCCCTTGGCACCAGAGAAGCATAGTGGGGTTGACGCATGTTGGTTTGGAACTAGTGACATTAAGAGAGTTAAGGAAACTTCTTCCTGGCTGATGTGGTCCTCTGTTTTCAAGCCACAGAGTCACTCAAAACAGTGACAGCAGGCCGTCTGGCCAGCAGCTCCTTCCCTAGAGCTAATGCTGACATCTGCCCATGTTCCTACTCAGAAACCTTCTCCTGCATTTACCCAGTGCCCCTTTAGGGTTGCGGCAACCTTGGCGTTTCAAGAACACTTTGTTCATGGCTTTGAGCCTTGATGTGGCTTTGTTTATTTTGTTGAAACAGACTCTCAAGAAGCTCAGGCTGGTCTCAAACTTGCTCTTGAACTTCTGGTCTTCCTGCCTCCACCTCCTAAGTGGATGCTGAGATTGAAGATACGTAATTTTATGTAGTGCTAGGTATGAAACCTAGAGATGTGTGCGTGCAAGGCAAGGACTGTACCGCCTGAGCTGTGTCCCCTGCTCTTGACGTGGTTTTCCTCCAAAACCAAAGCAGTCTCACAGAGCAGATTCACAAAGTCTTACTTTGTAAGTCACAAAGGGCCACTCTGCAGCCTTTCTTCCTCTAACTGGGAGCCAAGGGTTGTTTTGATCCCCTGGCAGGAGTGTTTCTTGTATAGCGGTCATCAGACAGTGACATGGGACAGGGACAGGGACATGGGGCAGGTCCAGGCTGGCCGGTAAGGACTCCTGTCTTCAAGGAGCTGCACTGTCCCCTCCCTCCCATTCTTGCAGACTTCTCCATGATGACACCTATCAATGACCTCCATACTGCCGACTCCCTGAACCTAGCCAAGGGGGAGAGGCTGCTGCGGTGCAAGATCAGCAGTGTCTACCGCCTCCTGGACCTCTATGGCTGGGCACAGCTCAGTGACACCTATGTCACGGTGAGTAGCAGGTGCCCTGTGCCCACCCCAGCCCCTATCCCCACAAAACCTGAAGGGAGGACTCCTGGACCCTTAGTGTGGCCAAGTGCCGTGAGTGGCCTTTGGTTAAAGTCCACTCACCTCTTCAAGATTGCTAACCACTGGTCAGCAGAATAGACAAGATGCCCGGTGGGTACCTCATTGGATGGGAACCAGTTCCTTTATCCAGGGCTGTTCTAACATTTGTGAGATTCCTCTGGAAGCTCCATTTCCACAGTTTAAATAAAAACCAAACCTCTTTGTCTCTCAGTGGAGGAGGGTTCACTGGGGGAAGCCTTGGTGCAGTGAGTTCAAAGAGAAAGGGGTTTAAACAGTGTCCTTGGAAGAATCCCTTCTCTGTCTCTGGCTGGCCCTGAGTTTCTTATCTGTTTTCCCCCAGCTGAGAGTGAGCAAGGAGCAGGACCACTTCCTGATCAGCCCCAAAGGGGTTTCCTGCAGTGAGGTCACAGCATCTAGCCTGGTGAGTATGGTCCAGAATCTCAGTGCTGGCCCTTACTAAGGTAACAATACTCATCTGACCCTAGAGGGACAGGTCATTTCCAAGTCAGAGCCTACTGTCCTGTTCCTTGTGGAACTCACAGTCTCCCTGGCCAGAGAAGATACATGAACACAGAGGGTGCCTAGGGCATGATTTGACCAGGGTCGCAGACAGCAAACACAGTGGGAGGAAGGAGGGGTAGGAGGTGACCTGGTGGCTGGGGTAGACTCCTAGCTTGAGGTTAGACCACATGTCTGTCATGAGGAAAGAGTCCTCAGATGGGGACACGGTGGAACAGGAGAACAAGAAACTTGCAAGTCTGGCTCAGCATTTGGAATCTGGAGGCGGAAGCAAGACAATCTATTTCCTTTGCTCACGGATTACTCTGCCAGAGGCGTGGAGACCAGTAGACATCAGAAAAACTGCTTGGTGCTCTTTCTGTGATCTGTAAAAGAAATTCTGGGCTTGCACGCTTAATGGGCCTGGTGATGAGCTAGGTTGGCAGCTGGGATTAAGTCCAAGGAGCTGGTAGGGAGTCCCTGAGGCAGAGGCCGTTGGCATTTGGTTGCAGTGGGTTCAGAAGGATCTGCCTCCAAGATGCAGGCTTGGGGTAGATCAGAAGCAGAAGGTGGCCTGGGTGCTGATTTGTAGGGGTCACCAGCAAGAGGTGACCTGGGAGGTGGACAGACCCTGAAAACTTGGAAGGCCACTGCCAAGAGGTGGTCTAGAGGTATGGACAGATCTGCAGGCTTGTGGGGGTCACCAGCAGGAGGGGGCCTGGGGTGGGGATAGACCCTGGCTGCTGTGTATGGATGTGTAGCTCATGCCCTCAAAAGGGGAACCTGGTTGATGAAGAAAGAAGAGGGTGAATCACCCGGGCTCCACTGCAGTATCCTAACAGTTGGCTTCTTATTAACGTGCACGACAGCAGAGTCCAAAGTGAAGCCTGGGCCTCCGAGGCAGACCTCAGAGTTCTTGCTTTCTCATCTGGACAGAGGCACTGGGCGGATGGTGCCTGTCCTGTCAGGCTGAAGAGATCTTGAATGACACACGTCGTGGGTCCAGTGATGAGATAAGGAACACATGAGCCAGAGAGGGCCTTTCCAGAGACAGGGGTATGGCCAGGCCACCTGAGGAACTGGGGATCAGACTGAGCACAAGCACTTGCTTTAAGAAGCATGAGCTGGAGGAGCCCTGTCACACCCCGCCAGCGTCAGGACACTCCAAAGCCAGGTCCATTTTGTAGAACTCCTTCCGCATACAGGTTTGCAGCAGCGGTCTGCTGGATGCCGCTCCTGTGCAGCAAGCACACGATGCCAATAGCGTGCCGCTCCCCACACCAAGATGTCACTGTCTTCTGGTCCCCCGTTCGTCTGTCGGGGTTTGGGGATGGGGTGCGGGCCATTTGTAGAGCTTCGTTGTGTCTCGGGATGTCATAGGTGTTTCTGTTTTGAGAGCTAAGGTTACAGGGATTTTTTTTTTTTTAGGAAACTAAACTCTAGCTTGTTGATGTGCAAGGTATAATTGTAGCCATGTGAGTCTAGGCAGCAGAGCACCTAGGGACCAGAGCATGTGCTCACTAGCGTGTGAGCCCCAGATTCGGGTTTGTGAGCGCACACACATGACGCATGTATGTGCTCTTTCTCCTACCAGCGCTCACTGTGTGCGTTCTGTCTCTGTCTCTGTCTCCCCCCACTCCACTCTTTCCCCCGCCCCCTTCACCCTCCCTTGCTGTCTCTTTTATGCACACACTGTATGATTTTTTTTTTTTTAAAGCCAAGCTATTCTCTTGGAGCAGAGAGCAGGCTGAGAAAGTGACTTCTTTCCAGCGGCCCTTTAAAATACTTCCCTTTCGTGTAACTGATGAAAGATGTTCAGCACACCATTCTCTTTACCTTTGTGTATAATGTTAATATGTTTTGAAATGAGATGGCTCTGCTTCGACATGACTTCCTCTGGGAAGGTTTCTGCCGGCATTCGAGATTCCTCTGAGCTGCTTCTAGAGCAGTGGTTCTCAACCTGTGGGTCTTGACCCCTTTTGAGGGCTGAACGGCCCTTTCACAGGAGCTGCCTAAGACTATCTGCGTGTCATATATTTACATTATGATTCATAACAGCAGCAAAATGATAGCTATGAAGTAGCAATGGAAATAGCTTTATGGTTGGGGTCACCACAGCGCGAGGAACCGTATTAAAGGGTCGCAGCATTAGGAAGGTTGAGAACCACTGTTCTAGAGGAGTCCATTACTGACTCTCTTCTAGCTTGTTGCTTAGAGTGGGGTCTGCAGGCCACAGACCCCATCACTTGGGAAATTGCTGAGAATGCTGTTTCCTCTGTGTTTAGACTCTGTTTTGGCAGCTCCCGAGTCTGAGAAACTGCCCCACCATCGTCCCTGCAGAATCATCTCCACCTGTCACCCCTTGAGACTCCCTGCAGGCAGGGCTCCCTGTTGCTGTCCTCCAACACCAGGCCAGCCTTTACGCCTGGCATCTGGAGGGGTGGACATGGCGGGCCATGTGTTGGGTCCGCATGTGGAGGAGGACAGGAGCCTGCTCTCCACTGCTCTGAGTCTGTTCTCTCCTTCACTGCCTAGATCAAGGTGAATATTCTGGGAGAGGTGGTGGAGAAGGGCAGCAGCTGCTTCCCAGTGGACACCACGGGCTTCAGTCTGCACTCAGCCATCTATGCCGCCAGGCCTGATGTGCGGTGTGCCATCCACCTGCACACGCCTGCCACGGCAGCGGTGAGTAGGCCTTCCCAGTCCCCTCAGCTCCATCCAGTGCCAGGCTCCCTGGGGCAGCTAACCCAGAGCACCTGTTTCTCCCTGAGGAGATCTCATCGGAGGTACAGCAATGTCATCAGTTCTGGAAAGGAGGCAGAGATGGCTCGGTGGTCAAGAGCACTGGCTGCTCTGAGACCTTGGTTCCATTCTCAGCACCCACCTGGCTGCTCGCAACTATCTGTAACCCCAGTTCCAGGGAATTTGACACCTCTGTTCTGGCCTTTGCAGGCACTGCAAGGATGTGATACACAGACAGAAACGCAAAACCCCCAAACACATAAAAATAAAATGTAAAATAGCGATAAAAAATAAAAATTCTGGAAGGATCTAGAATTCTAGCCAAGAGAGTAAAGTTTCAGTGTGGGATGTATCCCAGCCTTCCTTTCTTTCACTGAGGTCTTGGTGAGAGGTGAAGGCTTGGAAAGAGCATTCATAGTGTCTCCCACTCTGCGACAGCCACAGCTGGGTAAAGCCATGCCACTGCACCTCCTGATTTCTACCCAAGTCAGTGCTGTTGGGCTTCAGGCTGCCCTGTTCCGGCGTGACCCAGACCTGCAGAGGACAGGCCTTGACAGAGATCCCTGAGCCTGCAGAGTTTCCCATAGCTCAGGGCAGCCAAGATCTGGGGGAGGAGCCAGTAAAACTGGGAGCCTGTAGAGGGACCAATCACAGATCACAGACAGTACCCTAGGCCACCTCTCCCGTGTGCGGAGGACACTGCAGTATCACTTGGAGAAATGGTAGACACTGGCCATTGCCCTGGCCCTCACTTATTCCTGCTGACACCAGATCACGTACCTGTAGGGGCAGAGCACATGGCACCAGCCTGTTGATTCCTAAGGGAAATGCACAGGTCTTGAAGGCATAGACCTCACAGAATCAGGACCAAGACTCAATGGTCTCTGCTGTCTTGGGCAGATTTGGGGCAGTGGGGCAAGATACCTTCTGCATCTCGCTATGCTATCTGCGTTTAATGAGACATGAGGCTGGAAGCTGTATTAGTTTACTTTCTGGTGCTTTGATAACACACCATGGCTAAAATCAACAGGAAGGAAAGGGTTTGTTTCTTTATGACTTATACTTCATTGTTCAGGGAAGACAGGGCAGGAATCCAAAGCAGGAACCTGGAAGCAAGAGCTGATGCAGAGGTCATGGAGGAGGGCTGCTTACTGGCTTGCTCCTCATAGCTTGCTCAGCCTGTTTTCTTATAGGATCCAGGGGCACCAGCCCAGGGATGGCCCCACCCACAGTGAGCTTGTCCCTCCTACACCAATCATCAATCAAGAAAATGGCCCACAGGCTTACCCAGAAGCCAATCTGTTGGGAGTATTTTCTCAATTGATGGTCCCTCTTCTAAAATGGCTCCAGCTTGTGTCAAGTTGATGTAAAACTAGCTAGCACAGGGCCAACCCAGGTTTTAGCCCTGGATCCCTGCACTCATACTGCCCCAGAGACAAATTATGGGGGAAACATTTCTGCCACCCTGCCTCCTCCAGAGTCACAGACAAGAACAAAGCTGGGGCTGGGCGGGTACCACCCAGGGCGTTCCCTGCCGCAGTCCTCCTGCCCACAGTCCTCCGCAGCAGTCCTCCTGCCTGCAGCCCTCATGGCTGTTGGAGTGATGGACAAGTGTGATGGAAAATCCTTAGAGCCCTCGCTGCTACAGAAGTCTTCCTCTTAATGACCTCCTATGACCTATGACCTCATGGGCCCAGAGCAGGGCTGGCCTGCTATGCCCTGAGGAGAGACAGCCAGTGCACCTGGGGCCTGGGCTGCAGATGCTAGGTAACTATTGTTTCCCTGTAGGTGTCAGCTATGAAGTGTGGCCTTCTGCCTGTCTCCCATAATGCCCTGCTGGTGGGGGACATGGCCTACTATGACTTCAATGGGGAAATGGAGCAGGAATCAGACCGAATCAACTTGCAGAAGTGCCTTGGACCCACCTGCAAGGTTTGTTCCTGGGAGGGTGCTGTGGAGTGGTACTGTCAGAAGCTGACGTCACAAGACTGGGAGATGGATCAAAGAGTAAAGATCTTGCTGTACAGGGATCTGAGTTCTTCCCCAGAACCCACATAAAAAGCAGCGTGTGGCCATTATGTTCCTGTAACCCCAGTTCTGGGAGGTGGGTGCCCTGGGTCTGCATGGCCAATCAGTTTGACTGAATCAGTGAGCTCCAGCTTTAATGAAAGACGGTGTCTCAAAAAATCAGGTGGAGAACAATTGGGGAAGATGTCCAGTGTTCACCTCGGTACACACTCACACACAGAGAGAGAGAGAGACAGAGAGACAGAGACAGAGCCACAGAGAGAGATAGAGACAACATGCTGACATCACAAAAGCAACATGGACTCATTGGAGAATATTTGTTTTGTAGATATTTTTAAAGATTTATTTGTGTGTGCAGTTCATGTGGAGGCCAGAAGGGGGCGTCAGAGTCCCCCTGGAGCTGGAGTTGCAGGTGATTGTGAGCCGCCTAATGTAAGTGCTCAGAACAAACCTGGGTCATCTGGAAGAGCAGGGAGCACTCAGTCGCTGAGCCATCTCTCCAGCCTCCTAATTTTATAGATGATTTTTTTTTTAAAAAAAAGAAAGAAGAGAATTTAAAAAAAAAAAAAAAAGCCACTTCTCCCACATTGCTCTGAGATGCTAGTTCAGACAGGCAAAGCTCTCCTTCCCTTAGCAACGCACACTAAATGCCTTTGTATGCCATTATTTTCCCCGTCTCAATTATTAGATCATAGCTCACCATGTGAATAGCTGTAATTTACCGGAGCAGTCCTCTGTGGTTGAACCTTACGGGGGCTGCTTTCCATGGCACCTCCCACTTTCCTGTTAATAGAAACAACCCCAGGAGAACCCCTCCCAGCTAACCCCCTGGGCTGGGGTGACTCCCTTAGAAACTTCTAGGGTACACACTTTATAAGTCTGATTTCATATTGCCCAGTTGCCTCCCACAAAGGTCGTCCCTTCTGCCCCTTTCCCCATGTCAATACATGGGCTATTTTCTACAGTCTCCCCAAAGCTGAGTGCTGTGTTAATTAATAAATTAATTTCATTTATTAGTTATTACCTGGCTAGCAGAGAGTGAAACTGCATTGTTGCTTGGCTTAAGTCTAAAGCACTGTCTTCTACCGGCACAGAGCTGGGGTGCCATCTCAGACTGGAGAAGAACTCTCAGACAACCCGAGCTGCTTCACTTCTGAGTTCCTGCCTCTCCATCTCTGCCTTGGGGGAGTTACCCTGTTTTCTCCCCCAGCAGTCCCAGAGCGCCCTCAGCGGTGTGGACAGAGGGTTGAGAGAGCACACCTGTGTGGGCTGTGGCACTCTGCGGAGGTTTCTGGTGTTTCTGTTCATGAGCTTGAGCCCTGAGCTCTTTCTGAGTCTCTGGCATTGGAGAGGAAAGAACTCCAGCTGTTCTTAGCAAGAGAGGGCGAGATGCTCTGAGCCCTGAGGCCTCAGCCCTCTGCAGGGACAGATTGGGCACATAGGGCTTTGCTTCAGTTCCCTCGTGGGTTTTGCTTGGTTTCAAAGTTGCTGAGGGTAAAACCAACCATGAATATTTCTTTCAGGGAAGGAGAACTTGATCCTTGGGGACACTTGATCTTGACCTAAACACAGATCTGGTCTTTTTACCCCCTTTACTCGTTGTCCCTGCCAAATCAGAAACTGACAGCAGTGAGGACCCCAGGTTCTAGTCCAGAGCCTGCCTCCAGCTAGCCAGGAGACTTTCCATTTCTCCAAACTTGTTTCCTCTTCTGAAAAACTGATCTGAAGTGAAGTGTGGATGCTGGAGCCAAGTCTGTGGAGCAAAACCCTGAGGTCCAAAGAGATGATATACAGCTGCCTGTCCCTGCAGAGCCCCCTCTTGGAACAGCATCCAAAGTCAACTGAGTCACGGGGCAGGAGGTTACTTTGGAGGTCCAAGCCCCATACTTAGCATCAAATGATTTTTTTTGCTTAACACATGGCACCTTTCAGACTTCTGAGTAAGGCTGCCACCACGGCATTGTCCAAAAAAGTCACCCAAGCTGCCCCAGAATCAGTTTAGCATGGCATTTTCTATTTCCTGTAGTTGGGTACACTGGACTTAAACCACACTTAAATTAGCAGTGGGGTTCTTGATTACGGAGAAAGAGCAGGCAGTTGGGGGAGGGGCTCCAAGCTTGGGTATGGAATTGATCTTAGTAAGATGAAACTCTCTTAGGAGTGAAGCTTTTTATTTGGGGGGATGTGTGGTTAATTTTATCATGTATTTTTATTTATTTAGTTTGTATACATAGGGGGTTCAGGTGGGGGGTTAGTTCAAGCTGTCATAGCTCACACGGAGGTCAGAGGACAATCTGCAGGGGTCAGGTTCTCCTTCTGCCATGTAGATCCCAGGGTTTGAACTAAGATTTGTAGACTTGGTGGCTGGCGCTTTTCCCCACTGAGCCATCTTGCTGGCCCGGAAGGGGAGTTTCAGATGCTTGGGTTTAACAGGCTCTTTCCTCCTCCACAGATCCTGGTGCTAAGAAACCATGGCATGGTGGCTCTGGGTGACACTGTGGAGGAAGCTTTCTATAAGGTCTTCCACCTGCAGGCTGCGTGCGAGGTGCAGGTACGCAAGGTGCTCTGGAAGATGCTCGGGGTCTGGCTTTGATGGGTTCCCTGGCCACTGTGGACCCTACTAGCTGTCAGCTGGGGTCCTGTGAGCCTGAAACTCTATCACTCTGCCTGTCACCACTTGCCTTTCTCGCTGCTGTTTCCTACTTACAATGGGATCCATAGCCTCGAAAACCCGTCAGAGCTTCTGACTGGCACCACCCAAATCTAGTGGACCTGAGGCCAAGATAGGGAACTGTCACAAGGCGCACAAAAGCCCTATGCACCTGTGTCACCTGGTGTGGCTGTTACAGCAGGCTGTCCTGGGGGACACAGAGGAAGGTTGCTCTTGCTTTGTCAGGGAGTGGCATAGAATGAGGGCCAGCAGTATGGTCAGGCATGGAAAGAGGAGTGGACAGTGAGCCAGTCAGTGTTGTCATGGCAACCAGAAGAGCTAAGACACCCCAAGGGTGTGCAGGTAGCCACCTCATCTCTCAGTCCCCTTGCTGGGAAAGGACAGGTGGGGAGTGTCAACATCACAGAACCCCTAGAGCATCAGGTGGAAGAGTAACAGGGTTGCCGGTTTATAGGAAGCTCTATAGTGTGGGTCAGCCAGGAGCATGCGGTCTGTGGTGTACAGGTTGGTGGTGCTGCAGGTGGGGGGACTTACCCAGCTCCAGATAGATTGGCGACCTGGCCCTCTCAGCTCCATCATCTCCAGCCCTGGATGTGTACCCTTGGGGCAGAAATGTGTCTTCTATAAGTCCATTTCCTCATGTTGGCATCCAGTGACATTTGAGGGGGTGACACTGCAGTTAGGGCTTAGCTGAAGCTGCAGAGGCTGCAGTTCCAGGACAAGCCAGCTCTCTGCAAGTCCCTCGTGGTGCCCTTCTGCCTTATTTTGGCTGGCCTGGCAGGACAGCACTGAAGGAAGGTTGCTGCCTTTCTCTGTGTCTTGGGGAAGGGTGAGGTCACCCCAGATGTATGGGGAGGTGGGAGGGAGCCCTGTGGTACCCTACACTGGGCTTTAGAGGAGTGTTGCAGAGGCAGCTGTAAATCCAGAGATAAATGACTATCACAGGGAATGGAGTGAGGTCCCAAGAAACAGCAGTGGCCAGAGTTTAGAGGCTAGGGGACCCTGGACCCAGGTCATATCTCTGACGTGGCACCCTCTTTCAACTAAGAATGCTTCCGCACACTGGCATCAGACCTAGCTGAGCGTCTGCCATCAAGGGAAGACTGTCTTTCCTCACAAAGCCCCAGTGGCTCTTTGGCAGTTTCAGGGAAGCAGTTTTCTAGAGGGAAGGATTAGAAGATATGGAAGCCAAGGTTAGGGCACAGTGATGCAGGGGTCATGGCCTGCAGTACTGTCAGGATTGCACTTGGGCAGCCAGCTCTGAAGCTCTGGGTCCACCATGGGCCCGGCTTCCTCCCTTGGTGACCTTGGTGGACAGGCGAATGTGACTATGGACATGTCTGTGGACCAAGCCCAAGTGCCTGCTCAGTTCTCCTGGGCACAGTGCTCTCCGGTTCGGAGTTCTGGAAAAGTGGGTCATCCCTCACTGAGAGGCAGCTCCCTGCTCTGCTGAGAAGCAGATGGGAAGTACAGGCAGTTCTTCTCCATCTGCTATCCATCGCCATGGAAACTGCTGGAGGAAGAGATGGAAGGAGGCGTCTTAGGTAGGGGTGTGGGTGCTCTCTCCTCCTTCTTCCTCATTAACAACCAGTCCCAGGGGAGGCTGCCTCACATTCTCTGGGTGTTAACTTAGCAGCAGCATCCGTGTGCTGCTCTGCGGCTACAGAGCATTCTAAGTGCTTTGTCGTATCACCTTAAAAGATTCTTTACAAGGTAGGTAGCCAGGGCATTGCCATGTTTACTTGACAGATACAGAAACTAAAGTGCAAAGATAGTAAATAGCTGCCCAAAGTCACATGAGAAGGTGATGTAACACACCCAGGCAGTGGTCCCCACCTAGGTCCTCCCCTTAGACACATCCTAGCGCTGCCTCCCCAGGGCAGCAATAGACAGTGAGGACAGTTAAAGACATGCAGACATATAGCTTGAGTACAAAGGCACTGGAAAGTTTTGTGACACCCTCCTTTCGCAAGCTGATCGGGTTTGCACGAGGAAGGCTGATGAACTGGCCTCCAAGAAGTAGCGTGGGTCCTCCGTAGAGCAGAAGAACACAAGTACCCAAGGTGCTGCCTAGATCCTTGAAGCCTGTATGCCTGACCTCGTCAGTAGACTAAATGGACCCTTTTATCTTGGGTCGAAGCAAACACCACCAAAAACACAATCCAAACTCCCAACCTGTCCTGAAACAACAGGCACCACAGGTTAGATCATCAGAGCAGCAGCTTGGGTAAGTGAGCTTGTGTGGGGATAGTTCACCCTCAGATGTGAGGGTGTTAACACACTGCCACAGTGGCATGGCTTAGATCTTTCCCTCCCAAAAGCCAAACCTGACTAAGAACAGGTGAATGGCGGGGATATAGGGCTCAGCAGACTAGACCACTAGGTAAGCAGGAGATTGGGAAAGAAGGAGGCTGGTAAAATGCATGGATGCCCATGACATTCTTCTGTAGATCTGCTGGCCCTGAAGTAGGTCATATACAAAGGTCATTAGACTAAGCGTCCCCTTATTCCTTTCAATTTGAGAGAAAGAGAGAGAGAGAGAGAGAGGTCTCACACTGTCTTAGTTCACTTTCTATTGTGGTGATAAAACACAGTGACCAAAATACATCTTGAAGAGGGAAGGGATTGTTTCATCTTACAACTCTCAGGACAGAATCTCAAGGCAGGAACTCAGAGGCAGGAACTGAAGCAGAGGCCATAGAGAGACTCTGCTTACTCGCTCTTACTGGCTCTGCTCCCCATGGCTGGTTCAGTTTGCTTTCTATATACCCCAGGACCACCTGCCAGGGTTACCAGCTCCCTCAGAGGGACAGGCCCTCTCATATCAGTCATAAATCAAGAAAATGCTCCACAGACTTGCCTACAGCCCAATCTAATTGAGGTTCCCCCTTCTCAAATGACCCTGGCTTGCGTCATGTTGACTTAAGACTATCCAGTACACACACATATGGGAAGATAAAGAGAATATGATGATGACACTGTCACGCAGGGTTAGCAGGCATTTATTGCTGTTTTGCTTCAGGTATTTTCCTCTTGAAGAAATAAAATGTGACAGGCAATGATTGAAGTTCCTGCAGGATACAGTAGCAGACATCTTTAATTCCTCTGGAAGAAATCAGATATTACAGATAATGATTGAAGTTCCAGATGGACATGAGAGCAGACATCTTTAATCCCAGATCTTTGGGAGGTAGAGGCAGGAGAATCAGGAGTTCATGGCCACCTAGATCACATAGCAAGTTCAAGGCCATCCTGGGCTACATGAGATCTTGTCTAAAAACAACAGAAAGTCTCTTTGAAGCTCTTTCCAGTGTCATCTTTCCCATAAATAGTTAGAATTCTGCAGTGCATCCTGGGTACTATTTCTTCTTCTCTGAGGTATCATGTCCTAGGTATGGTTTAAGTTCCCTGGGGTGCTATATCCTAAGTATCATTTTTAATTCTTTGATATGTTGTATCCGAGATACCAGTTCAGTCCTCTGTGTGGTTTCATTCCTGAGGTTTGACACTCGTTATTTCTAACTCTCTGGGTTCTCTGGAACCGAGCCCAAGGAGGAATTAGTCCAGAGCAATGAGTGCACGCCCAGCAAGTATCCAGATATCTTCCTCAAGCTCCCTAGTTCCTTCTGGATCCTGAGCTCTCCTCTGTGGTCCCATGGCCCTGTTGTGCACACCACAGCAGTTCCGAGGGCTCCATACACCCGTGACTGAGAGCTCGGAACTCTCCGCAGGTGTCTGCTCTGTCCAGCGCTGGAGGGACTGAGAACCTCATTCTCCTGGAGCAAGAGAAACACCGGCCGCACGAGGTGGGCTCTGTGCAGTGGGCCGGCAGCACCTTTGGGCCCATGCAGAAGAGCCGGCTGGGAGAGCATGAATTTGAAGCCCTCATGAGGATGCTGGACAACTTAGTGAGTACCCGATGCTGTCCTTCAGACCACTCCAGGGAGGCTGATCCCCCAGAACCAGCAGCTCAAAGCACTAGAGATGCACACACGAGAACTGCCTCTTCATGGTGTCGTTGGTGAAGGCCTCTGAGTTTGAGTTCACATGAACAATAGTAGAGTTTTCTCTGGTGCTCACCTTCCCTACCTCTACATGCTGAGATGTCCTCGTGTCTGTCTGTGTTCTCCAGAAGTAGCATCCAGTGATGCCAGAGTGCCTCTCCTCAGATCCGCAGCCCACCACCTGCTGGGCTCGGCCCATGCCTCCTCTGGAGTCTGTCCTGCTCCATTCCTAATGTCACAGCTTTAATACAGAAAGCCCACCATGCAGCTAGCTTCCCTATTCCAAGCATTGCTGTGAATGAATGAACCAGTCCCATAGGGACTTGACTGTGGTGACTCATTAGAGGATACAAAAGAACAGCCTCTTCCTCCTAGGAGCTAATGGTTGGGCTGGTGGTACGGAAAACCAGAGGAGACGCTTCAGGCACAAGAAGGAGGGGCACGGTGAAGAGCTAGGGCTGTTCAGAGGGGCGAGAAATGGAACTCACCCTCAGAACATTCCTGTTTGGCTTTATCACGCCAAGGTCCTTGCAATAATCAGTGCTCCCCCCTTCCACTCCCTCCAAGTCATTCTTCACCTGTTGCCAGGCTGACCCTGAGGATGGCTTTCGCACAGTGGTGTGCCTTTGGTGACAAGAGGGGACTCCTGGCGCCCTCTGTGTGCAGAGTCATCGCCCCTAAACAAAGCACCAGGACGTTGTCGGTGGTTTCCCACAGGAATCCTTTCAAAGCTTTGAGAAGCGATGATTCTATTTAAGGTTTCAGAGGAGAGAGAGGAGGGTCCTAAGGCCATCAGACAGGTTTCTGTGGACGCTAATGAAGAGTGCTGTGAGCTAGGAGCGTCAGCCGGCTCTGTACAGCAGCCAAGCCAGGGCTTGTTCCTGCTACGAAGGGCAACTCACTATCATAATTAACATTATTTTTAAATTAATGGTTAAGGTTAGTATATGAAGTAACGGGTTTCCTCGTGGAGTCTTCATTCCGTGTGTATCGTTCCACATTGCTCTCATTCTTCCCCCTCGCTACTGCTGCCAGCCACGTCCCTCCAGGCCTCCCTTTTCTCCCTTCAGTCAGTCCCCCTTCTGCTCTCATGTGGCGGATACGCACTGCTCTCCGTGTCTCCTCCTCCTCCTCGCTCCTGATCCCTTTCCGCAAACACACGCCAATGCAGATGTTCATAAGGATACACACGCGCATGTAATTTTAAATCT
This sequence comes from Cricetomys ansorgei, assembly GCA_026225945.1. Classification (NCBI taxonomy): domain Eukaryota; kingdom Metazoa; phylum Chordata; class Mammalia; order Rodentia; family Nesomyidae; genus Cricetomys; species Cricetomys ansorgei. The sequence goes on along the minus strand of JAMJFZ010001639.1, from coordinate 12,018 downwards.
AGCTTATTTTTATCTTTATGTTAGCTGCTTTAAAAATGTATTAGATACTAAGGATATAGCCTGATAGGGAGTGAATGTCTGGTGCGCATGATACGCTCGGCCCAGCCCTGCAAAATTATTATTATTATTATTATATAATTATACAATAGAATTATTATAGTAAAAAGCAATATTACTTACAGATTCATGAAAATCATGAGCATTAAGCAGTCCTCACTGTGTTTTGACATTTTTGTGGTTCTGGGGACTAAACTTGGGGTTTCATATTTGTTAAGTAAGTACTTTACCATGGAGCTATACCCCAGCCATGTTTTCCTGCTTTATTTTGAGACAGAGGCTCAGAACATGTCTGTCTTCAGAACACTACCTGGATGCCCTTCAGCTTGCTCTGTAGTCCTTCCTGAGACTTCCTTCCTGAAGGCTCCGACAAGCCTGAGTGGCCAGGCCATCTCTACTTGAAAGCCCCATAATCTAGGCCTGGCCACTCAGTCGTCTGCTGGATATTTGGGTTTGAATAGAGTCCATGTGTGGGCCTCTCTCCGCCATAACGCCTGGTTCTGGTGCTGTCCTCTCAGGGCTACAGAACAGGCTACACGTACCGCCACCCCTTTGTCCAAGAGAAAACCAAACACAAAAGCGAAGTGGAGATCCCAGCCACGGTCACTGCCTTTGTGTTTGAAGAGGATGGTGCTCCGGTCGCCGCCCTGCACACGCATGCTCAGAAGCAGCAGAAGGAGAAGACCCGCTGGCTTAACACGCCCAACACCTATCTACGGGTGAATGTGGCTGATGAGGTGCAGAGGAACATGGGCAGTCCCCGCCCCAAGACTACAGTAAGAGGGTGACGTCAGGCCAGCGCGGATGGGGTGGGTTGCATTTGAAGGGACGTGAGGCATTCAGTGCTCCTCCAGGTGCCTGCAGGCTGTGCGCAGGCCCTAGAGCCCCAACACCTCTTTCTTGCAGCGCTGTATTGCGATGCGGGGCACAAGGGACAGATTTCCCCAGAGGGTGGCAGGCGGAGGCCACTTCCAGCAGCACAAGATTCAAGAGAGAGTGGGCTCCGTGTTTCACTCCCACACCCACAGAAACTCCCAGGAGGGGTGCCTACCACTGGGCCTGGGACCCGAACCCAGGAGGAGGGCATGCTGGTCACTTGTGGCCATTCCTCCCCCGTTCCTCACTCACACAGATCTCTACTGATTTTTTTCCTTCTGTTTTTCATAGGTTAATGTGCTTTTCTAAATTTTTTTGCACGTACATGGGTGCACATGTGTACGGCTGAAGGTTGATATCTAGATCATCTTTGGTAGCCCTTCTATCTTGTTCTTTGAGGGTAAGCCTAGAGCTTGCTGATGTGGTTAAACTCACTTGCTCTGAGATACCTGTCTCTGCCTTCTGAGGCCGGAGTTATGGGTAGACGCCACACCCATCCAAGTTTGTGGGGGTCCAAGTGCAGGTTCTCGTACTTGAGTGGCAGGTGTGTTAATAACCAAGCAATCTGTCCAGTCTAACCCTATTTGATTGTTCATTAACAATAAGTGGCCACAGCCAGTCCAAACAGGTCTCCACCAATGAGAATCCAGTCACCTGCACTGAAGTCCAGTGGCGGCCTGCCCAAGGCCCACCCCGACTCTGACGTTCTTATGGCCCGTCAGCCTTTCTTGAGATCTGGGTCATCTATCACTCATCACGGCTCTGGTCCCAGAAGACAAAACGACTCTGAATGTCTTGCTGACCTTCCATGCTGGTGGGTGGGGTACCAGGTGGCCCGTGGTCCCCCTTCTTCCTCACTTGCCTTGTCTTGTCAGTGGATGAAGGCTGATGAAGTGGAAAAGTCCAGCAGTGGCATGCCTATACGGATCGAAAACCCAAACCAATTTGTGCCTCTCTACACTGACCCCCAAGAAGTGCTGGACATGAGGAACAAGGTCGGTCTGCTCTTCCCGCTCGCTTTCCTGAAGGAATCTGGGGTCCCGGAAACACAAGCTGAGGTCCCAGGTTGGGGAAGCTCACCAGCACCTTATGTGACACTGTGTATGGGATACATCCTGATCTCAGCGCCGCATGCTAGACTTACAAGGTCCTGCGGTCCTCTGTGACCCATTTATGTAGTAGGCTGCTTGCTCTACAGGTTGGGTTGGTCTGAAAGACATGTCCACAGAATGGCCTTTGGCAAGCTCAGAGCCAGGCATGTAGGCAGGTTGTGTTCGAGCAGAGGAGACAGGCTGTTGACCATAGAGGACCTCATCAGATCCATCACAGGCCTCACGGGACACCAGAGCTCCCCCTTCATGCTCTGACCCCTTCTTCTCCCCTCTCCACACAGATTCGAGAACAAAACCGACAAGACATAAAGTCTGCAGGGCCTCAGTCCCAGCTCTTGGCTAGCGTCATCTCCGAGAAGAGCCGGAGCCCGGTACAGCAGATGCCGACCCCAACCGAAGGGGACGCATACCTGCCTCCTGGGGCTGGGCAGTGAGATCCCTGAGTCCTCAGGCGCACTCGCCCCATGATCTTAGGTGCTGGGCACTTGCCACACAGTGAAGGGCCACCACATGGGTGGACGCTGTTGGCTCACTCCTGGGTGCACGGATAGGGAGCAGCAAGTGGTAGCCCATCTGCCCATGGGAAGGCCACTGGCTGCCCACAACTCCCACCATGGGGCTTCCTAAGGTTCTTTCTCATGAGTTCTGGTGGCCCGAGTGTTTCTGACCCCTGGGTTGGATACGGCATCATCTGGCCAGAGCTCCGGGGCACAGTGAGGGGCTGTGGATGGGCTGTTGTACGTATGGGGTGGGAAGGGTAAGAAGTATCCATACAAACCTAGTTAGAGTTAGAAAGCATGACGTCGCTGGTTCTTTGCGATGGGATGGCATCTTGTCTAGGGCTTAGCAGCACAGTAGCATTGCAATTCTGCCTCATGTGATATCATGGCTGTTTGTGGCTCATGGCAAAAGGTGTGACACTTTCCTAGACAGTAGGGAGCGGGACGTGCCGCGGCCTGCTACTCTCTGGAGAGCACGTTAATGTGATGTGGGGCTGCAGGTCAGGCAGCAGCAGGCTGTGCCCTCACACCCACCTCCTGTCCTCCGCAGCTCAGCCAAATGGTGAACTCTGAACAATCCATAGGCCAAGGTTAGGAATGGGCTCTGACCCCAGGGGGTGAAAGATCAGCATGGAGCAGGATCATCCAAAAGCAGCTGTGCCCTCTGCAGCAAGAGCTCTCATTAGAGTCCCTCCCTCCCCCTGGGATCTGTCTTACTCCCTTTGACTCTGAAACTTCTTGTAATGAACCTCTGGTTGTCTTCCTTGTGAGTGCAGCCCATAAGCTGTCACAAGAAAACCTGGTTGCTCTGGGCTCACCTCCTCCCAAGTCTTCACTCTTCTCCCCTCCTAACTGACAGCCCTCCTGCCTTCAGACAGGCTGACAGGACACTGACTTAGGAAAAGGGCAGTGGGGTCTGTGGCTCAGCCCTCCCCTTGAGCAGGAGGGACCAGATGATTCTTGGAGCTTATAAGTGTCCAGCTAATCAGATCACAGAACCAGGGATTCCACCATGGTGGCAGAACAGAGGTTCTGCAAGCCCTTGCCAGGGCCTGCAGAACAGGCAGCTGAAGATCCTCCATGCAGGATCTGGCCTCTTGGTCACTATGACTCCAGGACTCACTGCTTGGACTGAGAATGCTGAAGCCCCTGTGTCTTGCTGTTTTAATGCTGTGTACTGTGGCTTGCACTGCTGTTGGGGGCAGGGAGGGCCAGTGGGAGAGGGGGCTGGCATGCTGCTTGCTCCAGCCAATGCTATGCTTGCTAGACTTTGACTGACTCTGGGCCACCAAATGTATGCACAGTCATGGCTTGAAAGTGTCCATAGATGGGATTGCAATAAAAGTGTGTCTTTTGCTTGGGAGCATCTTTTGATTTCATTTCAAGGGCAAAGGGTGAACCCCTGTATTCACCAGGGCAGTTACAAAGTCTCAGTGTGGGGAGGATATAGCAACGGGGAGAATGAGTGGACCCTACCCAAAGGCACCGAGCTTGGCTCCGAGGAGCTACGTGCCACTTCCCTAGCAGGACAGCTGACTGCCACCTGAGTGTGCCAGAAGCTCCAGTGTGGCCTCACACAGTGATCAGAGAGCAACACACACTCTGGTTAACTTTCAGTCTACAGAGAGCCAGTTGGTGTCCAAGGGCAACGCAGATACCAAAGACGACTCGGAGGAGACGGTGCCCAACCCCTTCAGCCAGCTCACCGACCAGGAGCTGGAGGAGTACAAGAAGGAGGTGGAACGCAAGAAGCTAGAGCAGGAGCAGGAAGGTAAGCCTGTGAGAGCTGTAACCTAGGCCCGCCACCTGGAGGGGAGAGTTCAGACCCTAGTGATGACCAGCTAAGCGCCACCCAGCACCTCACAGAGACGTGGGCAGGCACCTTCATGACCTCACCGACCCTGCTCCACTGAGAATGAAGAAGTTAATGTTTACAAAGTACTCAGTACTGTGTCTTGATCAAGTATGGCAGTCACATAAAGTCTGGAGTGAGTCTATCAGCCAGGATTCTATCAGTTGACGCCTCTCTCCTGGCTTCAGAGTCTGGAATCCAGCCAGTCCCTCTTTGTTGAAAATCCTTATCTTGATGTGCTGGGTCAAGCTTTTGTTCCCTTCTGGACTAGCCTGAACCAAGTCATCTACACCACAAGCTCTACTTCAAAGCCCTCTCTGGCTAGAAAGGCATCCTCTCCCTCTCTCTCTTTCTCTCTCTCTCTCTCTCTGTCTCTCTCTCTCTCTGTCTCTCTCTGTCTCTCACACACACACACACACACTCACACACACACACACACACACACACACACACACACACCACTCTGCCCAAAGGAACTATTTCATATCCTTGCTTCAAGAGTGCCTGGGGCCTGAAACCCACTTAGACTAAGGAGTAATTTACCCAGAGTACATATGGAGGAGGGCACCACCACCACCTTTCCTCACCCAGGGTTAGGCATCTTTTCAAGTACAGTTTCCCTCATTGCTTTGAGTTCACATGTGCCAGTTGGAAAAACAGAAAGACGTGCTAGGGATTGTTTGGAGAGAAAGGTGTGAAGTAGCTGAGGTCACTAGTAATCTAGCTACCTGAGAACAAGCTCCGAATGTTCCTAAGAAGAGCCAGTGGTTGTTGAGGCTCCGCTTCTGTCCACGGCTGGTCCTTTTCAGCAACACCTGCAGAGCCAGGAGGTGGTCTGGCACATAGCATTCTCTGCCACCTTCCTTCTTCATGGGGGCAGCATTACTCCGACTGCCCCCGTGGGCAGAGATGAACCTGAGCTAAGGAGGGCCCAGTAACTCTCCAGTTAGAAGTGACTCAGTAGAAAGGAAGCTGGATTTCACACTCACCTCTCTGTGACTTCTGCGCTAAGGTGAGTTCTGTTATTTTCAGGGGAGAAGGACATATCCACAGAAGAGCCTGGTTCACCTGTGAAGTCCACACCCGCGTCTCCAGTGAAGAGCCCAACGAAAGCAGAGACTGAGAGCCCAGCAGTCTCTCCTTCCAAGGCTTCGGAGGGTGAGTGGAGCTGAACAGGCTTCAAAAGATACCTGTGTGGGAGATGGGGTCGTTTGCCCACTGTTAGTAGGAGTATGTGGGGGCAGGGCGGCCTCACTCCCATGGAAAAACGCATCCTTTCTGATGCGTTTACTAGGTAATCTTGGCAAGAATCGATTTGTCTACTAGTGAATTAAGCTGATGCAGCCAATGCAGAAGTAAAAGACTGGGCCCTCCTTGTCCCCAGCTGGCCGGTTGTCCCTTCTGCTCCACGGTGCTAATGTGGGGGCGCTCTATAAAATGAAGGCTCTGCTCTGTCAGGTCTGAAACGCTGCATTTCTCAGGGCATGACACTTGATGGTGTCAGGAACTTAGGTGACTCTATGCTCACCCTCAGCATTTCCCCAGGGTGCTCTAAAATGTGAACCAGTTGAAAATAGAGTCCTTACACACTAGTTTGAACAATAGAATTCCAGGCCCAACTAAACTGCTAGTTGTAGCAATTCAGAGAACCCCTCCTCTGTGTCTCAACTTCCTTGTGTGTCAAATGGGGTTGTTAATGCTTCCCCTTGTTACAGTTCTTCTGTCTAAGGGTCATATTGAGAATAGCATGCTTTGAGTGGATAAGACAGCAATTTGGTTGCAGGACCTAACTATGATAAAGATACACACAATGCCAATGCTGCCGTCCCTCGCCACCTCTCTGCTGCTCCACTGGGTCCCCCAAGCAACTCGACCAGAAAGGGTACCTTGTCACCCAGAGAACAGCCTCTGCTGGGCTCCCCAACCACTGCCTTGCATACAGGCCCCACCTTGCCAGAGAAAACCCATCTGCTTGAGGCCAGAGCTCCAAGTGGATGTCCCGCCCTCCTCTCCACTGGCTGTCTGTGTTCATTGTGTCTCGTTGTGGTGTGTTGTCAACCTGTCCACAATGTCTTCCTTTCTCTTCCCATTTGTGCCTTCATCAAGGACTTTCCTCCGAGTCTGAATACTTGTCTCTGTAGTAAGTATAGAGAGGCCACTTCCTACCTCACCTGCACTTGCAACTGGAGGATCTTTCAAAAGAAATCTGTTTCCCCACCCTAAAGTTTTCTTCTAGCGTCCCACAGCCCTGCCTTTGGAAAGTCTCTTAGATGTAAAATTCATGACCAGTTCCACCTGTGCTGTGCATGGATTAGGCTTCCTGTAAGGGGTATGGAGACACACACTCACTCACACACACACACATACACACACACACACACATATACATACACACATACACACATACATACACACACATACATACACACACATACACATGCACACACACACATACACACACATACACACACATACACACACACATACACACACATACACACACATACACACACACATACACACACATATACACACACGCACACACACACAAACACATACACACACGCACACACATACACACACACAGACACACATACACACACATACACACGCACACACACACATACACACACGCACACACACATACACACATACACACACATACACACACGCACACACATGCACACATACACACACACACGCACACATACACACATATACACACATACACACACACACATACACACACATTCACACACGCACACACACACGCACACATACACACACACAGACACACACACAGACACACAGACACATATACACACACATATACACACACACACATATATATACACACACACATATACACACACAGACACACACACACACACAGACACACATACACAGACTCACAGACACACACATACACACACATATACACACACACACATATATACACACACACACACAGACACATACACAGACTCACAGACACACACACATACACACACACACACAGACACACATACACAGACTCACAGACACACACACACACACACACACACACACACACACACACACACAGAACAAGTCCCGTAGGGAGGGATGGGGAGCTGCAGGAGGGCGCCATAGTCTACTGGGATTCATCGTTGGCCCTGGTTTGGTGCCTCTACGGAGCCCCTTCTAGAACTTTAAACAGAGCCTGAACTCTCTCCGGGCCCCAAATGCCTCCTGAGATGTGTGAGGACCTGCCTGCGTCTGTCTGTCAGCACACATGTGCAGGATGCAGGAAGGAAATGCAGGGAGAGCCTGAGAAGGGCTCACGGCAGAAGGGAGAGAAATCGGGAGATCCCTGTCAGCGCCCGAGAGGGGAGGAAACAGGATGAGCGCGGAGGGGCAGAGCACCATTAGACACCACAGTCCTGTGGCGGGCGTTCCGGGTCTCTTTGGTCCAAACCTGGCACCCTTGTGGGGCTCACTGGGCCTGAATTGTAGAATAACATTAAGTTATAGTTTTCTGGGCCACAGACAGCTGGGGGCACGGCTCCCGTGACCCAGCATGATGTAGGTGTGAGCTGCAGTGTGCTGGGGCCGGGTGGCCTAGACCAGCTCCTTGGGGCAAGCAAGATGGCCTCCTTCACAGTGGCTATGTGCCCACCCGTCCTACTCATTAGATCAAGGGCGACTGTCTCCAGCCATCTGTCACTGTGCTCCAGGCCCTCTCCCGCTCAGTTGCCATGATGTTGCTCCTCATCTGTGTTCCCGAATCGGAGTTCTGCACCCCAGCCCCTGCACCAGCAGAGCCTAAGGCATCTGCTCACCGTGACACTTCCATCTCTTTGACTAGGCCCCGGCTGATCCTATCCCTGCTGACCCAGCTCCAGGAAACATCAGGGTTACCGACTAAGCTGCAAAGAAATGTATTTCATATCAGATGTTACCTGATTAACCCATTATTTCAAATAAGCCACTCAAAACACTTCAATGGACTGGGGAAATGACACAATAGATAGAAGTGTTTGCTGCACAAACATGTGAAATCCAGCCAGGCATGGCAGTCCCTTTTATCCCAGAAGTCAAGAGACAGAGGCAGATAAACACCAGAACAAACTAGCTAGTTAGTCTAGCCAATCGGTGAGCTCTGAGTTCAATTGAGAGATCCTGACTCAATAAATAAAGTGGAGATTCATTAAGAAAGACAGTTGACATCAGCTGGGGGCCTACACATGCACCCCCACCCCCACCCCCACACACACACATATGTACAGAGAGAGAGACAGACAGACAGACAGACAGACACACACACACACACACACACACGGAGGGAGAGAGACAGACATACACACACACACGGAGGGAGAGAGACAGACAGACAGACTCACATGGAGGTGGGGAGAGAGAGAGAGAGAAAGAGAAAGAGAGAGAGGAGAAAATGAGCAATTTTGCAATGTGCTCAAATAAATCCATTCTTATTATGGACTGTGTTCTTTAAATTGTGGGCATTTAGTAGTCCTTGATGCTGCCAGCCTCCATACTTGGGTATGTAGCTCTGTAGCAACAGATCACTATCCAATCATGGCCCACAGTGAGAGCTAGTTCTTCTGTGGATTACCTAAAGCTGTCTGGGCTTAGCTCAATAGGTCTCCAGCCCTGTGTGATATCAGCTAAGACTATAGTCAGCCATGAACATGACTAGGCCATGACTTCCAAGATGGTGCACACACGTGGCTGGTGCCTTGGCAGAGGCAGGGCTCAACTGGCACACCGAGGTGTCTGGATTAGTCTCTGTGTCTCACTCCTCTGACCTGTTCTCTCTCCGTGTGGCCTAGTCTACATTTCCACTGATGTCATTGGACTTTATCCATGGTGACCCAGGTCTCCCAAAGCTGTCAGACAGAAGTTTCTAGACCTCCTTAGGTCTTTGGCGTAAGCCCAGCTCGGCAGCACTTCCCTGCAGTCTGGTTGCTACCCCAAGCTATGAGGCCAACAGGGGCTACCCGAGCCTGTCAATGTCCAGAGGCTCTGCACACTAGGGCCTGAGCTATTCCACGTGCCAACAACATATCCACTACTTGGGGGAACTCTGAGTCTCAGCCAAGGTGAGCAGGTAAAAGGAGCATCTTCTGAACCCAGATGTCCCACTGTGCAGCCAATGGCCCTTTCATGTCAAAATGGCCTGGTGACTTGATAAAAACAGGAATCTAGAGAAATTGGGATGTGGTTCAGTAGCAGAGCACTTGCCTAACATGTGTGAGCCAAAACACGCGCACACACACACACACACACACACACACACACACACACGCTTTGTGACCCACTGTCTGCTTCAGGGCCTAACATGGAGAAAGACTGCATCTGCACAAGGTGAATCTGGACCATTCTTTCAGACACTAATGTTTAGGAATTTAAATGAGGACAGAAACTGGTGCAAGGTTCTGCTAGCCAGTCTCCTGCTCCCAGAGCCACACAAGGCAGTTCTGCTTGCTGGCCCTCTGCTCCTTGCTCCGCGCTTTGAGTGCCTTGTGGACCTCTGCGATGGTTGCAGCATGGTATCCCAGCCTGTCGGCATTGATCACGAATGATGCTCTTCCCTAACCTCTAATGAGTCTTTCTTTGGGTTCCGCATGGACAAGAGCGTTCTTTTCACTGGGGAAATATAAGCCATGCATGGCAGTCAGAAGTCCTGCATGCACAGGTTTAGTCGGGGTGACCTTGAGTTCAGAAGCACCTCAGCAGCTCCTGCACCCCCACCCCCTCCGTCCCCTTGCGTTGCTGTCTAAGTGACAGGCCAGGCCGCAGCCATGTGGCCCAGGGTGGAATGAAGAGCATGTTCCCGAAGCGGGCGAGGGCCAAAGCTTCCACAGAAGCACCAGCTGTGAGGAGAGGCCACGTTTCCTCCGTGGCCTTCACCTGACCTCACACAGAGAAAGCTTGAGCATGTTGTCACTGAGCGGAAGATGTCACTGCTCAGAAAAAGGCAGTGCGTGCCAATGTAGCGTGAACACATGCAGGGGGCTCAGAGGAGAGCAAGGTCATCGTCATCTCGGGAAGCTGCACAGAGTGACTGAGCCCAACTTTGGGGAGATACGAACTTGGACTGGCGGGCAGGAGTGGGTGGGCTGTGTTGGGCTGGGGGCCAGGAAGCTGGGGGAGTGGACATTCCTGGAAGGAGATGGAAGTGAGCCTCTCCAGAGAACCAGAACCAGTATGGAGGGAGAGCATTGCTTCTGTGACTGCAGAGGCTGCACCACCCCACCACAGCATCTGTAAGCCGCAAACCAGGAACTCTGCCTGCTCCATTCACCTCAGTCAGAAGGTCTGAGAACTGGAGCTCTGTTGAAGCAGAAGACAGATGTCCTAGCCAAGGAAAGGCAGTTCTCCCTTCACCTGCCTGTTCTGTTGGGCCGTTGATGGGCTTGCTGACACCCAGGCATACTGATAAAAGTTGTTCTTTACTCCTCTCTGAAGCTGAGTACTAATCTCTTCCAGAAACACCCAGAAATGTTTTATCAGCTATTAAGTCATCATTCCTTAACCTGGTTAAATTGACACAAAACCATTACAGGGCCACTGGTAGAGACAATGTGTTTGGAGATCAGGGTGTCGAGGAACAGGCCAGCTCTGTGCCTCCTGGCAGCAGCTCCATTTTCCAAGCCTCTGGAAGCCCTTCAGATCTTCATCCCCCAGCCCACAGGGTCTAGGGTAGACCCAGCTGTCCTGAGCCAGTTGTACCCCAAATCATCTGTTCCCCCGATTCCTCATCTTCCTGTCCCAGTTTCCTTGGCCATCCTCTTTAGACAGAACTGACAGCTCCACAGCCTCTGTCTCATCCACCTCCTCCGAGTGTCCCCCGTTCCCCGAGCTCCCCAAGCACCTACACTTGGGCAAACATGAGCTCCCACTGCACCCATCTTGTAGGTCTCTTCCAGGTACTCTTTAACTTTGTTTTCTGGAGCTGCTTACAGGGGGAAGGGTTGACTCCAGAGCCAGTCCTTGTGTTTACCAGATGCTTAGTACCTGCTTCTTTCTGAAGCCTGCCCCGCCTCTCTGGCCGCTCTCCAGCGCCCTCCGTCCCTGTGCTGGTGGGCACACTGGACATATTCTGCTTAATGCTGCTTTCTTAAGACAGCACACACACCAGGGGCTGGGGCTGGGGACCTGGTTGGTGTGGGTGAGGTGCCTGGGGGAAGGGACCGAATCACAGCGAGAACAGGAGTCACCGACCGTGAGAGCAGCAAAGGACAGCCCCTGTGCAGACAGTGAGATCATCTTAGGGGATGGCAGCCATAGTGGAGTTTGAGAAATGTTGTCTAAAGTATATCACCCGGGTGAGGCTCCTGCCAAGGCGTTGCAAGAGAATGGGAGGCCGGAGAGCAGGGAAGCTGGGGAGGAGCAAGCGCCAGAGGACAAAGGGTAGCACTATGGGCAGGGGTGTGTGTTTGCACATGTGGGTCCACCCTGGCTCAGAAGACTGGCACTGGGATGGTCATGATGGGGGAGGAAGTGAGCAAGGTGGCAGTGTCAGGAAATCATTACCAGGTTCTCGTGTGTCCTGCCATCTGTGGCAGGGGTGGGTGCGTAATCAGCACAGCTTGCTCTCTTTCTGCTTAGAGCGGGGATG
>JAMJFZ010001638.1:0-104580 GCA_026225945.1 Cricetomys ansorgei | reverse complement strand
TTCCAGAAATCCCCCCTCCCCTTCTTCTGAGGGATTTCCTGAACTCAGCCCAATGTTTGGCCGGGCCTCTTCATCTGCCCCCATCAGCTGCCCGAGAGAGACTCTCTGCTGATGATTTGCCTAATCACCAGTCTAAGAGTGTAGCAGAGTATCATTAGGAATCATCTGCAGGTTATCCAGTCTCTGGTTCCTAACCAGCTCTGCAGTGTCAGACGTGGGCTCCCTCCCTTGCTTTGGGTTCTGCCCGTCCATTGCCCCAGTGGATTCTGCTTGTGGCAAAATAAAGGGGTCTCTTATAATTCATAGATCTGGGATATAACTATTTGGCATTCTGCGTGCTGCTTGCCACCACATCGCTTCATCTGAGTGGATGTGAAGAGATGGGAGGTTGTACGAGCCACTAATGGCATCAAGGTTTGAATGTGTAGTTACTTAGCTGGTTGGTTTTCTTTTAGTCCTGTCAACGTCTTCACATACTGCATAGTCTATGTATGACAAAGGGTCTGTAGAGAAAAATCGATGTTCATTGCTCATTTAATACATTTTATCTCAGTTTATTACAAAGCTGGCAAGCTGACTTGCTCTAGCGTCTTTGCTCACACCACCCTGATTTCTTATTTTAAACCAAACTGAAGAGCAATTTGTTATTCCTTTGAGGGATGTACATTTGTTTTTTATAGTTTCATGTTTATTTTTATATATGTGTGTGTTTGTCTGTGGGTGGGTATGTGCCTATGAGTACATGTGATCATGTAACCCCAAAGAGGACATATCATTCCACGGAGATGAATTACAGGCTATAGTGAGCCCTTGGTTTGGGTTCTAGAAGCTGAAATCTGTTGTCTCCAAGCCATTTTATAGCCATGTTTTACTTCTACTGAATCGATTCCAATTTTCAACTGGTAACTCTTTACACCAACTTGTTAGTATAAGTAATATGCACTTTTTTCTATTATTGTGATTACATTCATGTAGATATCTGAAAAAATGATTCCTAGGGTAGATTTGTGGGATCAAAATGAATACTCTTTTCACATTGGAAAGACCCTGCCACATGCCATCTAAAATGGTTCTGTGTTTCTTGGCTTCGTGTGCTTCCCTTTCCTTCTGTATTAGCAGAGGCAACACATAGACTTGGGTTTCTGGTCAATTTGACAGTGAGACATTGGTCCTGGGATATGTTTTATCAAATATGTTTGTCCTGTACTTGGTGATTGACACTGAGGTCCCTGTACAGAGACTTGCCTTTGTAGAAATTTCTCAAGTAGAATATCGCTAGCAAGTAGTTTGGCAAATTACAGTGTAAGAGCGGCTTTGATGATACGACAGGGAACTCATGAACCTGACCGTTGTTCCCTTGATGACTATTACAAGAAAATGAGCTAAACAGGATCTGTGCTTCTCTAAAACTTCCAGTATAAGATGAAATGCACAAGAAGGCAACTTAAGAAAGATAGATTAAGTTGTACTGTACAGAGGAGACTTAGTCATTGAAGGTCAAGAGACACCAGAAAAGTCACTGGGAAAATAAGGGATTTCTTTTTTCCTTTTCCCTCCTCCCTCCCTCGCTCCCTCTCTCTTTCCTTTCTTGTTTTCTACCTTCCTTCCTTTCTTTCATATAATTAAAATATAGGTATGTCATGTCATTTCCTGTTTTCCCTTTCCTCCCTCCAACTCCTTCCCCGTCCCCTGCCTCCAACCCAGCCCATGCTCTGCTCCTTTTACTCCCCGAAATGTTCTAGAGAAAGCCTGTCTTTCAGCGCTGGCCTTGGAGTCACTCCTGGTTTCTAGAAGATAAACTGTGTTCTCAGGGTTTTCTGTATTATGAGTAGTTTTGTATGGTCATAGTCTTAGCCTGGCTGTGTTAATGGTAAGTGACTTGTTTTGTACACTAAGGTCTTGGCCAAGAAAGTATCAGTTTTGCCAGGAAAGTTTATATGAAATGTGGGTTGAATACTTTTTTATTCTGACAAGATATATATATTTTTTGGTGGATGGGGATCAGATTGGCCTGTGGGGATATTTATCCATAATGGATTATCTTGATTGTTAATTGCCCCAGTCATTGTGATCGCCATAATTCCCTGGACATATAGTCCTGGGCTATATAGGAAAGCTACCTAAGGATGTGTGAGTGAACCAGCAAGCATCATTCCTTCATGACTTCATGCTGAGCTCTTGCCCTAATTTCCCTTAGTGACAGGCTGTAAGAAGAAGTAAAACTTTTCCTCACCTAAGATGCTGTGGTCAGTGTTTTTTCATAACATCAGGATAGCAATCAAAACAGTAGTTTATCTATTTGTGTCACAAAGAGCATTTGATCTGGGATACCTAAGACACAGTCACTTTGCATACTCATAGTTTGACGGTAGAGAGACATAGTATAAGACACTGTAAAAATACAGGAAATTGTTGTTTATCCCAATTATAAAAGCACAGAGGCTTTAAGTCTGACATTCCATGTCAATATGTCAACCTAGTAGCTCAGATTGGTACTGAAGGTGTAAACTATGACCTTTGGGGTATAAAATCAATAATCTGTATTGATGTATTGGGGAGGAAAGCAGTAAGTGAATGGTGTCTACGAAGTTGAGAGCCTGGGAAAATAAAACTTATTCATGAGGTGAAATCAGGGGTGTATGCTTTTAGAGAAAAGACTCATTCATAAATGTGGTTGAATCAGGTAAAGGATTAAAAGTTTTCTTATTGCACTGATTTGATTAAAAAGCATTTTGGTTGTTTAAGACAGAACATATTTGCAGATCTCACCTTTGCATATTGAGTAACATGATTTTCTCTTAGTTCTATGTATATTAATGTCTCATAATTATAGTTCTGCTTCATGAATTTTGAGACATCTGGCCTAATGAATTACTATTGTATGTCAAGGTGCTTTAGACATTAACTACTACAGACAAGTGTTACATTTCCATCCAGGAGATGTTGAGAATAATATCTTTGTTTTCTAGTACAGATGGCTGCTTTGGGGATCAATTAGATGTAACCAATATGTGAATACATTTGATAAATTATAAGCTTGCCATACCATTATTTATGTGCTAATGAATATTGTTATTATTGCGTCTACTGGTATGAACTGTAATACTGAGGTCAGAAGTCAGTTTTTACTTTCAGTATTCCTAATTGATGCAGTTTTAAATAATATGACCATCTGCCATAACTTCATCCACTCACGTCCTGGGCTCTTTTGTTATAGCGCATTGGGACTGGAACTCACAGGAACATAGTCCATTTCCCAGGAGATTGGAATATTATTTTTGAATTAATTGTGAAACACACAGGGAAAGGACACCCATTCAGTGGCATCTTTGCTTCATACTTCAAGTGCTACAGTTACTATATTACCAAAGACATGAATTCTTTGGTATAAATACATGCGTGGCTCCAAATCAAGTATTTGGTTAATAAGTAGACATTAATGAAATCTGTCACTGGTAGAAACAAAAGTAAACAGTTTATTTATTTCCTAGTGAGCAGTTTTAAAGACAATTAACTATGTGTAATTCTATGAAGCACCTTAAAATAGATTGTGACCCTTAAAATGCATTGCTTTGAGGTAGGTCTCCTGTAGAGTGTTTATAACGGGCTATTAAATGCATGGGAGTGAAAAACTGGCATCAGCCCATTGCCTCTGTTTTGTTTGGTCTCTCCCTCCCCAATCAGTTCCCAAGGAAGCAGTACTCTTTTTCCCCTTATTACTATAAGATCACTGTGATTTATCACATATTCAGCTAAGTGCTCACTGTCTCATCAGACTGTTGATTTTTCGGTGAAGGCTTTTAGTCTCAGATCACCCTTTCTAATATAGACATGGTCATGCTTATATTTTATGTTAGCGGATATCATCCACATCGTGCATACTGGCCAGTAAAGGATCTCGCAAATGATATTATTTTACTTTGCGTTCTTTAGATTTGTTTCTGATAATTGTAAAGATGTATTTAAATTGTTTGACTTATCATAAAAGAAAGGAGAAAACTTATTTTGCCTAAGGAAATAAACTTTTAAAAAGCCAATAAATTAAAAGTCCTGACTGACTTCATGTAGTTAAACAAATAACAATACAAAAATTAAACGGAGAACTTATTTTTAATAAAATTCTGTATTCTGTTCATATCAGAAAATGGGATAGAAACTGTGAAATTCTGTTCCCGTTGGCAAAACAGGGAAAATTGCTTTGGCCTTTTATTTCATTACCTGTGAATGCCTATATTAAACATTTTTATTTGATGTGTACCTTGTAGTATTCTTGGAAAATGTGAGTTCCATATGAAAATGGAAAGTTGAACTTCCAGGAATAACAACCCATAACCCCACCCCTGAGATCTATAAACACATATTTTTTAGACCATATTAACCTTTGAGCTCTTTTTAAATGTTAAGAAGTTAATACCATATGGAACTTTGAGAAGTAGCCCTTTCCTTAAAGATCATTGTAAAGAAGTTTTATAAAAGCTGAGGCATGGCTGACTGACAGCTGTATGGTATTCCTCACATTGGCTCTTGAGTGGTAAGGGAAATGAGTGGTGTTGTACGAGAGATTTAGTAAAAATCTGCATAAAACGAACATGGGCTATTTAAAATGTGATATTACAAAACTAGCAGACATTGAAAAATTCTCATTCCTCGTATCTACTCAATGATTGATATCCCATTGTGTGCTTTCGTTCTACAAATAGCTGCTGGACTTGCTTTTAACCTTGAAAAACTGAAGCGTCATTCTTATAGTGCAATGCATTAATATGATGGATAACCGTCATTATTATTGTATTTTCTTTACAAATTTCCTTGGGTTTCTCCCACTGGGCAAATTGCTACCCTCTGGACAACACAAAACAGGGAATAAACTTTCCAGTATTACAGGAACGTCATCATTTCTCATCCAAATATCTTCTGCAGGTCAATCATCCCAAGATGCTCTGGGATCTTGGTTCATCACCAATGCTATGGTTTGAATCTGGTTTGTCTCCTAAAACTGTTTGAAATTTTAACTTCCATTGCAATGGTGTTAAAGGCAGGGCCTTCAATGATAAATTAGGCATTTATAAAGGACAAATGACTTTTCATTTCCAGAAGAGAATTGATCTCACTGCAGCACGATCATTTCCATGAGGGTTTGTCATTACAAAATTCGTCCAGCCTTTGGCCCTTTCCTCGGTTTCAAACTTTTCTGGCTTTCTCGGGTTGATCCGTGATGCAGTGCTCTTGTCTTTCCAACGCCTTTGGACTTCACAGAACACTGAGACAAATAAACCTCTACTCTGAATCAGATTCCAGAAAATAGATTAAAGTACAAAGCTTGTGTCAAAGTCAAATGAACTCAACCTTCAACCGTTTTTCTTAATGACAAGTCAGAACCAGGAACGACCGTATTTGGAGCCACACCTCTGTTCCTCCCTCTAATACAGTATCTCTACTTTCTTACTGCTAAAAACAGTTGACTTATTTTATAAATCCGCATACTGAGATTCATTTCTTCACTTAAGGAGAAGCGTTGTAAGGAGATTGTGAGGGGGAGGGCCCCCACCATCGTCTCATTTCTCACGGATGACTTTAAGCAGTTTCTGTAGAGCTATTTGTCTGAACTGTGGCTAGAGAGTCTGATCTAAGTGTGGCAATCACTGCCTTCGATTCCTGTTATGAACTGAGCTCTGTGAGGGTAAAAGCAGTGTTCATCTAAGACCAATGAGAAAGACCTCAGGAGCGCCAGGCCTGTTCAGGAATTGCAGCCTCCAGAACAATCTGATTATAGAATGACATTGGTTAATCCTCTCAGGTAACTGTTTGGTCTGCTTGTTTTTAATACTATCCTTAGCACCCCGAGGAAGCACCTCTCAACCATCTTCCTGATGAACAGTTAGGTGGCCTTTGTAACTTTGAACAAAGCTCCTTGTATGAATGGTGTCTCAAAGCCATGTTCCCAGAGTTTTTGATCTGACTGCAATGTCTATCTCTTTGCACTCTGGAAAGTAATAAGCATATGTAAAAATAATTTGTTAATTATAAAACAGATGTTCATAAAGTAAAATATTTATGTAGTTTGGATAGATAGCTTAAAGTATTTCTAATGACTTGGACCCACATGTTGATGGCTAATGATTCACCAAGTCAGTTTTGACAAGAAATTGTTAAGAGCTCACTTTCAATGGAAGAGATTACAATAAGGAAATGAGGGTCTACTTACATAAAGCTTAATCTGGAGGGTTAATTTCCAAATATGTGGATAGCATATATGATGACGGAGAAGACTGAAGACGTTAAGAATATCTAACTCTTAAGGAAAGCTCTGAAGAACAAGTTGTCTTGAACAAAAATGCTCTCTTTGCATGCATGTGCAGAACTCTTGATCTTGTTCGGCTTGGGAAACACAAAGGCTATCAAAAAATGCACACTTGAAATTATACTCCCTATAACAGTCTGGTCTAAATACAATAGATATTCTAGTTTGCTTTGACATTACAAAGCCTAAAGTCATCTGAGACATGAGTCTCAATTGAAGGATTGCCTGGATGAGAATGACTTTGATTGTTAATTGATGTATGAGGGCCCATCCTGCTATGGCCAGCACCACTTCCTGGAGAGGAGTTCCTGACATTTACACAAAGCTAGCTAGCTATGAGTCTGAAAGCTAGGAAGCACAATTACTTCATGATTTCTGCTGTAATCCCTTGACTGTGAGTGAGTTTGTTGGTCAGAGGTAATATGTGTGTAATAGCAATCACGTCTGGCTTTCAGTTCCTGCCCTGACTTCCCTCAGTGATGGACTATAATCTGTAAACTGAAATAAATCCTGTCCTTTCCTAAATTGCTTTTGGAAAGTGTGTTTTTATCACAGCAACAGAAATCAAAATAGAATGATAGCCTTTGAAAATGTACAGAACAAACTAACTTTAAAAAAAAAAATCCTAGTACGGTGTCAGCTTTAAATTGCTGTTGCTGGTAGAATGTCCTCTGAAGCGTGCATATATGTTTAATATACTAATATCATTTAATGCATTCAAGTCTTCAGACACCAAATATTCTGACATGTTTGGAATCCATGGAGGGAGAATGGTTTTGTTAAATGATGTTGAAAATTAGTTCATTCCAGTGATAATAAAAGTGATGGCCTGTAAGATTTAAAATATATGAATAAAGGCAAAATTATTCTTTATATGCACCAAATGTCTTATTGAAGTTCATTGAACAAATAAAAATGTAATTGGTAGACATTTTGAAATGTAAAATGCATTTATGTTAGCAAGTGCTGTGGCCATTTTGCTGTTCTTACTAAGCTTTTTTTTTTTTTACCTTTTTTTTTTAAATTTAACTTCATTAAATATACCTGTAGCCCTTTAGAGTGCATCTGTGAATAATACCTTACTGTCTTTATATTTTTTTGTGCCACCAGAGCTAAAAGGACAGGAGTCCTGACTGACTCTTTCAAGCTTAGTTCAATGACATTGAACTTGGATTTGCAAGATGGAGAAGAGAGAAATGACGGGTGGCAGTGAGGTGCAGGCGAATGCATGAGCTCAGACACGTTGCAAGTGTTGTCATCTCCTGGACCACCACCCTGATACAGACAGTGCAAGAAATAGGCGTCAAGCATTTTTTATTCCTCAAAAAGAGAACGTATAAAAAGAAGTTCTCATCGGAGCAGCATCCCTTCAAAAAGTGTATTTTAAGCAACACTGAACTTAAAGCTCGACACAATTCATTGCTTTTGTAAATTTTGAAAATATTTCTAATATGATAACATTGTGTTTTTCCTCCACATTGCTGGGCTGCTTTTGCAAGTAAATAATTAAAGAATTTTCTTCAGTTTTGTGAGCTAACAAAAGAGATCCCAATAGGTAGAAGCTTTATCTCTTATTAATAAATAATTCAATGTATTTATTCAATAAGTAAATGCCACTAAAATTAAAGATTTATATGATCTTATTGAATTAAAGTAATTATTCATCATATGAGTTTCTGAATTATTTATTGAGCTTTCCCTAAAATTCACTGATTACGTTTAATACACATGAGAATTTCCACAAACATGATAATTTTGTACAAATCTTATAGGAAGTTGCCTAATCTACTTGGAGAAAATTTAAAGTCGCAAAAATCAGCACATTAATATTATGTCTCAACTTCTGGCCATATAGACATAACTATCTCTAGAAGCAAATGTGCAGAAAGAGTCTCATAAGAAAAACATTCTTTTGCAACAGATATAATAGATGAGTCAAGTGAAAAATATTCAAATGTACAGTCATGCTACACTGCTTAATTGCATTCACACTGTTACATTCAAATGAGGACGCTTATCATGCAAAGAGCTTGTAGTAAAATGATTCCAGAGCTGTAACTCTTGATTTGAGAACCTGCTAATCTTAAATCATTTCTCTGATTTAAGGTTGTTTCATTGTTCATGCGTTTACCGGAAACATTGACTCTTCACAAAACTCTCTGCAGAGCAGAGAAAGTGTAATAATAAAATTTACAAAATGTTGTGATCAGAATCCCTTGCAGTATGAATAAGGTAGCATGAAACAACATATCAACTTTTAAGTCAGCAAACTAAGTTCATCAACTTGACAATAGGGAGAGCTCTAGGATCTGCCATTTTTAGATGACATAAAAATACTATCATACTGAAATTAATAATAATGTCATTTATACTTAAGAACAGTTAATGATTTAGATCTTTGTTCTCCATAAATTATAAGAAGAGCTGATAAAAAATATGAAATGATCAATATGCTAATAGGTTAGATTTAACA
Source organism: Cricetomys ansorgei (assembly GCA_026225945.1). NCBI lineage: Eukaryota > Metazoa > Chordata > Mammalia > Rodentia > Nesomyidae > Cricetomys > Cricetomys ansorgei. Next base: position 95,806 of record JAMJFZ010001638.1, on the reverse strand, counting down.
GATTCTCAATGTATCGACATGTCAAAGCACATTGTATACTACAAATGCATATATTTTGAATGGATTATAATTAAAAATAACATATAATATAAAGTATATGAAATTACTTCATCTAATACTCCAATGGATGACTTCAATAGAAACCTAATTTGAAGAATGAAGAAGAGTATTCCAAACTTATTTTCATATGTTAAAAACATATGAAAAGAAAAACGTAGCTGAAAGAGTCGAATACATTAGGAGAACTTTCAAGCCTGATATCAACAAGAGAGTTTATACTTCAACCACCAAGGAAATGTGATGGAATAAAGCTCAGTAGACAGACCAGAGATACAAAGACAGAGGAATTCAGAACCTAACACAATGATATAGATGAAGATATACCCAGACACAAGAAGAATAAAGTTGGAGAACATTCAAGACCTGATATCAACAGATCGTATACTGCTGCAAAACAAATCAATGAAAATTCAATTTAAAAATTGGCTCTATAAGCCCAAGATGCCTACAAGATAGCCAAGAAATCAATCCCTGGAACTCACATTGTAGAAGAAAAAAACCAAACTTCCACAAATAGTCTTCTGACCTCCACATACAGGTCACGGCATGGACATGAGCATGCATGCGTGCATGTGCGCTCACACACACACACACACACACACACACACACAGGGTGAGGGGAAGGTAGAGAGAGGGGTAGAGAGAGAGAACTAATATATTTGTTCTCAAAGGCAAATAAATGGCCAATTGCTGCATAAATACATTTAGCATCATTGATAACTGTTCAAACACAAACAGAACCACAGGAGGTATCACATCACTCGGGTAAGAACAGCTATTTATTAAAAGGGCAAATGACAGAGGTGGGGAGAAGCTCAGAAATGAAGCACTTGCCTACACTCTCAAGGCCCTCAATTTAATCCTATGTACCACTAAAGAGTATAAACAAAGACAGGAGCTGGGATGGAAAATCAGAAAAGGGAGATCAAGCAAACTATCATTCAGATGGCAAAGTTCTCCAAAGAGGGGGGGAGGGGGTCAAATTACAGATAAACACGAAGAGCTATGATTTATACTGATGTCCTGTCTAGGTAGCATTTCATAATCTCTGTCAGCTGATTAATCCTCTTGCTTATGCATTTGCATAGCTCTATATGATTTCTAGTATTAACTCATGTTATAAATTATAGATTTCCAGGGGAACATTTAATAGTTATTTTGAATAATGTATTATCATGCGTTCATCATTAGAACCAGGATCTCTAAATTCAGTGTCAGTCACGTAATAATCAAGAGACTTCAGCTTTGAAGGGTTAGACAAGTAGTGAATAAAAAGTATTATCTGCTAGGAACCATCATGGACACTAAATTCGGATGCTCCAAATGCATACAACTTAATGCTGGGTTGATTCTTGATGGAGACAAAATAATTTGAAGCTATAAATATGAAGACATCATCTGAAAGTCTAAAGTCATTGTGTCCTATCCTCTGAGGATGTTTCCTCAGACAGAAGATCAGTAATTACAAATCACAGAGGAAAGCTTCAGCAGAAACCAGCCAAAGAACACTCAGTTCTTGATTTCCCTGCCCATGTATATATATACATATATATACACATATACATATATATACATACATACACATACATACATATGCATACATGCATATATACATGTATACACATATATGTATATATAAATGTGTATATATGTATATATAAATGTAATATATATGAATGTCATACACACACACACACACACATACCAACTTCTCTTCATCACATCTGCAGTACTCTGTTAAGGCAGTCCTTCCAGACTAACAGACGTGTTCAGACCATAGATGGATAAGTAGATGATGGATGGATAGATGACATATGATGTGTAGTTAGAAGGCAGATGATGAACAAATAACAAATAGCAGATAAATGGCGGTTATATAGCTAATAAGCAATAAATACATAAATGACAGATATGATGGATGATAGATAATAAATAGATCTGAAAGATAGATAAGTGATAGAAGATAGATAGATGCTATAGAGAACATGGAAATGCAGACAACTCTCATATGCGTATTTCGTGTCTTTAATGTCTTTGCCCAGTACTGATAGTGCTAGATCAAGCGTTGGACTTTAATTTAATTTTTTGAGATTCATTTCGCTCCATTGCATGGACTGATCTATTAGTTCTGGAGTCAAGCACTACCCTCCACCCTTCCCTGAGCCTCAAAACTATCTGGGATTACAAGCATATACGACCATGTCCTGATAAATATCTTACATTTCGAGGAGCCTCTATCCTGCCTCTGTAGTCACTGCATCAGTGGAGACCCTTCCAATACTGCACAGGGTTCTTTTTCTTTCCACCAACACTCAGTATTGTCACTTTTAGTGCGAGGTCACAAAATTCTTATCATTTTGAACATGATATTTATATAACTTTTCATTATTTTAATGCTTTCTTTCTAACATACTCAGGACTTGAACATCTTGGAGTCAGTTTAAATCATGTCATTTGCAAAAGGATAGCTAGAAATAAGTATCTCCTTTAAGCAAAATAAGCTACATTCATAAATAAAAACATGCCATATTCCCTCCTCTGTATTGGACCTGAATATAAAAGGGGATCACCTGGAAACAAGAACGGGGTTATATGAGAAAAGGAAGGCACCAACTGGAGAGTGAGATGAAAGAGAATAATGACCAAGCGGATATAATGAAAATAAGATACTTGTTTTATGGAAATGCCACGGTGAAACCCATCATTCCATGCAAGCAAAACACAAAAATAAAGAGGACAAATATGATGTGAAGACAAGGTACTTGAATAGATGACAATCATAATATTATATAGTCACTACAATGCTGTGACGTCACTTACACTCACGACTTCGTTAACTAGATACATTGTGAAGTAATAGTGAGCTCATTCTGATGGTGCCGGGATTTAATCCAGGGCTTTGCACGGTGTAGACAAACCACTCTGCCATCTTGGCCTCACTTTGTAGTGATAAATATTAGGGATGAAGACTGTGTGCTTAGATTTGCATATGTAAGTATAGATACAGATGCATGTCTGGGTGTATTCCGCACTCACTTGGTTAGCAAGAGCTAAATAGAGTTTAAAAAGTCATATTGGGCTTGAATACCTTATTTTAACCAGTGTATTACCCAGGACTGCCACACTGTTCCTCCATTCATTGTAGCGTTATTCAACTGGTTTCCTTCCTAAGAAAACCCTGCCGTAACACCTAAACTCTTGGTTGTCAAGTTGACAAAACCAGGAAGAAGGAACCTTGATTTCAGTGTGGTCCATGGACATGAATATGGGCTATTTTCTTGATTGTCAATTGATGTGGGCGGCCCAACCCACTGCGGGCAGTGCCCTCCCTAGGCGGGTGGGCTTGCGCTGTGTGAGAATGGCAGCTGAACTGAGCCCGGGAGCGAGTCATTAAGCAGTGTGCCACCATGGTCTCTGCCTCAGTTCCTACCTGTAGGGTCCTAACAGAGCTCCATGCCTGGCTATCTGGATGATGGGAAGTAATGAATCAAAAGAATCCTTTCTTTCCCCAGTCCCTGATGAACAATGCTCTATTGCACCAGCAGAGAAGAAAACTCTGATACCTCTATTTTCCTGACAGCTAGAGTTCCTCCTCGTGGCCAGGGAGAAGGAACTCTGCTCATCAATTAGCCCTGAATCTTCAGAGTGAGAAAGACAGCTTTCTCTCCGAGGAGGCAGCTGGTTCCTTCTGTGCGATGTGTCTTCCTAGCTGTACATAAGGTCTTTGTAAGTCGGGTTTTCATAAGTTGTCTACATCTATTCCACTCTTCAGAGAGATGAAAGCCAGGGCTTTATGACAAATTAACTCATTGCCTTTTTGTCAATAAGAATTGAAATTCAAATCTGCCACAAGAAAGATCTACAATGGAACATAGAGCTGTCATATTCAGTAATAAATATTTCATTTCACCATTTGTTTGAAAATATTGCCAGTACTCATGAAAGATTAATTATTCTGTATAGCACTTTAAAACAACGATGCTAATATTAAATGAAGGTCACTTCCAAAATGATTTTGAATCACTTCCTCTGGGTATTCACATGTAACAGAGGAAACAGTGTACTCTCTGTGATTCACATAATAGGAGACTATTCATTTGATTAGATATGAAATGTTCAGCAAATAAATTCTTTCTGTGCCAAGGTAGTCTTTTTAACTTTAAAATTATGCAAAATGTTAAGCTTTAAGAGAAGGCCATTTTCAGTTTTCCAGTTTCTATATCAATTGAAAAGTATCTCCTAAATGCTCATGAAGCGAGTGTGTTACATAATTTAATCTTTAGAATACTGTCAGGATGCAAATAGGTTAATACATTCTAGCATTGTTTTCAGGAAATATAAACTTATAGGACATTTTATCCTCTTAAGAATTATAACCGCTTATAAATCTCTTGTACACAATGGACGTACAGAGTTGCATAGTGAGATAAGTAACAGTTTAGAAGCATAGACATGTTGGGTCGTGGTGCACAGGCCGCACGCCTTTAATTCCAGTACATGGGAGGCAGAGGCAGGCAGATCTCTGTGAGTTTGAGGCCATTCTATTCTACATAGTGAGTTCCAGAACAGCCAGAGTTACAAAAGAGAAACCCTGTCTAGAAACTCACACACACACACACAAAAAAAAAAAAAAAGAAAGAAAGAAAAGAAAAAAGAAAAAGGAAACAGACATGTTATTGTCATATTTTCTTCTTCTTGGCTGTGTTAATTTAAGCACAACTTAGCATGATATTTAAATTTTTATTTTAGTTTATTAACTTTTTATTAAAGGAAGCATTTCATTAGCACTGAATATATATTGTTTGAATTTCTACATTAAAAAAAAAAAAAAACATCAATCTCAGGTGAAAGGATTACCTGGATCAGGTTGGCTGTCTTAATTATTAGTTGATGTTTGAGTCCCAGCCCACTGTGAATGATACCATTTCCTGGGGAGGTGGTCCTGGGTTGTATGAGAAAGCTGGATAAGCATGAATATGTGAGACAGCCAGCAAGCAGCAGTCTTCATGGTTCTGATTTACTTTGGCTGTGAGTAGATTCCCTGATTCAAGGTAATTCTGTGTGCTGGATAGGAAGACCTGCCTCTAAGTTCCTTCCCTAAGTCCTTCAGTGATTGAAGTGTGAGCCAAAGTGGTTTTCCACAGAGTGTTTTATCACAGCAGTAGAAACAAAATCATATATTTATAATTGATGATATCCTTTGTTTACATATGTTAATTAAGTAAAGTTTACATTTTAGAATTTGAATTAATGTTGAAAGTCTCTACAAAATACTAACAATGATACTATGAACAGAAGGGTACTGAATGAAGAAGAATGTGGGGACAGAGAGGGTAAAATTTATTTATCTGAGTGTCAGTGAATTAACATCACTGATGTAAATGCACGTTGAGAGCATCCGACTAGCCAGAGTCCTCAGTCAGATGTTCAGTCTGAACGGCATATGCTTCAGGGTGTTCAGAGGATGGAGACTATATGGTTTGTTATGAGAGTAATTCCGTTCAATGTACTAATGCAAATAGTGACTCTAAGTTGCATTTGCAATTATTGATATGCAGAGCAGAGTTTTCAGTTGATGTGTTATTGCATAAAATTTAACTTGATTCAAGCTGTGTATCTCAACTTCAGTGTTGAATGACTGATTCCAAATAACACTGTCTTAAACTTAGTAGGGTTATTGTTTACTTGAATTAAAAGGTCGTTTCAGCTTTGTGCTGCTCCCAGCACAAAGTACACATTCCAGTATTTACAGAGTGTTGTGTTTTCATCTGAAGAATCTGGCTTCCGTGCACGCAATAATTTAGATATGGGTAATGCTGTTCTTTCCTTAGAGGAAAAAATTCAAAATTATATTAAAATTATGTAACGATCCACAGAAAAGTCAGAAAATGAGCAGATAATGAAAGTGCATCGGACCATTAAGGGACCAGATGAATTAGGTGTGAAGAATTCTCTCATATTCTATCTCATCTATTACTTTCCTCCTGATGGGGGGCGACTTATTGCACTTATTCCCTTCATGACATTGGTCACAGTATGGACATAAATATAGAACCTACCTCATTATGAATGTCGCGTAAATTAAATAAACACATCAAAAACATCTATCAAGGATTTGGAATCAGTAATTCTCAAGTAAGTTTATCTAGTAAAAATCCATTATTATAACCAATCATTAGATACAGAGGAGTACATGATAAAGGAGTAGATGATAAAGAATTATCAATTCATCAAATTTATAAAAGTCTAGAGAAAGGAAAAGTCTATTAATAAAAATTTATGAGCTTAATTGTATTTTCCAATAAACTAGCAAAAATTTAGTATATTTTGTCCTAGGGCTAGGAAAGTATATCACTGTACGCAAGTCTAACAGTTTTCAAAGGCCATTATAACAGGCTTGTGCTACCCTACTGCTCTTCAAGAGGTGAAATATTCTCTACATTCAATGAGTACCAATACTAAATGTTGGAATAGGAAAAAAAGCTAGAACCAAAGGTCCTGACGTTGGTCATGCTAGTCTGGGATTCCTGTGAAAGCATGACTCAACTCTCATCAGAGAAGTTTCTTCCTGCAGTAGATGAGAATTAACAGAGACACACAACTAGAAAATGTGCAGACAGTGAGAATTTTGGACCACTCAGTCCAAAATGGGATGATCCCATTTTGATGATCCCATTTTGATGATCCCATCAAAATCCTTCATTCTGTGCTCAGAGGTCTATGTGGAAATGGAGCAAGAATGATTGCCAGAGCCACAGGTGGGAGATGACTACAAGAACACTGCATTCCAGACCCCACAGGGCTGGTTCACATATGTCCTCATGGATACTGTGATAGCACACACAAGACCAGCACAGATGCAACAGATACGGTCTCAGCACTCGTCGGGATAAGTAGACACAATCTTGCACCCCACAGACAAGTGTTATTAGTAATTTATACCTCCTGGGAAAGGGAAAATCAGTTTTCTCCAAAGAAGTGTAGCTAGGTATATAAATCACACTCTAGGGCAGGACATATGCCCAGGAGTAGTTATCCAACACAAAATATTCTTTTTTTTTTTTTTGAACGTGCTTTTTGCTATGTTCTGGAGTTTTTCTTGGTTTTCTTTTTTCTCCTTTTTTAAAGATTTCTTACCTGTTTTGATTTTTTGTTGTCAGGTTTTGGGAGGAATGGCTTGAGAGAGAGAGAAAAGGACATGAAGTAGAGTGGGTAGAGAGGAGGATCTGGAAGGAGCTTGGGGAGAAGAAAAATATGATCATAATTGCATTGTATAAAATAAATTTTTAAATGAAAATTTAAACAGGGTCATACATCCATGCTTTTGAAGGAGGAATGATAATGATTTGGGCATCTGGGAGAGGCTGCTCTGAGAATATAATGTTTAAACTATACTACTAAAGAAAAATATATGGTAGAAGAAGAAAATAGAGAAAAAAATCCTTCTTTTAAGGATGAGCTGGAGAGTCCAGGCGACATGGAATAGGGCAAGAAGAAGAGAGTGTGAGGGAGTTCTTAGGACACTGCCATGACCTCATAATGCATTCTGAGAAACGGAATGGCTCTGTTACCATGGAAACAACTTATTCATGTCTATTTTATTAATAATGTTCCTTTATAGTCTTTGGAATTTCTAATACCGTGAAAAATAATGAAGGTGCGTTATGTGTGGGAGTTTTAAGATTTGGGGCATATATTTTCTGAAAACTGAAAACTTGAAAGTTTAAACATAGCTTTTAAACACACTGTTCTAGGTTGTGTGTGTGTGTGTGTGTGTGTGTGTGTGTGTGTGTGTTCATTTTTGCTTGGTTTTGAGACAAAGTCTCACGGAGCTCCAGAATAGTCTCTGCCTTACTCTGTCTCCAGAATGCTGGGATTGCAGGTATACTTCCTAGCCAGCTAGGCTCCAAGCATTCTATGTCGATCAAAACATGGGTAATAAATGCAGTGAGAAAAAGGAAAAGTCTATTAACTATATACAGAACAATGGATGCCTGGTCCAGAAAAAGGCCAGTAAACTTAGAAGTGAGATATTTGAACATCTCCAGAAACTGAATATAGTAAAGGAGAAGCCCAAAGCATGAATGTAATTATGTCCAATGTATCCTTTAGAAATGTGTATTTCCATGGTAGGTCCTGTAGATGTCGACTAGATAGATCCTGAAGCCTTTACTTTTGCATCTAACAGAGCACAGGGAAGTCCCAACTATGTGCTCCCTAGGTCCTTAGTCAGCAGGCTGAGGAACGAATTTGCTCCAAGTCTCTAGGGCAGAACACCAGGATTCTGCAGTGCTTTCAGAACAGAACAAGGGAAACATTTCTAAGTAAGCACTTCTCAGTCATCCAGGAATGTCTCTCTATGTCACCTCTACTTTACTAACACTATTTTTGCACACAAGGGAAGGTGACCTTTTTTATCTTTGGGGTATAAATTTCTAGGGGTGACTGCTCTACCCAGGATGAATGTTTTCTTTTTCCTTGCCACAGACCCATTTTTCTTGTGTAGGGTTGGGTAAATCTTGGTGGATGCCGGCTTGGGACTCCTACTGCAACATATTTCCTTCTGTGTGTTTCTCCATGACTTATGAAGTACTGTCTATTCAAACTGCATGTGCAAAAGAAAATTTTTGCTGAGCCAAATATTGAAACCTTGTGCTCCGCAAATCCGAGAACCTTGATTTTCAACCAAAGGCAAGTCACAGGAAACCAAGTCATAAGTCATTTATTTTTCAAAGCAGGAACATAAGAGACCATAAGTTCTTTTGGGAGAATAGATTCATGTTGTTGCCTTACAGACCTTTTGGATAATGCCCATTATGTTAATCTGTGATGAAAACGTTAAGATTGCGTCTGGCAGGTTTTCCAGTGTCTTAGTGATGTCCACAAGTGAACTGGCAGTGATGTGTATGAAGCTTGCATGCCTGGTGCATTGAGTAGTTTACATTACAGCAACCACGATTAGTGCATAAGGTACAAATACCTTTGTTCTCTGGACTGCTTCTTGGGTATGTAGGAAACATTATGGAATCTAGATATTCAGTACTCTTAGAGTAGAAGGAACTCTTCTACTAGGGATTCTACTCAAGTCTTCTATAATTTCTGACATGTAGGAGAAACAAGCGAGTATCTTAGGTACAAGGTAACTGAAGTAAGCACCAGCAAGCTCCGGGCTCGCTGAAGTCTCTAGTCAGCAGAGGGTATAATGACTCCTGGCACTGAGCATGGCTTGGCTCCTTGGGAGACAATGATAACAAGGTAGATCAGATAGCAGTGAGTGAGTGTTCTTGCACGCCAATTTCAGTGACTTCTGCCTTTCTCATGTAAACCACTCCTAAGCCATCGCACCTTGATCTCACAATCTATAATTCTATTACAATTCCATTAGACTATTGTTAGAGAGCTACATTGCCACCACAAATAATTATAGTGAAAATTGTAACATTAGATAAATGAGCAAACTATGCCATTACTTAAGAACACATGATTGTTGCAAGTAACTGAGGCTCAGCTAGTCATAGGAACTGAGATTCAACCAGTGACAAGCTGCTAATTCACAGGACTACATGCAAATAAGGTACAAAGGTACATGTAAGGTAAGGTAAATGTAATGTAAATGTAACCAACTACCCTATTTCTCAGAGCACTTTGTTTTCTGGCTATAAACACCTTTGTTCACACTGAAGTAGAACTATATGAAAATCTATCTCTTAGTCACACTATTGCCCAATTCATGAAGTTTTTAAAGAAATGTGGTTAAATTCAATTTGTCTAAGATTGTTCAGTTTATAAACTCATGATGTTTTGTTGTCCTGTTCTATAAAATGAATGTTGTTATGGTGTCCATCTCTGGAGAACGAATGTAAAGAATAAATGTTAATCAATATTTTTTTTCTTAAATACAAATAAATATTTCTTCCAATAAAAATTTTAAGAGAGGAGGGCTGTATGAGGATATTACTTATTAGGAAAACAATCCTTATTACTATGACAGGCTATTACAAATTTAGTAGCTTAAACAAAATAAATTATCATCTTTCTGTTGTAGGTCAGTAGCCAAACACACACTGCAGCAAATTGAAAGTATTGGAGTAATTGTGGTTCTAGTTGCATTCTTAGTTTAGACTTCACCTCTGGCTTCTTCCAGAGGTCTAAAGACCCATGTCATCCACCTGAAACCAGTCGTGCTGACTCTGATCTTTCCTCCACACTCACATATTATTTTGGCTCCTCATCCTGAGCACTAAGAGTCTTGGAAGATGGCTTTGAACACACTTTCCTAATTTGGAGGGTTAGCTCCTTAGCCTTAAATCTGAGATCAGCAACCTTAATTCTTCCTGCTGCCTAAAGTGCAATGGAACACAGTCCCTCCCTTGTGTATGACATTGTTGGTGTCTTTAGAAAGTCGTTGTCCTGCTTACTCCATGTTTAAAGACAAGACAGGTGAAAAGATGCAGCATTTAAGAGGAATGGCATTTTAATTCAACAGATAATACCATAGATTAAAGGCAACAAAACTGACATTTTGTGGGAATTTGAGGACTCATCACAGCTGTTCATTGTTTTCATGCAGAGTTTGGCTGGGATTCCTATAGAAACTTCTAAGTTTTTGGTTATCCTTGCTGATCCACAAGGTTTCCTACAGTTTGTACTCAGTACATTTAGAGTCTGCTATTCTTAAGCTGTGTAGTCAAATGCAGTCCTCCCTGGGGAGTGTTTACAAAGCATGCATGATGTCTTGTGTTTAATCCCCAGTACTGGAAAAAATTATGCATACACATAGTGTGTGTGTGTGTGTGTGTGTGTGTGTGTATGTGTGTATCACATATATATATCTTCAGAAAGGATTATTATGCTTTGTTAACCAAATACTATCTAGATTTAAGCAATCTCTCTGTAAAGTGGACACTGTTATGATATTTATGTAGTTGAATGATGGTAGGGAGATAATTGATAGATGTAGCCATATAACATTATTGAGACCTGACCACAGAACAAGTTTTAATACGTAGTTTCAAAAATTAATCATTGACTTTATAGAAGGTATGGTACTTTAATAGACCAAGAAGTATAAATTAATTCATTTCTTACAGAAAATGAACTATGAGCCAAGTTTGAGGGTACATGGTTGTAATCCCAGCACTTGGGAGGTGAAGACAAGAGGAGCAGGAACTCCAGGTCAGCTTGCACTAAATTGCAAGTTGGTGGTCAGTCTGGACTATTCCTTTTTCCACAAAGAAAAAGAAAGATAGAAATAGAAAAAATCTAAGCTGAAACAATCTTATCCATTTCACTTTCTACTACAGTCTTATTTCAGTCGGTGGTTCTTCCCACTGTCTAGTTCAAATGTCTTGTTTCTCTCCAGTCCCAGTTATTTTTACTTTTTGTCCTCATTACACTAACCTATCATAGAATAATTTACAAATAGCTTCCTAACATATCCGAATGTTAAATGCAAATGGATAAAATTTCCAAATGTAAGAAATGAAACTGTAAAGTTTTCAGAACGAAATAAATACTGATAATATAAAACTTAATATTGTATACTAAGAATGAATGAACATTAATAAACAGTTCTCTGTTTCATGGCTCTATAGACTGAACGTTGACCCCAGAAGTCTACATGTATGCATACTCATCTCCATGGCAACCACATGTGTATATGGGGATTTGGTGAGGTACTTAAGGTTAAATGGCTTTGCAGATGCAGGTCCCACAGTGATGAGAGTGGTGGTTTATTAGAAAAGGGAGTGACAGGTCAGGAGGGTCACAGATCCGTTACCACAACACTGAGAAAGGCCAGGCAGAAGGATCAGGGTTCAGGGTCTCAGAAAATGGAAACAAAATTAGAGATAGTGAACACACACACACACACACACACACACGAAAGAGAGAGAGAGATGGAGAGAGGAGAGAAATCTGCCTGCATTTTCATGAGCAAATGCCAATAAAAGCATATGTGTAATGAATAAGCAGGCGGCTGGGGGAACATTCGTAAAACAGATCAACCCAGTGCCTGTCTTCCGGCCATGAACTTCCAGGCTCTAGTGGTATTAGAAAACAAATTATGTTGTTTCAATGACTATGGCTTTTTATGCCAACTAGAGATTAATTTATATAAATAAAAGCAAAGAATGAATCAATGTACATGCCACAGAATACAAATATAATGTTTACTTAATGTCTATGTGCGAAATATTTAACACACTTAAAATACAGTTAGTAAAAAGAAGGAAACAACAGTAGAAGTAATAACATTTGATGATAATATTCCATTTAAACTTCAAATTAAAAGGCACTATTAGCTCTGCTGACCATGTCCTTTGCTGAGCAGAAACTTTTCATTTCCCATATTCCATGTGTTGATACTGGAAGCAAATTCTGCTCTGTTATTTTTCTGTTCAGAAAGTTCTCGCCTACCCCAGAATCTTCAAGAGCCCCATGTTTGCTTCTGGAAGTTTTACTGCTTCAGACTTTAAATGAAAATCTCTGATCCATTTTGAATTGATTTTTATACAGGGCAGAAAGTAGGAACCTAATTTCATTCTTCTTGCAAGTGTACATCCAGTTTGCCAGCACCACTGGTTTTTTCATTTTTTTTTTCCTGGGAAAGCTGTGTTTTTTTGTTCCCATTGTATGTTTTTGACTTCTTTGTAAAATACTTACTGGTCATATCTTTGTCAGTTCATTTATGATTCCATTATATTCCATTGATCTGTCTACTTCACCAGGCTGTCGTTACCATTACGGTTCTATAGTATATTTGAAGTCAGATATTATACTACCTCCAGCATTAGTTTTACTGAAGTGTTGTTTTATATTGTTTTAAGACTGCTTTGGCTATTTGTGATCTTTTTGTGGTTCCACAAATATCTGAGTTTTTTTTTCTAAAACTGAAATTATATATAATAAGTATTGCATTAAATCCTTAGATTATTCTTGCTTTGACTATTTGTGGGCTATGAGGGTCCATAAATACTTTATTTTTTTCTAAAACTCAGTATAATAAGTATTGCATTAAGTCCTTAAATTAATTTTGGTGGTACAGCCTTTTGCACATTATTAATTCTGCTGATCTGGGAACATGGATGATCTGTTGTCTAGTAAATTCTTTGCTTTCATTTTTCATTCTCTTAACCTTTTCATTGTAGAGGCTTTTCTCTTCTTTGGTTAGGTATACATTTCTAAATACTTACTTTTGGGAGTTCTATGAATGTGATGATAGTCTTTTTTTTTTTTTTCTGAAAGTACACTGTTGTTATACTTGAAGGTTACTAGTTACTTCGTACATTTATTTGTATCCTGCAACACTACTACAGAGCTATTTTCACTGTCATTTTTTACTGGGGCTTTCTTCACTACAGCAAGGAAATGAAGCCAGCCTAATTGTCCAACAGCAGATGGTTATATAACGGTAATCTGTTCCGTATTAAAAATGAGCTGCTATTCATCTCTAAAGAAAACAAATAAAATAAAAAATTGGGAGGGGCTATATGGATTTATCATGCACACTTTTATGCGGAGTAACACACTATCAGACAGAAAGAGACCACATATTTTCACTCATACGTGAATCCTAGCCTGTATTGTACGCATGTGTATATATAAACAAGAGCCCATGTGGGTTCAATATACCTGTAGAATGAAAATTGAAAAAGAGTAAATATTAGGTGATAAGAAAGGATGAAATGCAGATAAACAATATGTGTGTTACAAGAGAGGGTATAAATCTGTTTTCCCAGTTTAACTCTGTCGTATATTTTTTATTTTGTGTAGTGACTAACTGTATAAAATGATAATGAGTGACCAAAGGGGAAAGTCTAACATGAAGCTCCAGAGCATCAGAATGGCTAATCCAATTGTATAGAAGTTCACTGCGCTGGACAGCTTTTGAGCTCTGCTGGTTTTACTAATTAAAGACTTTTTTTTTTTTATCTGAACGCTGTTGTAGCAATGTTTTAATTTAGAAGTGAACTCTTAGTTTCTGGGCATAGTATGACAACCCAGTTAAATGAAAGCAAAACGTTGAAAAGTAAACTTTGAGGCATATGGGGTGATTATTTCTGGTGCACATGCATCATGGGGAAGTAAAAGAACCCTCACAGGGGTGCGGGAACTTCAGCAGGTGATAGAAAGATAATGCATCCAGAATAGCTGTTGACATGCCAGGCATGCTATCAAAGAGATACTGCACACCTGTGAATATTTGACTCTTTAAAAACAACTTTGCATGGCTAGTAACTTAATCTGAATACATGATCTTTAAGGATGTCACACCCCAGAAATTGGCTAATTATCCATACAGCATGCTTCACATTATTACTAATAATGTAAACACACAGTGTGCACCTGCTCAAACACACGCAGGTTCTTCATGCACTTAGTCTCCTCCATACAGCAACATAAATATTTTCTCTTCTGCAATATCAACAACTGGTACGTAGAGAACTTGGTCCTCTCTCAGAACTCACTTTCTACAATAGATGACTTGTGAGAAAGAGTTCAGGAATCGAACCATCGCATACGGGTCCCTGTGGATGTCTCTTATGACATCTGAAATATAAAGACCAAAGAATTCAGCTAAGGGAGAGCCTACAAGAGAGCTTTTATCTCTTGGCTCCCATGACACCCAACAAGCTGGAGAGTGTGAACTTTTGCACCATCAGGAACCTTGGGAAGCTGAGAGAGGATGTTTACATCCATGACCTTCTCTGAGTTTCGAAGCACAAGAGCAAAGATTCCTGGTGGTGAATATTTGCCTGACCTGATCCTTTTTCCTTAGAGATGTCAATCAGACTGTAGTTTCCTTTTGTTAGATTTCATCCTACACATGCTTTTGAAGGTCTTTCAGAATTTCACTTGCTGTTAAGAAGTTTTCTGAAATTATCAGTGGCGTAATGAGTTTTAAATTTGCAAATGCAATGGTTCCAGCTGTGGTAGCTTAGAGACCACTACAGAATGATTGTGTGAATTCCTTCTTCTTAGCTTCCACTTAAAATTACTTGGCTGACAATGCCAGGTTTATACAAAGCTAACACATAAGGCAGTGATGTTTTTAAAGTGATGACATACTTTTCAATATTCATAAACATGCTGAGATGTTGCTAGTGTATCTCCTCAAAAGAAAGCAATGAGGCTCAGAAAGTTTAGACAACTTGTTCAAGATCGCCCAATTAAAATGTTTTTAAAAATAAAACTGCCTATCACATTATGTCGCATTATTTCATAATGGAAATATATCTGAAATAAGTCATTTTCTTGAAATTTATCTCATCATTTATTTCACTCCTCAGGCAGTTATACACTCCGTGAAACAACGTTTGCCAGAAAGAAAATGCAAGTACCTTCCTGACTTTTCTTTCTAAATCCTAAAGTCTTACATAAGACAAAGGTGAGGGAGAAATGTTAAGAGGTGGAAGTCACCCTCTCTTACCCCTCTAACGCAGTGGTTCTCAACCTTACTAATGCTGCGACCCCTTAATACATTTCCTCATGTTGTGTTGACCCCCAAACATAATATTATTTTTGATGCTACTTAATATCTGTAAGTTTACTACTCTTATAAATCGTAATGTAAATATCTGATATGCAGATGGTCTTAGGTGACCCCTATGAAATGGTCATTTGAGCCCCCAAAGATGTCTCAACCCACGGTCTGAGAACTGCTGCTCTAATGCCTCCCTTCTTGAAAGTGAAAGATTTAATAGAGCCACAGAGAGAGATAAAGAAGAGATTACACAAAATTGCTATCAGAACCTGGAGAGAAGGTCCCTATCTGTTGCTGCTCATATAAAACTCAGGGTAGCAGCAAGGCTTTATTACTGATTGGATGACGTCAATCAATCCATCAATCAATCAGACAGACATGTCAAGTTTCAGACAGTACCATGGTTACCTCTATACTGGCTATTTTGTCTGTCAAATTTGATGTGAACCCATTGTGGCACCAATGTTAGCCTTGCTAGAAAAGCCCAGGTCAATGTGACTATTTTACTTGTTTTTCTGCCAACTGCTTGCATTTTTATGAGGCGTCTGAGCCCTGATCTGGTTGGAAGAGGACACAGAAATATGGAAAATTAGGCTTAGACTTTTCATAGGATTAGTAAAAGCGGGTTTACAGCAGTAGGTGGTTGCTGTGAACTTATAAACTTATGAACTTAGAATGAGTGTGTGTGTGTGTGTTTGTGTGTGTGTGAGAAAGTCTCATTGGAAAAACACTATAAAAGGACACATCAAATTGATAATATATTAAACAGCTTATTTTTATTATTCTCTAGTGAATAGTTGCTATAATTTAAAATAGCAATATAACTATGTAAGAATGACTAACAAGTATAGTCCTAATATGACCATAACATTCAGTGTGGAACTGAAATTGCCATAGATGGCTACTGGAAGCTTAACATTGGCAAGCAATTTGTTAAATGTCCAGCAATGTCTTCTAAAGATGACCATATATTCATTTTATGACCCAGTGTCTGTGATCCCAGTTTATGTATGTGTAGAAATTGCACTGAAAAGAACTGGTTATAGTTTACCAGTGCCTGTAACACAAGCACTACACAGAGCAGTAGATGGTGAGTTTGACCATGAAGGCTTTGATACAATGGTCCACCAAAACATGAGAATCCAGACCACATTGGAATTAGAAGATTTGGTTTCACAAAGGCATCATCCACTTCACAATTCAGTTAGTCCTCATGTCCAGAATTTTCATGTCTACCTCTCTCTGTCAAAGTGATATGGCGAGTACTTTGATTGTGGAATTGGATGAAGAAAAGAACTTTATCAAGACAGCTTTATCATCAGTATTTTATCCCAAGAAATCATTTCAATTCATGTTCTCCCTTGTGAATGGCAGGTGAAAAGAAAAACATTCCTAAATGAGATTATTATTACAACTTAGTCAAACACACATATAGATAGCATTAGATTTCCATTGAATACTATCTATCTATCTATGCATTTATTTATTTATATGTTATACTTTAGTGTATTTTTTCTTATAAATCATTTATTAGTTAGTATACTGTTTAGGAAAGATTAGGGTGTGAGGCCTTTTTTTGGAGAAGCTATGTCAATGTGAGTAGGTTTGAGGTCTCAAAAAGCCTACTCCAGGCCAATCTTGCTTTCTTTATATGCTTCCTGTCTTCGGATCAGGGTGTAGGTTCTTAGCTATTGCTCCAGTGACACGCCTGTCTGACACCACACCCCCTGCCATGATGAGCATAGACTCACCTCTGAAACTTTAAGAAAGCCTTCAATTAAATGTTTTCTTCTATAAATTGCCTAGATTATTGACTTAGAGTTTCTATTGCGGTGGAGAGACACCATGACTACCACAATTCTCATAAAGGAAAACATTTAATTGGGGTTGGCTTTCGTTTCATAGGTTTAGTCCATTGTCATCATGGCAGGAAGCACGGCGACATACAGCCAGACATGGTCTCTTCATGCCATTATTTGGTATTCTCAGGATGATTGCAGTGATATAGGTAGGTCTTCACTTTATTAATTTCTTCAAGAGCAGTAGGCAGGAAGTAGAAAGAACCAACAGCTCAGAGTCTCTACAAGAGACACTGAATAAAATAACATTAGGAGCTTCGTTTAGGATCCGGTTTCACAGATGTACATTCCTGGTTTGCTGACATCATTGCTTTCTATCTGAGCAGAGACTTGGGGGGTTTGCTCAATGATGGCAGCAGAGAGAAAGGAAAGAGAAAGTGGGAGATGGAGATAGAGAGAGCGTGGAGATGGAGTCAGAGGGCTGGGAGATGGGGATGTATGGGGTGGAGAGATGGGTTAGAGGGGTTGGGGATATAGGGATACAGAGCATGGGGAGATAAAGAGAGAGATGAGTTATATTGGATGGGAGATGGAGATAGGGGGGAATGTAGAAGTAAACTGAATTTTACAGAAATCTGTACTTTTATAGGAATCCATTCAGAGCTGAAGGAATCCGCAGCAGTAATGATAACATTAATGTAGTTATGATGTCCTTATGAAGGTGTTAATATTCAGTCACATTTCGGGAGACAAAGTAAGATATGGCATGATAACGTGAATGTGAGGAAATGGAGTGAGGGAATGATGATTTGTGCCTGAGTTTATGATAAGACGTCGTCGGAATGTGTTCAATGACTTGCTCTGCGTAGCAGGGGTGTGGAGAAATGTATGGCGGGAAATGCTTGGAAATAAATAACTGAAGCTTGTTAAGTACAGTGACATTTATGAAAAAGGTTGAAAAGCTAACAGGCATACTAATTACGGTTGACTTTAAGCCACCTCCACTAATTAAAGTCAGACCAATTATACAACATATTGACCTTGAACTTTGATGACAAAAGATGCGCTATTTTAATAAACCTGAGTGATGTGTAAAACCTGATGTGCTTTATACACCACATCACACTCCCATGAGAGTCCACCAATAGTGGGTGCATTCCCAACAAAACAATCTTCAAAACTACTAAAACACTGAGAAGACACAGTTATTTCAAAATACCTTAAAAACAGAGCAGACATTAACATTAGAGTAAAAAAATGTACAAAATGGAATTTAAAATCTTCTCTAAAAGTAATTATAATTAAATGAAATATTGTATACAATCAAAATATTATTAAATCTCTATATTAGTTAAATAATGCCAGCAACATGAAAGCTCACATAAAAATTATAGTAAATAATGATCTGAGCTAAAATATTCAGCAGCAAAATATCAGGTAACTGTTTGATGGTAAATAGCTATGAAGTGAGCCCATGAGCAAATTAAATACTGTACATCATGAAATGCAAGTTCCATGAGTATTGAGATTTGGAGATAGAAATTAATTAAAGCCTTCACTTTCTGTGTAGATGCAGAAAAGATGCTGATGATACAGAGTGAGTAATGATACTTCACAAAATTAAAAATCGTTAATTAGACATTAAGGCCAAATAACATCCTAAAGCTTACAGAGAGTTATTTATCAAGAAAGCTACTTGATGATAAGAGACGAACCCTTGCAAAAAGGCAGAATTTTATTTAAGTGAGAAACATTAAAGTGCTTTACTCACAGATCAGAAGGGAGGCAATGAAACCATCATTCCTTCAGCTACCTACTATTGTGTAGGAAGTGCTGTAGTTTTCAAAAGAACTAGACCATACAGTTGTTAAACACACACACACACACACACGCTCATGTGTGCATGCATTTACAGAAAATAACAGAAGTGGTAGCCACCATTGACAAAGTATCTGATGAAGCATCTGCAAACCCAACAAATCAAACCATCAGCTAATCTCCATGCATGTGATGCTGCACAAATGTCATCCCAACACTCTGGGATTTGTAACAGGAGGATCATGAGTTCGAAGCCAGGATAAGGAACCAGAGTTATTCTGTCTCCAAACCACCAAAAATCTAATTCTCACAACAAAATCATTTGGTAATATAAAAAGACAAAATTAACATGAAAGAAAATAATTTGAAATTGATAAACAAAGTAAAAATAAGCAGAAGAAATAATGGAAGATACTTTTTCTTTTACAATGCAAAAGAAAATAAAACACATATGGATAATTAATCAAAACATGCCCAAAACGCATACATGAAAATCACACTGAACTTTCCAGACACCCTCAGATTATAAAACAAAGTCCAGCAACTAGAAAAAGTACAATTCCATGAATACAAAAATGATACCTACTATAGAGACTCAGCCTTTACAATGAGACTCAGCTGTTTTACAATGAAACCAATCACGACAAAACACTAACAGAAGTTTCACAACCTAATCCATACAATAAATATACCTATTAATTGCCGTGAAAACCTAGAAAAGAAGAAAAATTGGGAAAGCCAAGAAGTTAACATATAAAATGTTCCCTATATTTAGAAGGAACCATTAATGTTTTAACATAAGTGGGTAGAAAAAAGTTACAGAAATTCCAGATTTCTGTAAAATCCAGAACAGATGGATACAAATATGTTTAACTTGTATAAATAATGATGTTATATGAATCTAATAGTAACAAAGATGAACCATTTAGAACAATTGGAGAACCTTAGGGAAGGTTGATATATTGAAACTATGCTTTATGAGGATGTTAAAGATGAATGTCTCTTAATTAAATGGGTAGGGGATTTAGACTTCCTTTATTTAATGTCATGCTATGTTCCTCAAAGCTTGTGCTTTGTCAGAGCTCCAGAGCCATGGAGACTGCTCATGTCCTTGATTTGGTTCATTAAGATCTGAGGTCTATATCCCTCTTTTTCAAAGCTACTTTAGTTATTTTAGGCATGAAAGAGGTAAGGGAACTCTACCTTGGTGGAACTAATTTTGGTCTAGCATTTAATGGAGGGATACTGATCAGCACAAGTTAACACAGTATTCCTTTTCTATCAAGATAAACAGCTATGTTACACAGATCTTAGTTTTGATGTCATCAAGAATTCAAAGGGCTTTGGTGCTTTGCTCAGTTTACTTTAGACTGCACCCCCCCATATGCACAGGAGGGGGCATCTCCATTTATCTCTGCCTACAGCAATACTTCAAGAGGAAAAATGCAAAGTGCTGCCTGCAGGTCTTATTTTCTTCTTTCATCTTCTTCTTTCTTCTCTATTTCAAAACAGACCCTTGGGCAGATGAAGAAAGGGAGGCTTTAGAGAAACTGCCTGAGACTTTTAAACTGAAAGGATGCTAAGAATGCATAAGGATAAAATAAAAAAGAATTCACAAGGATATGAATCTACTTGGTACACTGTGAATCAGAATAGTAATGATCTAACATTTCCCAGTTAATTTGGGGACTAAATTTACTGTTGAGTAATTTATCTAGTTGACTTCACATTATCCTTATGCTAATTATTTTTTAAGAATCACATTTATGCAAATTCCTTCCACAAAGCTATTAAGGTACCATGTATATACGTATATTCCCTTTATTTTCAATAGAAGTTTGGATCACTATTATTTCTCTAACTCTACAGAGTTGAAAGTGATAAAGGGTCATTTGTTAATAATATCATGATTATATATACATGATTTAAAGGTGGATGTGTAGTTTCATAAAGATTACTGAATGTGTGACTGACTTCCACACAAGTCATCTTGCCTCATCATTTGCTGTTTCTTCAAATGTTGTTAGATTTAACTTTTCAGTAATTCTTCCTATTTTGACAATATAATAACTTATTTGTAAAGTAATTAAAACATGACTTAAGTACACTAATTTACTAGTTATACACAGTAGTTAAAAACTCCTTGCAATTATTCAGTAACCAACATTAATAGATGCATCATAACCCATCATTTTTTAAACTTGTAATTAAAGGAACAGTCAGAGGAAAACATATTTATTCTAAATGTGAAATGAAAAATGTGTATGAAAAATATTCCTAGCTTCTCTTTTGAACAAACCACTAACTCTTTTGTTTTCTTAGGAGTCATAAAAATAATTTACAATAATTGAGCGGAAATAAACTAAGCAGAAACAAATAATTTCTGAAATTTTTCATTTACACTTAAGGATTGATTGTAAGCCAAATATTTCAATTTACTATGATCAAAATATCTCAAATTAAACAGTGCATTTACACTATGTTGTAAGTGTAATTTTCCCTTTAGATTGATAGATAGAAAGATGGGATGAACAATAGATAGATTGATAGACAGATTTATATATAGATGGATGATCTTTGCATCCAGAACTAAGGTTGATGATACATTGCTCATAGGAGTTCCTTCCCTGTGGGACTGATGTTAGCTCCTTCCCCATTGCCTGATGGAGAGTGAGAAGTAGGCCTGGTAGGTAAATTAATTAAGTCAGAACTTGAAGAATGATTCAGTGAAGTTTATTAAGTATAGAGGAACATTCAGTCTTTTAATATGACAGCCTGACTGCTCTAGGGTTATGAAAGTTAGTACACACCTTTAATCCCAACTAAGAAGGCAGAGGTAGCACACATCTTTAATCGCAGATCTTGGGGTGTAAAAGGAAGCAGTCAGTTCAGAAGTAGGTCACAGTTTTGAGTTCACAGTTCATGGTTCTCAGTTCAGAGTTCACCATCAGTTCAGAGTTAAGAGAGAAGCAGTAGAGGTTGAGATAATGGAAAGATTTAGTCAGAGCACACTAGTAAATTGAGAAGCTAAAAGTCAGAGATAGAGCGAAGTACAGATTTAGTCAGAGTAAAGACATTCCCAACTCTCATGATATAAAAGCAGGCTCTCAGCTCAGACAGGCTGTCATTTAAAGAATCAGTCAGATAAGACACAGAGGCATTCAGTTAGAGAATCATTCAGATAAGATACACAGTCAGTTCAGTAGAAGGAAGCAGTGTCGCAGTGTCGGACAGGAAACAGTGAGTTGGGAGAAAGAATAAATTTTAAGCCAATCAGCCAGCTAAGAAGGTCAGTTTGAACCAGTCAGCTTGGAGAAGGCTTTGAGCCAGAACAGCAAGTGAGTTGAATCAACCAACCAGAAAAGTCAGTTGAGTTCAGCACAGCTCTGAGTTCAGAAGACAGCTGGTCAGAGTAAGCTCAGTCAGCAGAAGTCTTGGAGGATGAAGTCTTCCAGGTTTAGATATAAAATTAGATTGTACAGAGGCTGAAACCTTCTAGAACCAGGGACTGAATTAGCCTACGAATATACTGTCCTCTGCCTTGAACCCACGAGAATAATTTAATAAATCAATACACACATCTACATGTATTAGGGTGTTTTAAAGTTTTTTTGTCTTATGTAGTTTTCTGTATGATTCCATGCCGTTTAGACTTCTGGAAACTTTGTTTAGAATATATAATATAAAGGAAAGGAAGGAAGTTGGCAGTTGGCAGTTGGTTGGTTGGTTTGATAGACGTTGGTTCTCTCTGCAGCTTCTGTTCTCTAAGCCAAGGACAGACAAAAAAGGGCAGTGGACATTTTTTTTTTCTTTCTTTCACTCTTTGAAGGCTACCTGCAAAAGCAGTGAAGATTTCTTTCTATCTTTTTTGAAATGGAGGGTTAAAAGGCATAGTGGGCATCTATTACAAGTTAGGAATCACTAACAAGTTAGGAATCTCTCACACAGTAGCTTTCAGTTACATTTACAACTATAGCTTAGTGGCTAAATTAACTTGGCTTTTTCAATTGTTCAAGTTCTCTCAACATTGCCCTAAACCCACTGTTTCTTTCTAAAGAAGAATTGCAAAAAGGATCTACTACAGTGTCTGAAAACATAGTCTGAGAAAAGGATTTGGATTTCTTTTATATTACAGATAGAGTCACCCATTAGATATATGCTTTGAAATATTTTCCTTGTCTATGAGTAGTTTTTCTTTTTTTTTGAAATATGGATATTAAATTCCATAAGTTTTAAGTTTTCATCATCTCAGATTATTATATTTTAGAAGTTCAGTAATCATATATGTTTGTGAACTTTTTGTTTTCCTAGTTTGAAACAAAACACCTGAAGAAGGGCTACATATATAACTTAGTGGGGAAATGTTTTCATATGCACTAAGATCTATCCTCAACACTGTAAAACAATCAAACACAAGAAAAAAAAGAGAAGATTCCTATCTTGCATCTAGAAATGTGGCGCAGTGGACAAAGATGATCTCTCCAAAGCCAGATAACTGGAATTGGATCCCAGCAACATCCATGGTAGAAGGAGAAGTGAGAAATAGATCTGGGTCCAGGAAAATGACCGTATAGCACACAAGTCTTACTTCTGCAAAAGGGAGCACATATAAGCTTAGTCAAGCAAGCACATCCGGTGGGGGTCCTGTTGAGTTTTTAATTCCTAACCCAACTTGATTGGTCAACATTCAGACTCACATAATGTGTATGAGGTATCCCAATTGCAGCTTCTGGTAGATTCTGAGCAATCTGGTTTCTTTAGGAGACAGAGATATTTATTAGATCTCTTCCCATTTGCTGTGTATCTAACGCTGCTTCTCAGGGTAGGGATATGGAAGGCTTGGTAGTCATAGTTTAAAAGAACAATTCATGATACCCATGATACCGATAATGACAGAGATGACACAAATTAAAGAAATGACTTAAAATAATAACTGAATCTCTATGTCAGACAAGCTAAAGTAATCCAAAGACTTACCAGGTGAAGCTGCCTTCACCTTCAGGCCCTCTGTGGACAGAGCTGTGGTTACAAAACTAAGTCACTGTGGATGCAATCCTTTAGCTAGCTGGTGTCATCATCATTCATATCCAGGAAAGCAAACAACAATCCTTCCTCACTTCATACTACAATTCAATCTGGCAGCCATGAACATCTGCTTTTCAGGGTACAATTCTGGATAAATTGCAGAAGTCTGCTGCTTTAGTTTCAACTACAGAGAAGAAAACTGAAACAGTGTCATTTCCCAAAAAGACCCACTCCTTTCCTTTTGTGACAGATGTACATGTGTCAAAGGATAAAAATTGGAGTTTTCAAAATCATGGTATGTGTTGAAGGTAATGCTTTCTATTTTAATCTATAGTCTCCTTGTATTTTTCTATTTTGTATTTGTATTGTATTTGCATGTCCTGTATTTTTTGAAAGAGGAGATTATACACACTGAGTATCCTATTTTCTATATGTCATAGAGTGCTAAATTACAACTCTTACTGTGAAGCATTATTGCCTGAAGGTTAGCAATCAATGATTTAGTTTATTTTTTATTATATAGAAATTGATCTCCTTCATAGTTTTGGAACTCAACTTTACACCCTGTATGTACCTATCCCTATCTATAACTTCATGCTTATAATGCATACATTGATTTCTCTCATAAGATATAGTTCTAAGATGTACACATGTGGCTGGGTGGTGGGCAGTGGTGGCGCATGCCTTTAATCCCAGCACTCCGGGGTGGGGGTGGGGGGGCAGAGGCAGGTGGATTGTTGTGAGTTCAAGACCAGCCTGGTCTACAGAGTGAGTTCCAGGACAGCGAGAGTTAGAACAGGGAAACTCTGTCTCAAAAAACCAAAAAAATTTAAAAAAAAGGAGGTACATGTGGTAATTTTATAATTCATGAGGCAGTGATTAATAAGTGTAAGATGGTGATATAAATAGAGAATCACACAAAACAGTATCAAATACTGTTTTGTTTTGTTTTTTAAAGAACGTTAGCTAAATACATGTTCCTATGTCAGATTTGGAGCATCAGGTAGTCACCTCCTGTATGGGCGGCTCATGGTAGATGAAGCTAATTCAATTTTGTCAATTCTCAACACCTGGGTAAAGTTACACAGCCCATCCCTCTATCCCATGCACCGTTCTGAACGCTTAGTTTGGCGTAGTGTGATATTAAAATCAGTCTTTCCAGCTAAGAGTGCTCTCATGATCACTTTGTTTTAGGGAATTTTTCTTCTTCTTTAGGCCTAAGGCCTTATCCTGGGAAAGCACTCTGAAATCCCTTTGGCAAACACCCGCTTTTTCCCCAGGACTCTGCTGTTCTGAGACTCTATCTCTACCACACCCTTAAGGTGTCATCTGTGCAGCGCTTGGTGTAGATAGATATATCTGCCTTAACCTCTAACTGATTTCTGATGCTGTCTCTGAACTCTTAAGCCTCGGCCATTTGCTGGGGGCCAAATTTGTTTACCTTTTCACTTGTAACTGATTCTGCCTCTTGATTCTCTTGATTGGCTTGTAACTGCTTGTAACTGATTTTCTTTCCCCAGCTGCTAATGAGATGGATTCTTAACTTGGAGCTTTTTTTAACCCCTTAGTTCTAAAAAGTTTTGAAAGGAAAAGAGAGAAAGGAAGAAATCTTTACAGCCCCTTCTGGCTGTCTTTACCTAAACCTGGAGAACTAGACTAACTTCTAACAACTTTTATTCCATTAACTGTCCTCTAACAGGCTTTCCCATCAACTGTCCCTTGCCACTAACTGTCTTCGTCTGAACCTTTTCCAGCTACTGTCCTAGTTCCTGCCTGGCTTCCCATCAACGTCCTCTACCACCCCTTGCCACTGCCAACTGATACTGCCTCTTTTACAGGGCTTCTAAGCTGTTCCCAGAAGTCCAAGTGGCATGTAACTGTAAGGAAGGCTGCACAGTACAACAAACATCTTGGCAAAGTCTCACTACATTGAGCCATGAGGACACCCGCCCTCCACCATCAGGTCCTCTGAAATGAGAGATCAGAAGTTGATTTACTTCAAAGATTCCTCATACGTGTACTTTCTGCTTGTTCTCCCATTCCTCATTTCCTTTTGACACAGACGATTACTGACAGCACTTGAAAGTATTTTGAAGCAACTGTATCGAGTATGTAATAAGGATAGTTATTTTGGAATTATTTTATATAGGAGATAAAAGCAAGCAGGAAGTTATATTCGTGGTTTTCACAATCACTCCCCTTGCCAGAGAAGGCATCCTCACTGATAAATAAATTGAGGGTAAAATCTATTAGTATTCCAATTAAATTAGAAAGCTCACTTGAACTCAACATTTCTAATAAGCACTTTTAGCAGCTTTTTCTTCTGAAATGGCTCAGAATTGATATTGATGTCATTCCCATCATAATTACATTCTCAACTCAGCAGTATTCATCCTTAATGTCTCCTAAAGACACAGATAACATATAATATAACATCATTGTATGGACGTGGGTCTGATTTTCAGTCTTCCTAATCCAACCATTCTATGTCAAAGAGGATCCCAGGTCTGTATGTTCACTTCAGTTGTATAGTGCCCAGTTCTTAAAAAGTGAAGTTTTGTTATTAATGACTTTTATGCTTTTGACGCCCCTATTTTCATGTTTCTCTGCTCAGAGCTGCCACAGGGGTTGAATTTTTACTCTATCAAAAATTATGTTACTCACTTAGCCAAGGGGTGTTCTCTAATCATAGCATCTCAGTACATAGCATAGTGTTGAGAGTATTTTATCTCACCAATCTCAGAGGGCTTTCACCTAGGCACCTGTGAGGTAGAAGACTGGGACACTTCTCCTAAACCACACCGGGATACGGGAATGCAGTGTCTATCAGAAACAGACAGACTCCTTGCAGGGATCTGGAAAATACGGAAAGTTGGACAGAGAGTTTAAGGCCTAACAAAGCAAAGTCACCTGGATGTGGTGGTATGCACTGTAGTTCCAGTATTCAGGAGGCTGAGGTAGGGGCATCTCTTTATGTCAGAAGTTCAAGGCCACCCTCAGAAAAACACACACATACAGAAAGAGAGAGAGAAAGAGAGAGAGAGAGAGAGAGAGAGAGAGAGAGAGAGAGAGAGAGAGAGAGCAGGTAGCAGGTTTTCCATAAATTAAAGAAAGGAGAGATAAATGAGTGAGTAAGTCAGGGGCAAGTTGGAGAAGGGAGAAAAGGAGAAAAGGGAGGAGGAGGAGGAGGAAGACAAGAAAGGAGAAAAGGAAAGAAAGAGATGTCTCCCCTCTAACGATATATGTATGGACAACATATTTCCTTAAACCTGAAACATATTTTTTCAGTTCTCTACCCTGGCTACCTAAGGGGAACCTCGCACCTTCAATAAACTCTTAAGTTTTTCCACTGATGTGCTTGTCTATACTCTCTGTCCCCATAATCTGCAAAAGTGAAAGAGAGAGAATGAGATAGAGAGAGAGAGAGAGAGAGGTAGAAGGGGGAAGGGAGAGAGAAAGTCAACATTTTAATGAGTTTTCTAGATACAGTCATATGAGATTTTTCTTTAGTCCAGGAAATATGAGCAGATTTCTTTGTTTTATAAAGGATCTCTTCCATTAACACAGGTCAATCCCCACAGTCCTTTGCAATGGCACATGTGTTTACCAGTCAAAGATGATGCTAGAGAACAGGAAACAAGTTGATCTAGATTTTGAGCTTACCTTCATTTTCCTGCCTTAGTTGCCTGGCAGGCAACTAGCTGCACCACCAGAGTGAAGCAAATAAATCTGTCATGACTAAAGAAAGAATCTTAGTTCTAACTAATGAGAAAGCTAATTGTAAATTGCTCATTTATCTTCATGTCAGGTTCAGTATTACAGCAAAGATCTTCTGTGTGAAGGTGGTCAAAGTGTCCATGTGAATCAACAGTTTGCCACTGCACTGGTGATGGAAGGCTGGAAAAAAGTAGCTTATTTTTGCTAAAATGATTCTAAATAAAATATCAAATCAAGTATACCACTCTCCTTGTTTGCAAAAAACTGTATGTTTACCGTTTCTCCATTACATATTTAGCTGAATTCCATGAGTTATTTGTCCATGTGGGGCCATTCCTATTTAAAGATTATTTTCAACATTTAAGTCAAGGATTGTATTTCAGTAGGATTTACTGGATATTGCAAAAACAAGACTAAACTGCATTTCATAGGATTTTTTTTTTATCCCACTCTCACATAAAAATAAAGTACTTGCAATGTTTTTTCTTCTTAAAGAATATTTCTCTAACGATCAAGTTGTGATATTCTGACAAAAGCAATTCTCTTTTACTTCTTGCCTTGGTTTATTGAATAAGAAATAAAAAATGACATTAGAGATACGTTATCTACCCTGTGTCATAATCGACATATTACAAGGTGAGATTTAAAGGAGCCTGGTGATGCCCAATGCCAATACCGAACCAATGTATATGTCAGGAAAACAGGAAAACTTTTTGAGCAAAAAGCCGAGGATATATTGGGAAAGCACATGAGACTGTTTAAAGAGAAAGCTAATGAATTTAATGGTGAAAACAATGGTAAAGAATAATGAATATCAGAGGCAAATTATTCAGTATCATGGACTCTGTGTCTGTAACGATTATCACCACATCCTAGAGCTCTTTACACTGAATTTAACTTACTTACTCAACCTCTTCTACTTGCTATGTTTCTACAAAGTAACATTTAATCTCCACTGGAACTGAATGACCCTGTAAGATGATCCACATTAACTTTGATTTTACCCTGAGGTTGTTTACCAATATATCTTTGTTTCACTATGCTTTCTTCTGTAAGGGAAAAGGCCTTTCTCCATTACAAATGAAAAACTAATCTCATTATTTAAGGGTCCTTTGAGTTGCATGTTGAGCACTCAGAATCACTCATTTGTAATTTGAGTTAATACTGTACTTATCTAGAGGCTAAAAAGCTAAGCTAGGGATACTTCCTCTCTCCGCAGACTGTGTGATATATATCTCTGCATATTAATTAAAGTAGAACAAAGTCACTTACCATAGCTCTTACACATTTGAAAATTGGTTCTATTGCTGAAGAGCAAGCCTACTTCAGTAGATTAACTGTCAACATTGACCCCTTGTTAATTTGGCATTGAAAGTCATTACTTTAATCCATACTATTTAACCCCTTGCCTTTATAGGCTAATGGCCATGCCAAACAAAATCCCTACAAAAGGAAACTATGGAGCCCTACAGATAAAAATAGTTGAAAATTCCAATCCTCTTTAAGATTCAAGGTTATCTGTTACCTGTGGGCCCTGTAAAATTGAAAACCAAATAATCCACTTCTAACAAGTAATGATATGAATCTTCTTGTCCTAAAAGAGAGGAACAGATGATTCCTGGAAAGAGAGCCATAGCAAGAATGAAGCCTGGTGGAAGAATTCTAATTTCTGCAGTACTTCTAAGGGCTTTGCAGTCTTCCACCTTTTCCCTTGCCCTTGGCACTTGCTACCTCCTGTGGGCTTCCCAGATACCCACAGCTTTCTAAGGAGAGCATCCCATGTTTCTGGCACCCTCGGTTTCCTGAATACTCACTGCAACTCATGCTTCACCCTTGCATCTTTGAGCAAGGCCCACTCGGCAGCTGTAGGCTGGAAAGTCCAACTTGCACATGCTGTATGGCCTCAGCAGCTTTCTAAAATTTTGGTGCAAGCCTCTATGAGTCCCTAACTCTAGAATTCTTCTTGCCTATGAACCGTCACAAAGTAGATGAGGCCAAGTTCTGCTGCTAACTCAAGATCTTATCTTCTAGGCCCCTAGACTTCAGAGGCAGTGGCCCTCACACAGCCCAGCTGTGTGTTCTCCAGGTTGAACTGGAGAAACACTTCCTTAGGCAGACCAGCTCCAGTAGGGTTTTGGAGCTTCTCTTTAGTCGGGTATTGTATTTCCAAAATAAATGTCTTAAAATATCATTACGCTAGAGAGCTTAAATGGGTGCCTTTTGCCCACGCTACCTATCTTATTGTCCTGGTTCAATGCCCCTGGTTTTCTTAAATGACTAATTAATTAACTTTAACAATTACAGTTGCTTTGTCTGATCTACTTTGTCAACACTTTAAAACTCACTCAAAATCCCTTCTCATCAAACTACACATTTTTTTTTTTCACATCGAATGCTTCATTTTTGTTTTGAATTGTTTCTATAAACTTTATGAAGAATAGCAAAAAATAATTACATTGAAGCTTGGGTGCTATGCTAATTTGAAATCCAGCAAACACACTTAGAAAACAAGAAGGGGAGAAAATGGGGGAGAGAGAAAAGGAGATCTAAAAAAATAATTCTATTCTTGCTCCAGAAAGAGGTGCTGAGATCATGGACATGCAACTTAACGAATGGGTGTGAAGCTTCTTTGCTTTCCAAAATAAAACATTGCACCAGATGAATTCATCTTTCATAGATCATGTGCTTGTGTTTTGTTACCTACATATGAACTGTGCCCTAAGAAGGCATGTCACCTTTATATTTGTTCTTTGCGAAACTCAAGCCATGAAATCACAATGGCTGTTTCTCTATTGTAGACAGACTCCTGTCCGTCCTTGATCTAGATGTTGTCTTGACTTATAGAGTTTAAACGCAGAATTACACACTTGCATTGCCATGGGAAATTGTTTAATAACTGGGGTGCTCATGTAGATTTTTATCGTGTTTCCTTCCTTCCTTCCTTCCTTCCTTCCTTCCTTCCTTCCTTCCTTCCTTCTTTCTTTCCTTTCTTTCTTCCTCCTTCCTTCCTTCCTTCCTTCCTTCCTTCCTTCCTTCCTTCCTTTTCTTTCTTCCTTCCTTTCTTTCTTTCTTTCTTTCTTTCTTTCTTTCTTTCTTTCTTTCTTTCTTTCTTTCTTTCTTTCTTTCTAGGTAAATCACATCTCAGAGACTTAGCTATTGCTACCCAGTGTCCTACACATCTTTCAGTGAATCACTGTACAGTTATTTATATGTAAATGTGATGTCATCAAATATGAACCAGTTTTCTTATTCAACAGTGATTGAATCCTTTTAAGTATCTCAAAAATTGGACCCTGTCATTCGGTTACTTATTAAGACAGCTGCCAGCATATTCCTTCTTACCATTTCTTTCACACTTAAAACATATGTCCCCTAAAATACTGAACTTCTCCCAACAATTCCTACAGGTAAGCCAGGAATCTGATCAATTTCCACAAATCTTAAGATGATTAATGATCCCAAAATATTAGATGGAATATGTACAATATACACAGGAGCCGATGCTTTTCATTGAGTTCCTCTTCATCTCTTGACTTAACTTCTCTCTGTGCTTGGGCTTAAAGTTTTCCTCTTCTCTCTGGCAAGGATCAAGTTGGTTCATTTGCTAATCCCTTTAACATATTAAAGATTTCCTTTGTCTCTGTCTTTCTTCTCTTGCCTACTTTTACACGAAGGTCCAATGATAATCTCTGCTTGTTAAAATCCATTCTCTTCTTCAAGACTAAGACTGCTTTTCCCTTATAAGCTAATTTCGGCATCCACATCACATATGAATTGTCTCTGCTCTGACTGCTGCAGGGTGTGGCTCTCTTTCCCATTATATTCTGCTTTGCATTGTTCACAGGTAGCCCATATTTCCATAAAATACAATACATTTTCCTCCTTAAGCTTCTTATTTGTGCCTAATTATTTGTGTCTAATTATAAAGATTGCAGAAAGGAAGAGGGAGCTATTTTAATTTAGTCAAGGCCAGATTTATTAAATGAAGGTTTAAGGAAATATTTATATTTAATTATTTATAAGTGTTATCATTTAAAAACTAAATTAAGAGTGAAACATAAAATATGCCCAGTTGAGATAGGATTATAAAGCTCATGACAGTGTCACTGTGGTTTAGGGAATAGCGCCTACTCTGGACCTGCTGGGGAGAGAATGTATTTGTAAATTCATTCTTCCATTGTCTAATTTCTTGGCAAGAGACTTCATCATTATTGCCTCAAAACTGCTTGGAGTTTCCTCATACGGCATACAGAAGGAGAGCCTCAGCACTCCTGGTTGTCATAGGATGTATGGGGTGCCACCTAGCTTTCTGAGCTAGGCTCCTCTAATAGAAATTTCCCTGGACCCTTTTGCTCTGTCTACGAGAAGTCGTTACTGTGGTCCCTGCATCTGCCGCAGATCCCATTTGTTTGAGATTATTTAACTGTTGCACATGCTGGGGGTGCTTATCTATTCGCCCATCAGACACCTGCACCTCTTTGATGCTTTTTTTATTCTGTTATAACTAGATTAAAAGGACATCACAGTGAGGGTGGAACACATTTCTATCCAGTGAAAGTGTTCAACTATCACCGGTAGCCAACACATTGTTTTAATTTCACAGTCCACTGCAGACAGTAGTTCATTAACAAACTAATTAAGAAAGAGAAAAGCAGGGTGATCTGGGGTAGTGAACAGTGTTTATTCTGTCAGCATGCCGAAGCAGCCATGGAGCCTGGACTGTTAATGACAAGTCAATTCTACCTTGCCACACCCACGCCTGACCTGCTAGGTCTGTGCTTCCTTCTTCTTTTTGTCATGTCATACGAAATAAAACAGAATCTCTGATTACAGGTTAGAAGAGTAATTTTATATATCAGGTTAGTTTTGTGTCTGGAAAGTTGTAGAGAATAAATATACAGAAAAAAAAATTATTTTCTACATCTTGCCCTCAATTCTTAAACATTTCACTATCTGTCCCTGTGTGTTTTTTGGTAAGGGTGAGACATAACTTCTCTGCTCTTTTTCATCTTAAAGTCACAATTTTAAAGAAGTAATTTAGAGGATCATTGCAAAGGCAAAGTCATGTACAATATAAGGAATGAGGAAATGAAAGGTGCTTAGGAAAAGTTCCCTATTACAAAGGAATATTGAAGTTAGATTCTCAACTTTAATTTTAATACATAACACCCACATTTATATATTCTCCTGCTCTGTAATTGCTACCGAGTTAAGAGACAGAGGAAATAATCTGGGGAAGAAACTAAACTGCTTGATTCCTACTTTCAGCGGGACTATAATTTGTACCTCGCATAAAATGTCAAATTTTTTTTTTACAACTTTGCAAAGAAATGCTGTTCTGTGAGAATAATTTCCAAAACTTTGTTGAGAAATAAATCAAAGCATCAAATTCTATTTCAGGCAATCAGATTCTCATGCATTTAATTTACTCTCCACCAAGGGAAAATTTATTTGCCTTTGCAAAGAGAGAGGAAGAAATTTTGGAGAATGTATTCAAGGTCCACTCAGATATCACTAGAGTAATTGGAACAAGGCGATGTTTTAATATAATTATCACTTTGATATTTGGAACAACATGCCAGATATTAGAGAAAAATATATTAGGAAGACAATTTCCACCCTACCAAGCTATTGAACCCACCTCAGCAGAGAGATTGTGTCGGAGGCTCCTTGTCTCCTAGATG
Organism: Cricetomys ansorgei; assembly: GCA_026225945.1. Classification (NCBI taxonomy): domain Eukaryota; kingdom Metazoa; phylum Chordata; class Mammalia; order Rodentia; family Nesomyidae; genus Cricetomys; species Cricetomys ansorgei. Next base: position 62,219 of record JAMJFZ010001638.1, on the reverse strand, counting down.
CTATGGGTAGGGTCTAAAACAACCACACATACAACAAAGGAGTGCTGCAAACTGAAACACTTTAGAGTTGACCTGACTTGGGCCACAGGGAATGAAGAAACAACAGACACACATACAGAAATGCTGGGATCTGTTGGACAATGAGCTCTGATGGAGGCACACCAGCATCCTTCAACCTCAGCATGTACAGCATGTACATAAAGTTGAATAAGGAGATGGATTTATTATATGCAGTTGAACAAGGAGTTGGCTTAGCTCATCTCTGTAGTCCTTTAGAGGACCAGTCTCAGGCTGCAATTATCCAGGTAGAGTAAGCTACAGTTGATGCTTTGTGTACATACTGGCAACAACCATAGGCATCGGTGTTCTCCTGAGCCTGAGTGGGGAAGGTCTTGTTGTTCCTATGGGTCTGAGGCTGCAGTGCCTTTAGTATGGCCATGCTTATGCCAGCAAAACACATTCAGTCAGGATCTTTTCCACTCTCCTCTTGGTTATAAGCAGCATTCCTCAGGAGGGAGGTACTTGTGGTGCATCAGAAAAATCTGGCTAGGATTGTACCTCATGGGAACTTTTGTAAATCACTAATCAAGAAACCTAGGAAAAGTCTCCAGTCCTGTCCAGTCTTTTGACATTAAAAAACTATGTTATTGCTCATACTTGCAAATCATATAATTGAATTACAAAATGAAATTACAAACATATAATCGCAATGTTTGAAGTAAGTTTATAATTTTGTGCTGTGCCACATTAATTGCCATCCTGGGGTACACGGAGCCTGCTGACTGCAGGGTGGGCACCACTTTAATATCCTTCCTATTTTTGGTAGTCCTGCAAATTTTAATATTGTGTCAAATTGTAAGTAGATGTTCTTCAAGACATAGCAACTGTACCATAAAAATAGGTAAAAGATGGTTGGTTTAAAGCTAATGGATAATAAATTGATACCTGATAGAAAAAAAAACTGAATATTTATAAACTGAAATTATGTAGTTACTGGTGTTGGGCTAGTATGGGCAGGTGAATGTCCATGAGCAGAGCAGCTGGCTGTCCCCAAAGAGCATGGTGATGCTCATGTTCCATGTTATTGATTCCCAAAGCTAGACTTAATTTTCTTTTCTTTTTCCTTTTTTATCTCTTCTTCTTCATTTTTGAGAGCACATGGGTGGGAGGGTGAAACAGGGGAGAATGGGCAGAAGGTGTTATGAAGATACATTGTATAAAACTGAAATTATTAATAGAAGTATTAGTAAAATAAAATATAAAAAATAAAGAAAGTATGTTACTCGTCTATGTTATTTCAAGTTAAAGAATACTATAATTAATGACGTATAACAAAATTTGTGATTCCTCTAACGCTTAGGAAGTATATCGATACCTTTACACGAACACGTGTATAGCTGCCAAGTATCACTTAAAAGCGTGTTTGTGACTTAAAAGTGACTTAAGCACGTACTATGTATTTTCTACCGAAACGTCTTTTCTACCATTTCAAAGTGTGGAATACATTTTGTCAATGGATGCAATCCTCACAAAACGGTCTCCATTCAGATCTTAAAATTGTTCTCTGGGGGTTAAAACTGTGTATTATTTTTGCAGAGGATGCAGGTTTGATTCCCAGCACTCATGACTAGCTGCTCACAGGATCCGATAACTCCATCTCCAGGGGATATTACACCTTCTTCTGTCTTCAGCAAGCATCTGTATTCATAAGTGCACATGCCCACACACATATAAACATAATTAAAACTGATGTTTTCACCTGGTTTTCAGATGATAAGGTCTTTCTTTTTTTCACTCTGTTTTTACTTCAACTAGGTTTAGATAGTTTCCCCTCATGTCTTGGTTTCTAGCTGTTCAGAAGTGGAATCAGGGAACTGAGACTTTTTCATGTATAAATATGTGTGGACCATGAAAGAATGTGGACCATGACTATTACTTTGGCCCCATTGAAGTGAATCCAGACAGGGAACAAATGCTCTTCTTAAAAATGCATTCTTTGTTATTGTTAGCTATTTTTAGAACTTTAATTTTTTTCCCAATAATAAGCGTTAAGATTCTATCTCAGAGGAATGTATTATTTCACAAAAGAGAAGTAAAAAATGGGAAAATGGCAAGTTTCTCTCTTATAGTTTATTGTTACATCTTCATTAGGATTAAATGGTATTTTTGATAAGCAAATCCTTTTAGAATATTTCTTATTCTGGAAGATATTACTGATCATTTCTGTATTTGGAAAAGAGCCCTATAAAAACACTGGCCAAGCCAGGATGGCTGACATTGAGGGAGAAATATGTTTATAATGCCATCATCAGCCTATGTGAAAGAAACAGCAGAGTAAATATAAGTTGGTTGTTCAAAGAGTTTCCAATCACAGGCAGCCATCTTTTTCTAGAGAGATATTTACATTTTAGGACAAAGGTTGATTTGTGAGACTCATTGCTGTATTTTTCTTGCACAAATTCAATGACCCTGGGAATGAGTGACAGGCTATTAAATTTTCCAAATAAGATAATAATGTAAACTAGCTGTGACTGTTTCAAGGCCAGAGAACAAAGCTTAGGCACTGGGAAGACATCTATAGAACTAACTTCACTCTCTCTGTGGTAATGTACAGTAAAATCCATAAAGTATAAAATTTGATGTGGAAATTTAAGGAATGTTTTTGTTTCCTTCTTTTTATTTTCTTTCCTTTTTTTTTTCTTTATTCCTTTTCTTTTCTTTTATTTTTTTGTAGGATCAGAATTTTTGCTTTGAGTTTCAGCATTGACTTTAGGTAAAAATCTGCTGACTTTAGGTAAAAATCTGCTGTTCTAAGTAGATGATATCTTCTCTTTAAAAAAAAAAAAATCACATCGGCCAGTGTCCAGGAAAAAGGAAGAAGTTACCATTCAGGGGGGAAAAAAATGAGTGAGTTACCTCCTTATTTGAATGGCGAAGGGAAGTTGTCAATCAAATACAGACTTCTTACTACAAGACTTTTTTTTTTTTCATTACATCTCACTGAGATTTGAGAACGAACCTTCCAGAGGGTAGTCAAGTGTTCTACCTCTGATCGATAGCCCCAGCCTTCAAATCACAGGTTTTCCATCACAGTAAGATCACTTTCAAAGACATCAACATTCTATTAGTAACCTTAGTTATTAATCTTTTCTAGGTGAAAGGAAATAAATACTTTGTTGGGCTTAAAATTACTTTAACTTACTCAGAGTCATATAAGGAATATTTATTAATTCATTTAAGTAATTTTAGGGTCCTTAAAATACCTTACACAATTCAAGTAATAATTATGGAAGAAAAACTTTACTTAATAACAGACCCATCATGGTATAGAAACTCTGTATAAGAATATTTCAGTTGTATTTATATATCATACCTCCTCTATTTTAAGAAGGAGTAGTTTCTTTTCAATAAAATCAAGGATTATTAATTGTCAGTGACTTATAATTTTAGTAAGCTCACTTAATTTTTCTTAAATAATTCTTGGACTGCACTATACAGTTACATTACAGTACAAGTAAGCAATTATGATTAAAAAATCAAGCAAGTCCTTGGATTATATAAAAATAATCTCTGTTTTGGGGGGATATTATGTTTCCTAAATAATCATTCATTTTATGTCTTAGAATTTTTTTTTTTTGTAATTCATACCATGTCAGGATGGAAATAATTTCTATGTTTGGAAGTTTTAGTCTTAGATAATGGTCATGGATATCAGTGAAGAGATTCTAACTTGATTTTTTAATTTAGGCATGACAGCAACCTGGGTCTCACTATTAAATTTATGCTCTGCTGACCTGATAAAAAAGCAACTGTTTTAATTAAAGCTGGAAAATTTACCTGAAAGGGATCCAACTTCAATAACTATTTGAAAAATCTGGGTGTTTCAGACAGTGGCATGGTTATTGATTGTAGACTATTTCTACCAAGTCAAAACTATATAACGATATTGCAATTGTCTCTAGATTTCAAGAAACACTGTAGAATTATAATATTTTAGCAATAGTTCTCATCCATGTAACACAAATCTGGTGGATTTCTCACATGGAAGTTGCTATCCTCACGAGTAGCTCTTTCCTTGGCTTGAGCTTTTAGTATGCACAATGAGGTTTTGCTTTTTCTCTGTTCTGGATTTGGTGCTAGTTTGCTGCAGTTTAATGACACTTGTTTCCTACAAAGGTCTTAAAACATGACTTATTTTCTATTTCTATTTTCTATTTGAGTCTATTTTCTACTATCTACATATGATTAGTGTTACTGGGCAGCTTCTTAGAGACACAGAAACCTGAAAAGTATCAATTCATTATTTAGAAAATTCGCATAGGGACTAAGGTATGGTATTGTCTCAGTGAATAAAGTTCTTGCTACCCAAGACTGGGGCCTGAGTGCAGACCCCCAGTATTCAGCTACATAAAGACTGGCCCCATAGCGAGTGCCTATAATCCCAGCATTAGTTAGGCAGAGAAAAGAGTATCCCTAGGGCATACTACACATGCATTCTATCAGACTGGTAAGCTCTGTACCTTATAGTTTCTGTTACTCTGTTAAAACATTGTGATCAAAAGCAACTTGGGAAGAAAAACTCTCTGCCAGCAATCACCAATTATACCCGAGGTGCTCAGTTCTTGTTTTCAGTGATATTCTTGTCATGGTGATGTCTTAGCTTCATGACTTTCTGTCGATCCTACTAATCCAACTACCCAGGATCCCCTATCTAGTGTATGAAAGGAAGAGTCTCACAGTTTTGCTTAGCATCATTTGTTTTCATAAGCTATCCATTGCTCTAAGGTAAAATTGTTCAGGATGTGAAAGCAGCATGTATGAGGAGGCCTTGCAGCAAGAAAAGCAAGCCAGGACCTGCAGAAGACTGCTGCAATTGATAGATCACCTCTGTCAGGTGTAAAGGGCCTGAGAAAACTCTCTCAATAACAGACACCTGGTGTTGCTCTCAGGAAGAGCTGCATGTTAATTAATTCATCAATGTGAGAAGAAACTGTATCTTAATTATTCGGTGAGAGGGATTCTATGTAGTTAAGCTTATGTGTAGCCATCAAAATTCATACCATATGTACTATGTTAATGAACTTACTATACAGCTAACTAGAAGCAAAGGCTAAAGACTTAACCAACCTGCTAATTTCTTTACTGCCAACTCTACCACAGTATACCTGACCTCAGCCAATTATTCCTTCACTTGGCCCAAAGCTCTGCCCATAGGAAATATTTCCCCATTTTGTCCCTTACACTTGGTAGAAGAGCACTTAAAGTCACTCACATATTGAAATTATCCATTTGCCAATCCCTTCTTGTAGCTGTCAATAGGGAATAATTCCATTAACCTACTATCAAAGGAAGGATGGGTATTTGTGAAACAATAGCAGTATGAGGAATGGGGTCTGGAGTGCCTGATGGCTACATTGCAAATGAGTTATTCTCATCAATGGCTCTGTGAAGGGGATGAGAGTGGTTGGAAGAAAATATTAACGTTGATGTTTGGCAAGTAATGCTTGGAATACTTATATTCCTATTAGAAATTGGCCTTTCTAGTAGGGGGTTTACAATATTCAATGATAAATCCCCACTGTTTAATTAACAGTGGCATTATACACAGATCAGTTCTACTTGTTTGAATGTAATATCTGTATGCACTTAGCTATGCATAGTATGTCATTGTAAATTTTGGTTCTAGGCTTCTAGTTCAATACTAAGTACTATTCTTCACACCAAGTTGTTCTAATATAGTATGGCAAGACATTTGAGAGATCTTCAGACCTCTGTGTGGATAAATGCCCACACCACTCATATAAGTACAGAGGATTTTAGTGCCTGGCGGCATTCAGTGAAAATATATTCCATTGCTTGTGACATGCATTTCAGACTAAGCTCAGCCTAGAGCTTTGAACTCGGCAGACCTTGAACCCCATGAGAGTGATTTTATTTCACACACCTTCCCTGAATCTCTTCCTGTCCCAGGTTGGGGTTCCCCTGGCACAAGAGCTGCCTTGCTCAAGGCAAGGCTGTCACTACAGGCTTTTGGCTGAGTGAGAGAAAGAAGTCTCAACAGGCAGGCTGTTGAAAGCATGTAATGAGATTCCCATTTTGTGGCAGACTCTGCTATTGGTCTGCTGCTACACATATTTCTGTCAAAATTCCAAATCACAAAACTCAGACTTTGACATTGTGGTGCCTATTTGGCATTGTGACAAAAATAGCTTCATTAATGATGAAATGAAGAATGCAAAACAAATGAATAACAGAAATGACAAGGTAGATAAATATTATTACACAGAACCCAGAGCACATGTGATCAAGTTTTAGGAGAGTGGAGGCATATAAGATAAAACAATCGATTATTAAACCAATTCAGCACCACTCTCTGTGTTTCATATATCAGTCTAGACAAGGATTATTGCTTTTTATACTTGTTAGTAAACATGTAGAAAATCACCATTTAAGATACTATTTAGGAAAAAGGAAGGAAATACAGTCCATGGTGTTGATAACTTGTAAGATTTGATAGAAAAATCAAAAATTTGAGCGCACAAAATTTGTGTTGATTCATTAATAACAATAAAACACCTAAAGAGCATTATTATCTCATAAACAAAAAGGTAATAGTTTTCAGTATATCTCTGAAGACTATAAAGACAATAGTCCTCAATAAAATGCAAACTACCATTCAATAGTACATCAATAGGATTATATGCCATGACCAGGGTATTTACACCTGAAATACAATGCAATATACCAGTTTAATATAATAAAAGATAATACCATATCATATACTCAGTAGATGTAGAAGTTGATAAAGTTTGACTTTTGTTTTTGATGAAAAAGTATTCTAAGAAAAGCACAGGAGCAATCTGAGTTTAGACTCCAGGACATATGGTGTTACATCATGGGAGACCAGTAGTTGTGAACACCATGGTGTTCAAGTCTGTTCATACCAACTGTGAAATGTTAGGCATGGTATTCGACTCTATGACCTTCATTTCTTTCATAAATAAATTAGTGGAAGTTAGAGTCACATGCTTTAATGTTAGTTTTTCATATTTATCATCTAATAGCAAACAAAAATATGAAGTCTATTATCTAGTAGTTATTTCAGAATGAAGTAACTCTCACATGCAAACAGGTGAGGCCAGACTTGCTGAGAGGGTGGGAGTGTTCCTTCGGTATATAGAGACTATTAATTCTGTAAAAATTCTGCTTATTTTCTTAAAGTTAATATTTTTAATGTGGGGAGAAATAATGCATCTGAAAACCAAGGTAGAAAGAACTGACTTGTACTATGATCGTCTCAGTCAAGATGTTTAGAAAAAAGAAAAATAGAATAATTAGAGGAACAAGATAGCCATTGATGTATTTGGTCTCTGCTTATCTGTTAAAGTCTGTTATAGTTGGGCTTAGGACCAGGATTAGAAATAATGTGTTTTTCAACATGTTTAAACTCAACTTTAAACTCAACGTGGTGTTGAGGCCAATTTTAACACAGAACTGAAGAAATCATATTGAACAATATTGTACAATAATTTTTCAACAAAAAGCTTCTCATTCATGTGAATAATAACCCTATGAATCAACCTTAATTATACTTTACAACATAGGAATGTGAAATTCAGTTCATAATTGACCCCACTATTTGTTACAAATACAATGCATTGTTGCATCAAGATGAATGTCCCTCAGACTGCATATGTTTATGTATTTTGAGTTCAGTGATATCAATTTCTGGTCTGGGTGAAAGAAAGAATAAAGGCTGACTTCACGGAGCTGAAATGTAGCTCTGTGTACAGTAATGGCACTAGGTTTGGTTCTCAGCATTAAAATATTCTGGCTCCTTGTCTTCTTATATTAAAGATATATTTTTTACTGTCCCTCAGTAATGCTTATTTATGGTCAATAGCAAGAGCTAAACAAATTGTTAATAGGTAATTCTACTCAAAGAAGAAAAAAAAAGAAATCCCTACAAAAACTTTCTGTTTCTCTCTCTTTCTTTCCCCACTCCCCTTTCTCTTTCTGTCTCCTTGTCTTTTGCATTTGGGCTGCTAGAGTTGAATCCAAGGCTGTCAACTAAGCAACTCTTCTACATCTGACATACACTGACATACATCTAGCCCCCCCACCCAAGGGTTTTATTTAAAGCAATCTTGTCTTTAATCCCTGGTCATAAATTAATTAAGGAAAAGAACAGTTGAATGCTTTCTTCTTCATTTCCTTCTATTCTGCTTATGCTAGTTAAATAGGATGTACATAGCATTATGTGCCTGCATATGCTTCCTTTATGCTTCTCTTTTCTAGTAAAGAAGCAGAATCACATATCCTTTGTCAACAATGGGTCACAGGAGTTCTACTTAATAATATACATGGCACAGTGGTAATGTGACTATGAAGATGCTTTTCTCCTACAACAGCTGTTACAGCTTTAAGATTCTAATCCATATACCTGTTCTTTTGTCTATTTTAATACACAGAGATTTGAACTTAATATCATGAACCATTTAACTGGAAAAATAATGTTCAATGCAACAAGACAAGTACTTCACTAATATCATGGTGATTTTTCCACCATCAATACATACTAGTTTCAAAATCAATCCTTTCCATTGCTTGATCATATAACTAAACTTCTTCCCTCCAAGCAAACAGCTACACTCTGGCTTTCATGGTTTTAAACTGTCTAAGTTACAAAAATGGAGTATTCACTTTACTTAAGTTTGTAAATTGCATTTCCTCTACTGAGATAATTTCCAGATGATGATGAAATGTTTACAACATATTCATTGCAGGAATTTACACTGTTCTCTTCTTCTCCAGCCTGTAAGTCAAACCAGATCAATGTATTCTGACTCAAGAATGTAGTTTAATGGTATGAAGCTTTATAATGAAATAGAGATATGACTGCAAAAGCTAATATGTATTGTGTATTTTCTATTTGTTAAACATTATTTTTTATCCTCAATGTCCTCAGGAGCCTCATATGTACCTGAGGTTATTTTGCTTCCTTTACAGAAGCATGTATGGCTCAGAGTTTGTGGTGTTGGCCAAGAGACAAAATATACCACAGTGACAGAGTGAGAAAGAGAGCAGGCACTAGACTGTGTCGCTGTGGAGTGAACTCTACTGTAGAAAGGGGGACTTGGTATTTGCAAAGCAATTTTAAAAATCATTTATAAAAGTCCTTATCTGTGTATCAAAGAGCTCTATCCTGGGGTATTCAACAAAACTTCATCATATTTTCAAATTAAGACCAATTGATAAGGGGATTATAAGATCTTCATATGGATGTGTTGTTGGAACTGAGAAATTTGACTTTTTTTTTTCAACTTAACAGTGTCTTTCAAAGTCAAATGAGCATAGAAATGCATGAGATTCTATTTACAGAGTCTCAACTCACTCCTACAAAGAGCTGAAGCTGGGTAATTTAGAGAAGCAAAAATAATCTATAAGGGCTTTAGGAAGTTTTGTGACAGAGGAAATGAAATGTTCACACATTAAAATCTTGCAGTCAATGTCCTAACATGAGGCCCAAGCCATGAGAGGGAGCCCATGACCTACCTATACAGCTTTGATGGTTAAGAACCAGAAGCTGGATAGCCCAGGGACCTTGGGTAGAACCAAACAGGACTTGAAAGAAAGAAAGAGAAAGAAAGAAAGAAAGAAAGAGAGAGGTGGGGCAGGGAGGGAGGGAGGAAGGAAGGGAAGAAGGAAGGAAGCAAAGAAAGAAAGAAAAGAAAAGAAATAAAGCAAAAGAAAGAAAGAAAGAAAGAAAAAGGAAAGAAAATTATTCCCAACAATATTCTGCTATACTCATAGAGAAATACCTAGTCCAATTGTCACTAGACAGTCTTCTTCTGGCAGCTAACGGGAACACATGCAGAGGCCCACAGACAAGCATTCTGATCCCTCCCCTCAGAGCTAGGGAACTCAGTGAAAGAAGAGGGGAGGGGAAGGATTATAGGACCAGAGGGGTTAAGGTCACCAGGAGAACATGGCCTACAGAGTCAACTAAGGAGGGCTTATGGAGCTCACAGAGACAGAGGTGGCAATCAGGCACCCTGCATGAGTCTATACTAGGTCCTCTGCATATATGTTACGATTGTTATTTTGGTAATTTTTGTGAGATTACTCAAAGTAGGAGTGGGCATGTCTCTGACTCTTTTAACTGTTCTTGGGACCCTTTTCTTTCTATTGGGTTGCTTGGCCCAGCCTTGATATGAGGGTTTGTGTCTCATCTTATTGTATCTAGTTTTTTTTTATGTTTGGTTGATACCCCTGGGAGGCCTGCTCTTTACTGAAGGGAAGCGGAGGGGAAGTGGAACTGGAAGAGATGGGAAGTGGGGTTGGGGGTGAGGTGCTGAGAGGAGTATGGGGAGGGGAAACTGGGATCGGGATGTATTGTATGAGAGAAGAATAAAAAAATGTGCTGCAACCAAGATGGGAAAAGACCCTTGGCCTAAGTGACATGTTTATGGAAACCAACCAAGGGCTAATGAAATCGCCCGTATTGCTATGTGACTAGAGAAGATGAAAGGTGCATCGAACTTTAGCAGATACGAAAAACAGAGACGGGGCTCCTGGTATGAAAAAAAGAAGAAGGGGAAGAAATGAAAGAGTTGACAGAGCCATGCTGGAGTGCTTGACTGATGGACGAGAGAGAATTCACGGAGCCTGGCAGAAGGAGATGAGTGTAGAATGAATTGCAAATGTGCTTTTTTTCTTTACATTTAAGTTTAAATTTTCGCTAGTTTCCTATTTGAATACAATGTACAGTCATCGCATTCCCTCCTCCGCTGCCTTTTATTATCCCTCTCCCAGTCCCATTGGCAACCTTCCGTTTGCCAGCTAGTTAGTACCCTTCCCATTTCATGTGCATTTGTGTGTGTGCACTTGTGTGTGCGCACATGTGTAAATCATGTATTTGGATACAGTTCAGCTAGCTATGCTTCATGTCAGTTTTTAATATTTACTGGCTTAATTGGGGAAAAAAAGCTCTGTTCTTTTACCCTGAGAAGGCACACAAGAGAGGCCTCAGTCATTCTTAATCAGTATTCTGTTTATCCACTGCTGTGGATTGGACCCAGGCTGGACTCTACCAGGACAACTCCTCTTTCACTGAACTTAATGCGAATGAACTTACAATTTTGAGGGTGTTACTTTATACTCTTCATAACAATGAACATTAATACCTCAATAAAAATCTCATTTAACACTGAAAAGAAAACACAGACATAGAGAGTTTAAGTACATAAAGTCACGTTTATGTCATTACTTTACATTGCATAACTGAAATAGGTCTGTGTTCACACGCAGAAGAAAGTAAAAGATGATCCCGTTGAGCAGATTCTTGATGGGGAAAGTCTAATATCTTAGGTTTTGTGCAGCAAGGTGACCAAATACTAAGATTTGGGTAAATGGCTTCTGGGTCACATGTTCTGAGTTTAACTTTTTTTCACTATTATCAGCAAAAGGCAATACATCAGAGAGGTAAAAAGTAAGTAGAGAAATCAATCCATTTCTCTGCCATCAAACTCTCTGGTGTTTTCTCTAAGGATGAATAAAAAAAAAAGAAATATATTCATGGTTCCACTGTCAACCCTGGGTCTCAAAGCAAGGCCAGCTCAGCTGTCTTTGTTTGACAAGACACTTGACACATAGGTGTGGTCAAAACCAGTGGTGATGGATGGATGCTTCCCTCAAAAACATCCGATTATGCTTCTGATGATGTGTGATGTTCTAGGGGCAGATTCGGAGCTGGAAGTGGGTGTCATATCAGAAGTAGGTCTACTGTGTTCTAATGGAATGTCACTCACAGAAATAGGAAAAAAGTCAGATTTACGGAGTAGGTCAGTTTATCTGGCCTTGTTATGGAGAACCCTCTGATCCCATTGCTCTGTGCCCTCACTGTGGCCATTCTCTAGTGTTTCCAGTGGTCTTATTGAAGTTGCTCACATAGTATGTTTTTGACATAAATGTGTCTGTATTTTTGTTAAGATTCCATGAAGGAGAAGATTTGTATTATTGTCACCATGTCCTTTATTGCCACAATGGCACCCAGTGCACAGTTACTCCAGGAGACTTCATTTTCTACCCGCTTTATGTTTGTTTTTGTACATCAATATATGAATTCATAGGTGGAAAAAAAAAGGGTAACATCTCTAATTCTGGCTAAATGATTGCATGGCTGGTTCTTAGGTTCTCATTTGTTCCTATCGCCTAGAGAAGAAAATGCCCTAATCATCTCACTAACTCAAGAGCGATGCAAGCAATAGAGAGCAGATAAAGACCTAATCTGTGACATTTTCACAACTATCATATTATTATTTGAGAATTTCCATGCACATGTTTTGATCATATCTGCCCACTCTTTTCTCACCTCCAACTCTTCCTCTACCTCCCTATCATTTTTCTCCCAACTTTATATACATGAAATGTTTCTGTAGACTTCATGCTGCCAATATGTGCACAGGTGTAGAGGCATCCAGTGCAGCATGGGTAGGTAGCCTCTAGGGGGATGCATCCCTGAAGAAAACCAATTCCCCCTCTTCCAGGAGCCACCCATATCAATAGGTCCTAAGATGGAAGTGTGACTTCATGAGCTCCTTCCCCAACAATGCTGGGGCTTTGGTAGGCTTGATCTTGGACAGGTCTTGTGCATACAGACACAAAGACGTCAAGTTCATGTGTGCAAAGGCCTGGTCATACTCAACAGAAAACACTGTTTCAGTAACAGGTGATATTTGTCAAATCTATGCTTTCCAGGACTTTGAGGAAACCACCTTGAGTGTGCTGCTCTGTTTATTGCCAGGTTATCTGAAGTTTTAAATATAAGTTTGGTTAAGATTCTAGCTCAAATGCAAACAGGTGCACTTGGATCTTCGCAAGGACTTCATGGATGTCGTTGCCATTCTGATTCTCCACCTTGTGCCTGAATAAGTCACCATCTATTATATTCATGGTCTCCTCCCACTGTCCTTCAGTGATCTTACTGCTACAGCACCTGAACTTGCTTTCTGATGTTTGGGAAAATGTATCAATTTCTACTTCTAAATCCCTTACCAGAGAAAGTGGTATGTTATTAAGTCTTTAATGAAAAAGCCTTGCCTACTATGCAAACTTTAGAACAGAAAGGGTGAATTGGTTATCTACTCCACCCAGTTGTGAAGAGATGGGGTAGCAGGCACTTGACTAGACTTTCTATGAACAGTCTTGAATTAAAAATTTGTGATTTTTAGAGGAATAAGAAATGGTTTTCAGTGTTCCTGGACCTTGAAATAGCACTGAAGTGAAGGCTGTAATTTTCTCAGGATGCTTTTGAAGCATAGCTTACGAGTAACTACGAGAGGTCATTGCAGAGATTTTATGCGGGTTCGATTCTGTATTTTTAGGCTTCCTCTTGGAGCTCAGACTTCTACAGCAGCAATACAGAATATTTCTCAGTATTTACCGTGATGTTGGGTTCTTAATAATGTTCTGCTTTTGATATTTGCTCTGTTTCTATTCAGTGTTTTTGTTTGTTTGTTTGTTTTATTAACCCTTTATTTTAAAGTCGCAAATTAGTTCCAGAGCTTTGGTATAATATGTTTCAGTCAAGGCATTGAAATATACATTTCTATATGAAATGTATCAGTGTCCAAATCATTTTCACAAGTCTCACTCTTTAAGGAAATAAATTTGGAAAACAATGTGGGGTTCAGAAAAGCCCAAGTAGATCACATTCATCTTTTATTCCTGCATTGTTTTCAGTATCTTGATTTTCTCATTGCAGTACCTTGTTATTTTAGACAAGTTAAAACCTTTTTATGTATCGGTCTTCATCAACATTCTCCTTCTGGTTTCTTTCCATTCCTTCTGTATTTTACTAATCTTCTAATGTGGAATGTCATATAGAATGTGGACAATATTCCTTTGTGGGGACCCTACTGCTGCAAGGGCTTCCTGTGCTAGACGCTCTCTTCTGCTGCACATTACTAGAACTGCCTTTTTAATGCGGAATTCAAGAGCTGTAGCAGAGGAGCAACTGTCCAGTGTGTTGATGGTATAATTCACTGGATGTCAGCAATGGAACACATGCTGCCAGGAAAGGGATGGGCAATATCCCTTTAGATTTCAGAGAGTTCTTAGAGTTTCCACTAAGAGTCTTTGAAGAAAATTAATGGTTTTCTTTTTTCTGACAAGAAATATATATGGAAGAATGATGAGAGAAACCTCTGGTGGCCAGACGGTTGTTAAGGAGAGCTGACCAGGGAACCCAGTGGAACCACTCAAAGGTCCATGGTAACTATAGCCTGACTCTTTCGTGCTTTGATAAACCCTTGTGCTTATGGACTCACTCTGTACTGTGCCTTCTTGATGGAATTGGTTTTCTGATTCATTTCCATGTTGATTTGTGAACTTTATGACATTAGAACTCTCTTATAAGTTTAAACTCTATTGTTTGTGTGCTGAATAATTTTATGTCAGCTTAACACAGGCTATAGTCACCTGACAGAGGGAAACTTGATTGATAAAATGTCCCTTAATATCTGGATGTAGGTATTTCTTTAGAGCATTTTCTTAATTAGTGATTGACGGGGGATGGCTCATCCCATTTTGGTTGGTGAAATACCTTGGCTGGTGGTGGTACTGGGTTCTATAAGAAAGTAGGTTGAGCAAGCCACGAGGAGCAAGCCAGTAAGCAGCATTCCTCTTTCGGCATCTGCATCAGCTCCTGTCTCAGATTCCTGTCCTGACTTCCTTTGATGATGAACAGTGATGTGGAAGGATGAGACAGATAAATCCTTTTCTCCCCAAGTTGCTTTGGTCATGGTGTTTCATCACAGAGATATTGACTCTAACTAGGACAAATATTTATTTTGTATTCACATATGTGTGTGTGCATGCAACCATCTGTGTTGTCCCACAATATGTGGGTACAACTTACAGGACAAATTTCTTTCCATCCTCCATGTAGGTCTTGGGGATTGAATTCAGGACATCAGCCTTGGTAGCAAGCATCTGTACTCACTGAGTACATCTCACTAGCCCCAGATATTTTCTTTTCAAATCTTATTTTCTTATATTTGGAAGATTTGATTCTCATCTTCACCTTTCCATCACAAACTTTTCATTTTATACCTTGTCTTAGTTAGGTTTTCAACTGCTGTGATGAAACATCATTACCAAAAACAAGTTAAGAAGAATGGGTTTATTTGGCTTACACTTCCACAGCACTGTTCATCATCAAAAGGAAGTCAGGACAGGATTCTAGAGACAGGAGCTGATGCAGATGCCATATAGGAATGCTATTTATTGGCTTGCTTACCATGTCTTGCACATCCTGCTTTCTTATAAATCGTAAGACAACCAGCCCAGGATGGCACCATCCACAATGAGATGAGCCCTCCTCCATCAATCACTATTTAAGAAAATGCACTGCATATTTGCCTACAACCCAGGCTTAGAGAGACATTTTCTCAATTTAGGCTCCCTACTCTCTGCTGACTCTAGCTTGCATCAAGTTGACATAAAACTAGTGAGCACATATCTCAACCATGAGTGTACAGTCTCTGAGTTTGTTCTGGCTTATTACAGCCCAGAACCATGAAAAGTAGACGTAGTAGAAACTCTGTGAGTATTGTCTGTTATGTTGTTGGCTCTAGGATCAGCAATCCTAATGTGTTATAAAGACGAAAGATAGGAAAAGGAAACATTCTACTGTTCTTGTTAACCTTACACCATTGAATTACCAAGTTGTAGAACCAAGGAGTGCTGAAAAAATAAAACAATTCTATCAGCAACATTTTCTCTCTGCCGTGGGTATGGAAATTGACCTTAAAAGGATTGTATAAGACACACTTAACAATTTAAGGATTACTAAGTAATTCAAAAATGACTGAAGATGTATTTTCCATGGACCATGCATAGTCACGTGGATGTACATTTTTCCTGAAAGGTCAAACTTGTCAAGGATTTTAGACTAAACATTCTGTGACTTAGCACCTGAAAATGTGACCTTTACACTGTACCATTAAAGTATAGACTATGTTTCTGAAAACAAAGCCATTATCCTGCTAGATTTCAAAGCTCAGCTACTTGAAGATGACATGCAGACATGTCTTCTTATAAATAAGGTAGCTTACAATATTTTCCATAGAGCATATTTCAAAAGCTCTATTTGGTCAAGAAACAGCCACTCAGAAGGCCAGTAAAGCTGATCAAATACACTTCTTGTACCTCTATGCATCAGTCTTACGTATTAAAGCAATTATTGCTTAATTAGGACAAGTGTGGACTGCAGTGGTAATATGCTTGCATAACTTTTGACAATGTATTTGTTGCTTGTTTAACCCACTTTTATTTCTTTTTTATATAAATTTTATTATTTCTTTTGTAGATGACAGCATACCTTTCTCCCCTTTTCTTCCTTCCTTTCAAACCCTCCTATATACCTCCCTTTGCCCTCTTTCAAATTCATGGCCTATTTTTCACTGTTATTGTAGGTATTTATGAATATGATTATACATATATGTTCCTAAATGCAACCTATTCAGCCTGTATAATATTACTCGTATATATATATATATATATATATATATATATTTTTTTTTTCCCACTGACCATTTGGTATTGGATCCAATTGGTATGTTCATACTTTATATGCCACATTCTCAGCATCCCTTAGTTGCCTGTTATTCTTTTTGTAGGGTTGGAGCCTCAGGTTGTATTTCTTTTTTTTTTTAATTAATTAATTAACAAATTGATTAATTTTTTTCTTATAATAATCCTGACACCTCTACTTCTCTCCCTCCCATCTTCCCAGCTCCCCCATATTACCTCTCCCCCTAAAATACCTCCACCCCCACCTCTCCCCAGAAAAGAGCAGTTCTCCCAGGGTTACTGCTCAAACAAGGCACAACAAGATGGAACAAGGCCAGGCACTAATCTTTATATGAAGGGTGACCTAGGCAACCCAGCAGGAGGAAGAGTGTCCCAAGGGAAAGCAAAACAGTCAGAGATATTTCCCCCTACACACTACCCTGTTGGCTGTTTGGCAAGAACACCAAGCTAGACAACCACTATACATATCTAGAGTACCCTGCAGGTTTTATGTCTGCCTATTCAGGCTCCATGGGCTCTCAAGAGTGTTGGTCAGTTGACTCAGAGGGGCTTGTTCTCCTGGTGTTCTTGACCCTTTTGGTTCCCACAATTTTATCCCCCTCTGGCCGACTCTTTTCCCAAGCTCTACACAATGATTGGCTCTTGGCCTTGCATCTGCTCGAGTTGGCTGCCAGAGGAGGCCTCTCTGATGAAGACTGGGATAGGCACCAGTCTATGAGTAGATCAGGATATCATTAAAATCATCTTCTGGTTATCAAATCTGAGGTTTCTGGCCTACTCTGCAATATCAGGCATGGGTTCCCTCATTTGGTGTGAGTTCTGGCCTTCCATTGTCCCATCAGATCCAGTAGGAAGGATAGGTTACTGGTCAAAGGTTCTGTGGCTGGGATGTTGCCCCGGTCTTACTGCTGGGAGCCTTGCCAAGTTACAGGAGATGACCTGTTTAGGCGCCCCATCTGCCATTACTAGAGGTCCTCGCTGGAGTCTCCATTGTGAGTTACCACTGCCCTATTTCTCCTGCTTGCCCTCTAAATGCCCTCCAATTCCAGTCATCTCTATATATATTCTCTTCCTCTATCCCTTTCCCCCAGCCTGATACTTTCTCTCTCCTATTTCCCACCCTCACCCAGCCCACCTGCACCATCTGTTCTATTTCTCCTTTACCAGGAAGATCCCTATGTCCCCACTGGGGTCCTTCTTGTTACATAGTTTCTCTGGGTCTATGGACTGCGGCAACCTTGTCCTTTCCTTAACAGTTAAGATAAACACATGAGTGGGTAAATACCATATGTGTCTTTCTGAGACTTGGTTACCTCACTCAGGATGATTTTTTTTCTACTTCCAGCCATTGCCTGCAAAATTCATGAAGTCATTTCTTTAATAGCTGAGTTATTACTCAGTATATTACTGAGTATATATACCACAATTTCTTTATCCATTCTTCAGTTGAGGCGCATCTAGTTTGTTTCTAGTTTCTGTCTATTATGAATAAAGCTGCTATGAACATAGTAGAGCAAGCCCCCTTGTGGTAGGATGGAATGTCCTTTGGGTATAAGCCCAGGAGTGGGATCAATTTCCAGTTTCCTGAGAAACTGCCATATTGCTTTCCATAATGGCTGTACAAGTTTGTACCCTTGCTCCACATCCTCACCAGCATGAGCTGTCATTTGAGTAGCCATTCTGACAGGTGTTAAGATGGAATCTCAGAGTAATTTTGATTTGCATTTTCAAGATGGCTAAGTATGTCAAATATTCTTTAAGTATTTCTCAGCCCTTTGAGATTTCTCTTTTGAGAATTCTTTGTTTAGATCTGTACTCCATTTTTTAAATTGGGTTATTTGTCTTGTTGATGTCTAGTTTCTTGAGTTCTTTATATATTTTGGATATTGGCCCTCTATCAGAAGTGGAGTTGGTGAAAAGCTTTTTTCATTGTGTAGGCTGCCCTTTTGTCTTATTAACAGTATCCTTTGCCTTACAGAAGCTTTTCAGTTTCACGAAGTCCCATTTATTAATCATTGACCTTAGTGCCTGCATTATGAGTGTTTTGTCCATGAAAGTGTCTCTGTGCCAATGTATTCAAGGCTATTCCCCACTATGTCTTCTATCGGGTTCAGTGTATCTGGTTTTATGTTGAGGTCCTTGATCCAGTTGGACTTGAGTTTTGTGCAGGGTGATAAATAGGGGTCTATTTGCATTCTTCTACATGCAGATATCCAATTATACCAGCACCATTTGATAAAGATGCTTTCTTTATTCCATTGTAAACTTTTTAATTATTTATTGAGGACCAGGTGTCCATAACTGAGTAGATTTATGTCTTGAAATTAAATTTGGTTCCATTGATCAACATTTCTGTTTTTATGCCAATACCATGTGGCTTTTATTACTATAGTTCTCTTGTAGAGCTTGAGATCAGTGAGAGTAGTACCTCCAGAAGATCTTTTATTTGGAAGGACTGTTTTAGGTATCCTGTTTTATTTTGTTTTTTGTTTGTTTCTCCATATAAAGTTGGCTATTGTCCTTTCAAGGTCTGTAAAGAACTGTACTGGGATTTTGATAGGGATTGCATTGACTCTGTAGACTACTTTTGGTAAGGTGGACATTTTTATTATTTTAATCTTACCAGTCTAGGATCATGGGAGGGCTTTCCATCTTCTGAGATCTTCTTCAATTTCTTTCTTCAAATACGTGAAGTTTTTGTCATACAAGCCTTTTACTTGCTTGGTTAGAGTCTTAGCCTAAGATATTTTATGTTATTTGTGGCTATTGTGAAGGGTGTTGTTTCCTTGAGTTCTATCCCAGTCCATTTGTACTTTGTATATAGGAAGGCTACTGATTTTTTTGAGTTGATCTTGTAGCCAGCCACTTCACTGAAGTTGTTTATCAGGTGTAGGAGTTCCTCAGGCTGTATTTATAATGAGGTATTCAAGTAGAAGTATTTGAAAGAATCACTTTTTCAGACTAAAATGGCATGTTTATATAGTTTATTTCCATGAAACAAGAGGCATACATACTGTAGAAATAAAACATGAGTTCTTAACTGCTAGAAATACAAATTGTATGTGTGTGAGTACACACACACACACACACACACACACACACACACACATATATGCATTAAATGGCTTTAGAAATATGGAAGAGTTATGTTGTAAAGAAAGTACATTAGAAGAAACTATTAATATCACATGATTGGAAAAGTGATTATAGTAAAAAAAAAAAACAGTTGATAAAACTTCAAAAGCATATTCAAATGGGACAAAGTATAGTAAAATACAAAGGATATTATAGAGATAGAAAAAAAGCCAGACAGAGAGACAGAGAATGGCAGAAAATAGATGGACACATGTTAGAAGGATTCATTTAGTCAAATTATAGAAACTCAAAAGACTTCAACATGGCTGAGGACCCCTGTTTACCTTGAG
The DNA here is from genome assembly GCA_026225945.1 of Cricetomys ansorgei. Lineage (NCBI taxonomy): Eukaryota > Metazoa > Chordata > Mammalia > Rodentia > Nesomyidae > Cricetomys > Cricetomys ansorgei. Next base: position 42,198 of record JAMJFZ010001638.1, on the reverse strand, counting down.
TACCACATAGAACCCCTTTAGAAATCATCAGCTGGCTGATCAACTGTATGTTCACAATTCCATCATTGCCATACCTACCTCTAATACAGCAAAATAAAACAAATTTCCATCACTCAGGTGCTAAATCATCCATATAAATTTTGGTCTTGTGTGCAAACATCCAATGATACATTAATTCCCTACATGAAACCTTAAGATACAATCTTAATCTTGTTAAAAATGTTCATTAGGTGTGTTATTTATATTTACTTAATTTTACCCTCACATGACATATATGTAATTGCTCTCTTTCCTTTGTTCATTAATTATATAATTTATGAAACTTTAGTGAATTAAGTAAACAGGCAATTTGTAGTAGTATACTATAATCTTTTAGGGAAAGATTTAAAATCTCAATTTAGGGAAAGAGAAAGGAAGGATAAAAAGAAATTTTCACCACTTTTGCAGACAGCCTTGATAGAGAAAGAGAGAAAGGAGGAAATGCTGACAGTTTTTTTAGGCTGTCCTAAGCTTGGAGAGGACTAGCTGACAGTGGGTCAGACTAGCTTCCCAGCTCACTTTCTGCAAGCCCAGTCTCTCCAACTGATGTTCTTCTATGCAAGAATCAACACACTAATGATGTTCAACCCAACCAGTGAACCATCAACCAACAACCCCCCCCCCCCCCCCAGCTCTCGGGGTTTCAGACCTTTTATACTCTAAGCAAAACTTCCCACAACCCAAGCAGCACACAATCCCAAGAAGAAAGCTCCAAGTGCCAAAACAAATGCACCTGACAACATTATAGCCACCAGCGCCAAGCATTCCAAATTCAACTCATAGTCATCCACCACACCTGGGACAGCAACATAAACTTAGTCCAAATGCCATTTTTCAATTCAATGAAACCATAACAACAAAAACTTTTTCCAAGTGTCCCGCTACGGCAATTCTTTTTGCACTTCATATTCATATGTTGGAGAGAGCTTACCAAATCTAATTTTGCCACATATTAACCCAGCTATGTCTCCCACTCATCTTATTTACAAATAGCTTCATTTGTCTAGTTTGCATTAGGTATATGAAACTGTATTCTCATTTCATTGTGCTGTAATTTAAATTCTAATTGTTTTATTATGGTGAAAGACTATAACAATTTAAGTATTCGTAACTGACTGTGCTCAAAGCACATTTCCTCTTATGGAAAAATCTGCATAATTGAAAATTATACAATTATTACTTAGCAACTAATAAACTGCTAAGGGAATAATGATTCTTGATGAATGAATGATTTCTTCCAATGAGAAGATAATTATGTAAGAGCACTTTAGCTCCAATTCTACTTGTTGTTTGATTGAGTTGTCTGTACATCTGTGGGTTGGAAAGCCCAGTAGCATATACAGCACAGAAGTCATGTAATAGCGAAAGCCGAACTATTAGCTCATGATACTGCCAGTTGACAAAGCATGTACGCGCTCAAAGTCCAAGTCATATGTACAGATTTTTAGACAATATTAATTAATAGGTATTTAATAGGTAATTAATAGATAATAGGTAATAACTAATGTACATAGGAACTCATCTTTCTTGTTCCTGCTGGCACAGGGTACCATCCACTCTGCCACATACTACTAATGGCAATGTCATTAGTCTGACGATGTTCAGCTCAAGGTCCTGATGATAAAGACACTTCATACAAACAGCCACCTTGAGAACAATGCCATTGTCTTTTCCTAGTATTGCTTTGCTGGTCTCATTAATCACGTCACTCCCCCCTCTTATATCCTATCAGGTTACATTGTTAATTGCATGTGTTTCACCTGCTTACCCTCTGTGGATTTTGTATGTATTTGATTGTATAGATTGAAGTTTACAAAACGCACACCTATACATAAACGAAATACCCATGTACATATACACACACATACTTATAAGTTCATACACACAAATACATAAGCACATACAAACATATGGAAATATACACACACATACACAGAGACATATGCAAACACATGCACACACATATACTTGGGCACATAGAGAAACATACACATGTTCACAACTAAGATAACAGGCACATGTATTAATATACTTAAAAAATGGAGGTGCCTTTACAGGCATATACACAACAATTCATCATATACATATGTATACACAAAAACACATACACTCAAAGCAATACAAATATACATAATATACAATTTGCACACACAAAATATATGTGCATACCCATATATACACATAAAGATACATAGATGCACACAAATAAACATATACACATAAACACACAGGCAAACACATACACACAAAAACAACAAACACATAAATACAGTTACATACACACGCACACACACATGTATACATACATACATATAAATATACACAAATACACGCACATATACAAAGCATACACATGCACTCACACACAAATACATGCATATATACACAGGCACGTAAATTCATGTACATATACACATATATACAATGCATAAATACACATATACTCCAACATAAGCACACACATACAGATAAATACACACATACATAGTGCATGAGTACATATGGACATACATGCACACATTCACATGTACACACAGAGTGAACTATTTGCTATAGCCAGTCTGATGACTATGTCCCTATCCTTACTGACCGTTGTGCCTTATCTTTGAAATAATTTCTTTTCTATCCTCACTCAACTGTGAGTCTATAAGTATTGTTTTCAGGAACAGCATCTTTATATGATTTCATAGAAGATGTGCTCTGAGTTGTGTAAAATCTCACGATCACTAGTCCATTTCCTGTTCTTTGGGTCCCGAATGATCTTTCTGGGGACTGGCAGAATGATTCCTTTCATCAGTAGTTCTTAGGGCCTCCACATGAGTATTATATATTTATGCTGTTCCATCCCAGAGAGGACTCACAGACTAATAACACATGAAAGGAGTATGTATTCCTTATACTCTCCCTGACAGAATTATTAAAATGAGCTTTCTGAACTTTCTGTTTGATGGAACGTGTATAAATGCTCATGAGAAATTATTATTACTAATAAGCCTGGATGTTTTCCCGCCAATTTTAGCCCACAGACTATTAAGAGTCTAAAATCTCTCTAGGAGTAAAAAGAACAGATGCCATGAGCCCATTGCATGAATATGAGAGGGTTTTGGAGTAACAGTGAAGTGGTAATTAGGTCCGTGGAAAGGAATCGGCACAGCGAAGGGCTGTTCAGCTTATGCTTGAATTTGCCGAGCACCTGGGCAATTGTGGATGCAACTTTCTTTCATGGGAACTCCTGGGTCTTCACAGCCTTTGGCTATCTGGAGAAAATAAATAGTATTTTCAGCTCTTGGGGATGCAGGCTGTTCTCTGAAGAGTAGGTAGGTCTATTCATTAAGTCAGTGTTTTTTGCAAATATTTATTTAAAGGCTTAAAGGGATATGCAAAGCAAAACCTTCCTGAGCTGAGCTGAAGTGAGCCCTACTCTCTATGCAAAAGTCTATGAGAGCTATCATTTCTCTGCTGCCTTTCACAGGCGCAGGGTGTGAGAATAAAGAAGCTGCTTTGCTACTAATTGATAGCAAATAGTTATTTTAAATAACTATTTAAAATAGTTACTTAAAAAGGAATTTTTATGTGACAAAAGGTGGAGACAAATATAAAGCATTGCATTAGGAAGATCTTCAACTTTTCATCAAAAATGTAAGTTCAGAGATAGCTGAACATCACATTTCCCACAGCACAACGAAGAATAGAGGTCAAGAGTTTAAATACGGCCCAAGTAGATAATTAACATATGTTATATTTTCAGCATTGGTAGAAATTCTAGAACTTTTTCTAGAAATATTTGCAGAGAAATCTGCATTTCCCGATACGTGTCAACAACAATTCTACCAGTAATGGACATGCACACTGAATTGGGAACCAAGGCCCCTTCCCTTGACACATTCTGGTCAGAAATGAGGACGCAGATCTGGGAGTGCGTGGATGGAAGCTATTCATTTGACGTCCCCAGTAGACAAATGACTGTATGATGTTATGGGGAAAGTAGAATGAAAGAGAATGTGAGCCTCTTGCAGGTCTGTAGACCCCTAGAGACAAGCAGTCTCATCAGTCATTGTTGAACTTTTGCTGTGGCCTGGCAGAGGACCAAGTTGTTCCTTACTTCATGTGCAGCCGATCATAGCTGCCATGAAATTAAATTACAACTGACAATTTGAAACTTCTTTAAATATTTTTAAATATAACGTGTAATAATGAAGTAGCAGATGTTTCTCAAATCACTTGTTAACAAGCATAGAAACAAAATCTGGGAGTCAGAGGTATAAAAATACTTAATTTATTATTTAATAGAGGCTCATTTTAGAAATTTAGAGTAAGCAATGCCCTTTGGCTGTTTTCAGCTTTGGAGGAATGCAGGCTATTCTCTGAACAGCAGACAGACACATTCATTAAGTTCATATAATGAAAGACAATGTGCACAGCACACTCACTCAGTTAATGGGTGTTTCATAGGAATCTACTATGCCGGAAATAAATTTAGATATTGAACATTAAGCCATAAAGGGTCTCTAAGGAAAGACCACAGTGTGTGACTTAATAGGAACCTATGCTGGCCCCTTGATGTGCCTCTACCGTGGACAGTCCTGCTACTGTGCACTTCAGCCAAGAGTACACAGACAAGTCAACAAAGCCCGGTGCATGATTTACTTGTGCAGGGGTGACATTCCATCTCACTGTTATCCAGATAGCTTAGAGCAGATTCTGGTTTAGAAATAGAAGTGCAATGAAATCTTACCAGGTAAGTCACAGCTTTCACAACTAGGTACCAAAAGGGTTTTGACAGAGAGGATGGTTTATTTAGTATACAGTTTACCCCTAAGATGGCTTGTATCTTTTTTCTGTGATCTCAGGATCCTGCCTCTTAAAACCTTTCAACAGAACCCCTCAAAGCAGTGTCACCAGCTGCAGACCACAACATAGAATCTGGAGGGACATTCCCTATTCAAAAGTGCATATATGAAGATGACATCATGCACTGACAATAGGGTTGAGTATTAAGGATACTTTAAAACATCTTGAAATGAGCCAATAAAAAGGAACATTAATAGGGCCTTTAATATTCTTGGAAATTCCTCTATTTTCCAAAACTGTAGTCCATATTATTCCCTTTCAAACTTTCATCAAAACTCCCAACATCAGTTGGTCAGGAAGCAGACAGAGAAGTTGACTCCATTTCTTCTTTGACCCTAACAGCCTTTACTGACTGTAAGGACGCCCGCTCTGTCAAAAAGACACTGAGAATGGAGTAATAACTTCCCTTTCCTAATTCATTACCCCTTAAAATTCTAGCTTCAATGACTATCTAGCTGAAGCTTGCAGTTAATAACATGGAATCACTTTATGAAATAAAATAATTTCCTAAAATTTGGCAGTTTATTTTACTGATACTATTCTTAACTAATACAAAATGCGTGGGACAAGTGTTATGCTTAAAAACTAAGGGTCATAGAGATGAGAAAAGATGCTGATTATATAGACAGAACTGAGATTTAAACCCAAGAGCATCTGCTGAAAATCTCTGCATCCGTGTTCATCAACTGTACATCACTATGACAAAGTCCATGTGAAACTCAAGGGAAGATTTACCTTTATTTATTAATGCAGAAGTTTCTGTCCAGGTCAACTGGCTTCATTACTTCTGAGCATGTGATTCTTGAGATATTATGAATGGGGAGGAAGAGAGGGATGGGAAGAGGAAGAAGACAAAGAGGAGGAAGTTGAGAGGAAGATGATCAAGTAGAGGCTCATGGATCAAAGTATACTATCCTTCCAAGACACGCGCACAATGGCTTAGCTCCTCTTACTAGGACCCTTCTAACGTTTCCACGTGACTCCTCAATAGCACAGCCTGCTGAGGACAAATGCCTTCAACACACAAGCCTTCGGAGAATGCGTCATATTCAAATAACAATGGCTACCTCTTAATGATTAATCATTAGATCATTAGTTAAAGTATGTATTGGATACACATGAATGTTTTTTATCTCTATATGAGAAATATGTTTCAAGAAATCATTAAAATAGTGAACCTAAAAATTTTAACATAAAAAGTATGACAAAAATCATTGAAATTATTATTAAATAAAAAGGCCTAATTTATATTATTTCTCTACTATAATTATTATGTTTAGTAAAGCTGAGACTAGACTTTGGTTCATGTTACCTGTTACTTATCAAAGCCTATGAGAAGAGACAGAAAATGATCCTACACCGTGCCTTATTCAAAGAACCAACCAGCTGAGAGGACAGTAGGTTAGGACGCTAAAGGTCTGTCTTTCATCTCTTCTTTACTCCTCAGATTCCACATGGAGGAGAAACACAGGCAGGCCACCTTTTCAAAGTTTAGTGATTCCCTCTGGTCAGGCGGTAAAGCTAAGATCATGATGTTGGGGATTTCCTGTTACTGCATGAGTCCCCTTTCTTTCTGTAGCAGGGCTTCATATACCCCAAAGCAACTGTGCCTTGCATTTCTCCTGAGCTGCCTTTTGGATGACATCTAGATCAAAGCTTATAATCAGAACAAAGAAAGCTTTAGCAGTGCATGTGTGGTGGAGTGTTTACAATGTGACACAGAGAAACCTTTCTATGAAAACCTTTATGCAGAGTATTTATTACACACATATGTAATGTATATGTATATAAACAATATATAATATATATATATATATGGTATATATATATATATATATGCTTAAAGTGATGCAATCTAAGGAGAATCACTTTGACAAAGACACTAACCTGGGAATCACTGGCGAAGGAGCATGTGCTCTTGCCCTGCAACCCAGTTACAGATGCAGTTGACATTCCACTGCTTGTGACTGTGTCAGAGTGGAGGGAGATCTCATGGGTCCGACTGTGAAGCTCCAGGTGGAAAGAGTCAGTGTGGAATTGAATTAGCAGACACCTGGGGTCCACCAGTGGGGAATTTCTGGCACGTGGAGACATGCCCCTGTCAGCAGTGACTGTGTTAAGAAACTTAGAGTACCAGTTCGGTGTCTCTCACTTCAGTAAGAGAGCACTGGAAATTTACCAAAGAAGATATCTCTACCTTCCAAGACCTCCAGTTCTTCAGGCTTGAATTACAAAATCAAAAATAGTGATTACACAAAAAGAGTAAAAGGGTATCAATTAGATAGGTAAGAATACAGAAATGGCTCTTCAGAGGGAAGGCTAGTCAGCTCTCGAGAGACCTCTCTGGAACATTAAACCTTGACATGATTTATGATTTTTTTTTCCATGCTGGAAACCAAAGCTAAGAACTATTTCATATGTTTTAAAACATATTTATTACCTTTTGAAATTTTTGTTCAGAATATTTTGATCATATTCACTCTCCATGACCCTCTCAACTCCTTCAAGAGCTCCCCAACTCCCTATCCTTACAGCTTCATATTCTTTCTTCTTTTTGCATAATAATTTATCTAGACCAATTAGTGCTCCTCTGTACTCATATCATTCCATTGCAGCTTCATAGATTTACCAAAGGCCACACCATTAAAGGAATCTATTGTTACTTCCCCGGCCAGCTATATTGATTGTATATTTGACCAACGCTTGGCTACTCACAACCCAAACTCAAGAACTTCTGTTTCCAAGTTCACTATGACTTTACCAAAATCCTTATTAATTTCATGACTTGTCTGTTCTTCATCTTGAGATAGCATTTTCTATTCCTAAGGAACCTATGGCCCAGCCGTCATTAATAAATATAACTCACCCAGTCCAGAAAGTTCTATCTTTGTACCATAACACACACACCTCCCTACTTCATGAAATAGCCTTCCTCTGGTTCCTTACTTATTTTTTAAAATAAATTTATCTCTTGACCAAAGATTTATCAGAGTGACCTACTGAGATTTTTCTGTGCTCCTAACACCTATGGAAAGCTCCCTTCTCTTTTCTCAACATCATACTATCTTTATGCTTCAGTTTATATTTTGTATGAATTTCTTTTATTTTGATAGCTTGAAGATCTCTTTTTTTTAATCAAAGGTAAGTAAAAGAGTTTCTGGCATGTAAAACCACTAAAAAGATATGTAAACTTTCAGAAATGATAAAATTACCATAGAAAAAGATGAAAGCAATCTGCACAGCTGTCCAAGCTAGTATACTCTTCCCCTTTGTTGTCTTAAAATTCCTTCCTACTTCATTTGTTAAAACAAAAGATGACCACATAGAGAGATCACTGAGTGTGTATCCACTTTATGGCAAACTCCTTCAGTGGACCACAGAAAGAGGAAAGGAAAAGTGCCCTCCAGCTGAGTCTAAGATGAGGCTGTGTAAAAAATGCCACAAGAGGCCTGATTCTGCAGGGCTGCAGAATTCTGCAAACCTACAGTCAGAAATAAAGCCGCTTTCATGGTGTGCACACTGGAAATCCTCCCAGTCCTTGTACTAAGCCATGTGAACAACTACTCTTACTAAATCATTAGTTCTACTCATGAACTCTAACTCTGCCAAGGCATCCAGCCATGTACAGCCTTCTTATGACTGTTCTGCGAGTGTAGATATTTCCCGTAAACATATAAAATTAAATAAACTCTTTCACAAGATAAATCCCTGCCTGATGATGTATGAAGGCTTGGAAACAAAATTAAGTATCATAATTGGGAAATTCTACTAAGTGTCAGTAATGATATGTCATAGTTTCTAAATTTGTTTCTAAATGAATTTCTAAATATTTTAATCTATAGATTTGTTTTTATCTGTGTTCCTGCTTATTTTACCTCACATATGTCTGAATTTTATTTCTATGTTTTCATTTGTTTCTGAATATTGTACAATAACTACTTCAATGTTCTCTGTCATAAATCAAGTAAATACAGTTGAATAGGCAAGAAATAAATACTTCTGCTGATGGAAATGTGTTTTGCTTTTAGACAGAAGGTTAAAATCACTGATTTACAGAGCTTGTTCCTGTGAATACTTTCTCAAACGATATTAATTTTTTAAATCAGACAAAGCATGTCTGATTCCAGTTTATTACTGATAATCCTTATAGCACAAATTCCTGTCTCAAATAAATACCACATAAGGTCAAAATTTTCTGAAAATAACAAGAAGCTACATGATCATTCCGTAATAGCTACACTGTTGTACTCTTGGTCTAATAGGGAATGGACTCTCCCAACAGGAAAAAGAAAGCATTCCATGGGAGGAACTGATCAGTGAACTGGAAGCTCTCATATTGATCTTACTGCAAAAGTCACAAAATATAAACAGCTTGGACAAGATAAATTGCACTTGGGTATGTCAAGCATAAAACCCTCCACAAGTCTTATGGGTTTAAAAATTGATTGTTTTCCAATAGATCTGATTTATTGTAAATCTGATTACGAAAAAAAAGAGTTGAAGTTGGAAACTATAACCTCAATTAGCCTAGCTCACCTCTTTGATTCAACAAGCAATTAAAGAAAGAAAACAAACATTTCACTATATACACTTTGCTATAAAAGGCAAGACTCTCTGTGAACTTTCTCTTAGGCTACCAGACAGCTACTAGAAAATTTAACAAATAAAGAAAGATATATATGTATGCAAAATTACAATTTCAATTTATGTTTTAATGGAAAATTTCCATATACTAACTGAAAATAATAAAAATTTCATATATAACATGTTATAAGTAGAAGTAGCATATAAATGTGCCACAAACTGAGAATATAAAGATAAAACTAAAATTTTCAATTAATCATCACCAAATAACAAATTAAGAGTTATCAAGCATTTGGACACAAAGCAAAAAATTAAATTCGTAAGCATGAAAAATATATCTAAGTGAACATTAATTATTTAATATTTCCAAATGTTTACATGCTGAAAGTTGGAAATGATGAAACAACGGAGAGATGGTGTAAATAATTCCAAGATGAGAGGGAAAAAAATTAGAAAAATGAACTCAATAGGGTGGAAACCCTACAGACTACCTCACTGCAGAACATGAAATAATTTCGAAAGCCAGTTAGGGTAGAAGTGCACACAGGGGTCTAGTTGATTGCTGTGTTATGCATGCACAGGGTCTGATTTATATCCCTGTCTTGATGCTGGTTGTGTTCTGCCTGGTTCTCTCAGCTGGGTTCACCTCTACTGCTTAGCATGTCCAGGCTGTAGGGCCCAAATCCCATATACTGGGTGACTTAGGGCAAACATTTATTTGTCTAGGTTTTGGAGGTCTTTGAAGTCTACGATTGAGGTACTTGCAGATATAGGGTCAAGTGAGCTCTGTTTCCAGTTATTCTGATTTCATGTTCCCTCACGTGGCTAAAAGTAGAGGGAGGGGAGAAATAGTTGTTTTATTGTTAGGGTATGATTTTCTTATAAGGGATCTAGCCTCGTGACCAGATAAACTCCACAAAGGCCTTACTTCTTAGTGTTTGCATACTGTGAAATAGGATATTGTTTGCATTTATTTAGGAGACGTGTACAAGTATGTATTCCTCCCAAATACAGTGTCAAGGCCATGTTCAAGACACAATTCTAGGCAGGCCCAACTTGGTGAACCAGTGAACTATTGGAGTTGCTTATAGGAGCACAAATGCTCATCAAGGATGAGGTCATTTTTCAAGAAAAAAAATGGCTGGAAATGGGTGCTTCGCCAGAAATCCCACTCCACTACTTGTGACAAGTGGCAGCGTGTCATGGCAGCTGCGTCAATGGAAGGAATCCCCAGTCAATTCTCCACCTTCTCCATATTCTAGTGTCTCCCTCATGGCCACTTTCCTATAGTAGGATAGATGTAAGTGGGGGTTGAAAGGGAGAGGGTAGAAGTTCAAGGCATTACTCCTTGCTAATAGGCCTGGGTTTTGATGGCGTCCTGTGAGTTAGCTCAGCTGTTGTGATTTCATGATTCCAATAAACATAGCGTGCTTGAAGGACAGGGTTCCATAACATATGGCTTCAGCATACATGGTTTTTGAGAAAACATACTTTTATATCATAACATTTTACAATATCAAGGTCTATGAGGAAAATATTTCTAAAAATGCTATAATTATGCTATAATTAATGGCATGTATTTAGCATGCATGTGTATACAGGTACCGATAAGGTTAAACTATAAATTTTGTTATAATATATGAAACACAGATACAGGAACTAAAAACTGGATAAATGGGAGTCTACAAAAGGACATGATTTAGAAGGGTTTCTCTAAGTCAGATGAATGAATACTTTAGCCCCACAGCTTTCCATTTTCCCTCAGCAGCTTAAACAAAGACAGAGGAGGAGAGATTTGGGTTGCTACAGAATGCAAAGATCAAAGGATGCATGGAAGGAGGCTATGAGAGAGCAAAGCTCCTACAAATGGATTGAAGGACTTTCTAAGTTCTATAAATGCTGTAGATGGATTGAAAATGCCTATGAGACAGTAGTGATGGCGTATAATCAGTTCTGCAGGGGTTTTGATAGCTAAGTAAGAATGTGAATCACAATGTCAAACAATTAACTAAAATGAGACACCTGTTAAAGCTAACCTAAGAGGTTATTAACAGATATGTTCATAAACAGATGTGGTACCTGTATACAAAGGGGTAACATCCAGCCCTTAAAAGAGAAGCTGTTCTGCCAAAGGTAAGATGAATGAAACTTTGGGGCCCTAAAGAGAATCAGTCAGCATACAAATAGAATGCTTACAGGGAAAAGTGGGAAAATCCTTATTTATTTAGACAGAAAAATAGAATGTTTCTCACACAGTGTTTTGAAGGTAAATGATGATGGTAGCTCCTGTTATGATCATTTTACTAATGGTGACATGTACTCATAAAATTGGTAAGCTGTGTAATAGTTGCATGTCTCGTCACTGTGAGAAAATACCCAACAAAAAGCAAATTAAGGAAAGAAGAGATTATTTTGGCTCAGAGAGCAGGGGAGTCATGGTGACAGGAGAGCTTGGGGTAGAAGTTGATCACATTCTTCCACAATCTGGAAGCAGAAAGAGATGAATGTTTTTGTTCAGATCACTGCCTATTTTATTTAGCCAAGGATCCATGAATGGTGTTACCAACAATATAGGTAACTGCTCCCACCTCTGTTAACCTAATCAAGATAACACAAGCATGCTCACCGGCACATCTCCTAAGAGATTCACAATCTTATCAAGTAGAAAATCAAATTTACCCCCCACAGAATGTAAAACTCATGGTATGTGTACTTAAATTCCTTTTTTTTCAGATTTTTGTATTTCACTTTTATGTGTATGAGCATTTTTTCTGTATGTATATATGTATAGCACATGCCTGCCTCATGCTCTCAGAGGCAAAAAGGGCATTAGATCTCCTGGGATTAGAGTTATGTATGCTTCTAATATGCCTGAGTGTTAGGAGCCAAACCTAAGTTCTCTGCAAGTTCTCTCTAAATGATCGTGATGACTGAGCATTCTCTGCAGGTCTATATTTTACTGAGATTAAATATATTTTAAATGAAACTTAATGAGTATTATAGGTAGAATATAGAAAACAACATGCTCTATAAGAAAAATCTACGAATTTAGTCAAAGGTTTTAGGTCAAAAAAATCGTTTTATAGCAAACATGGTGCTGGTCCAGTAATGGATACATTGGGTGGATGAATCTTTTGGAAGCATCCAACAAAGGACCAGGAAGAGACAAGTTGTTGAATCAGAGCAAACATGGTCTATTCAGAAACTAACTTCATTATATCTACACTGTGCACCTGAATGTTATAATCAGTAAAGCCTGCTGTTAGCAGTAAGAAGTTAGTTCATAGTTTCTGAGGCTGTGGTGAGTGAGGAAGGTATGAGCTGCAAACCACAGTTGCTTAGAAACACAAAGAGAATCTCAGATACTCTAATGAAGATAAAATAGAATAATTCAGGAATCATGACTATAGCATAGATGGCTATGCTACCATTCCTTCCAGTATAATTTTTTTTCAAGACATAGCGTTGCCTATATGGCTGGGATTACACTGTTCAGCTAATTTCACATTCAGCCCTTTTTACATATCTAGTGTAATCATCCTTCCATTGCTTTGCATGTTAACAGTTAATGGTCAGTCCATTATAACTTTAACTAAAGCAATAGAATATTTCATGAAGACATAACGTTGCATATTATCTAATTAAAAGACACTCATAAAAACCCTGACTTTTTTCCTGATGTTTAATGGCAGATGTCAAGACCTATTCCTCCGTATTTACTTTTACTGGACAGCTGGGCTATCCAAAAAGAAAGTCAGAGTTAAGATGTGACATCTTTAGAATTGGTGAGGCACATGGAGGAATCAACTGTTAGACCTACTTCTCAACCACAGTGAAACCCAGCTACCCAAATGTCCCCAAATACCTCCTACCCAGCTTCCTTTTTGTGTTCCTGTAAATGTGATCCTGTGGGGGATGGGAGCACATGTCAGTAATCTTAGCACCAAGGAGCCTATGGCAGGAGAATTGTGGGTTTAAGCTGACCTGGGCTACAAAGGGAGACAATGTCAAAACAAGCAAACATAAAGCAGCCGAAACACAAAAAATCCCAAGGAAAGAATCCTATATATGATGTATATGCTTGAAAAAATGACATCTTCCCTTTATTTGTTTTAATCTTTCTATTTTCATTTTTTGGTTTGATTGTAAGTCAGATTTGTGGCTACCCTAGATATTTTAATTTCAACGCAACTCTGAGATCTCCATTGCTTTCTGTTACCATGAGTTAAGGTCTGATCTAATTGAATGTGCTCTTGTCCCTTGCTTTCTCAAACTATTACTGCTTTACGATTCTTCCATTATGCGCCCCTTATGCCCGAGTCTCCCTGTCTTTCTGGACACTGCCTTCTAGCAGCCACCTGTGATTCCATGCTCTGTGGTCCTTTCTCTGATTGGGGTGAGTTGGTGATCCCTGGTGTCTCATCCTCTGCCTTGGGCTCACTCTTTCAACTCTGAGTGTCTCTCTCTCCAGGACTTGCTCTATTATTGAGTGGGGCTCCAGTTATACAACCTGTTGCGTCTGTATGGGGATCAACTCAAAGGTTTTATATCTGTGATGCAAGCATAGTACCACTGAACTATATATAGCCTCAAGTGGCTTGTATATTCATATTTTAAAATGTTATGTTGCCCAGACTGGCCTTGTGGCTGTGGTACTCCATCTGTAGCTTGGCTAGTGTCTGGGAATACAGATATGGACTACTGAACAGAGTTTACTCAGGATAGTTTTAATCAGAGTTATTCATTATTCTCTCCTAAGCAATGTTTTTTTATATGTGCCTTTTTAGTCTCTTGTTAACAGATCAAATATTATTATCAATAACTGTCCATCCTTTGCTAATTGATATATAAATTTTGTTCTTAGAAATGCATTGTCAGTAGAATGAAACGTGTTCTAGCCTTTCAGAATCAACAGCCCATTAAGTTGCAGTAATTACGTGTCCATAGATTAAGATTGATCCAAAGTTAGTTAGAGGTGCATGATAATAATAGATTTGGAATCAACACAATAATTTCCCTTGAATAATTCATTCACTAAGAACGGCTACTCAAGCTTGAAGGAAAGTAAAAATTATATTTGAGGACAGAAGAGGATAAAAAGATTTATTTGGCTTTGATTTCCAAGGCAGATATGAAGCCACTCAAGATGATCAGGTGTGGGGAAAATTTTTTTCCTACTTAAGCATTTTTTCCAACTAAGGAATGAAAGTGGTTCCTGAGAGACTGAGTAGGTAAGTAGAAATCTTAAACTAAATCTGGGAAGTTTCATAGTTTCATTACACACCGGAGACAGAATAAAACGCAGAGTTGCACGTTCTTGGTATCTTAAATAGGATTGGCTGTGAATAGTCAAGACTTTGTATTAGAGCCTAAAATAATCCACCTGAGAAAAAAGTTGTGGAAATATACCACTACCATTAAAGTTAATGTGAAATCAAATTAATAGAAAACAGCTCTAACCTGGTTCTTGACAGATAATAATAATCCTAATTAGCCTGTGTCAGTAGGGACATGAAGAAGCCCAGCTGTAGATTTTAAATCTACGATATACACCAAACAATAAGCAGGAACCTAGAGTACTTTGCAGCAGAAGAAGCTGCCCATTAACAACTAGTAAGGTACGATCAGTTCTAATGTCCTGCTTTGAAAGGAACTGAAGGACTCCAAAAGCCACAAAGTCTAGATGAGTTAGCAGAAAAGAAAAACCTGTTGGAGGGGCATTGGGGGTGGGTGACAGTGCCTGTTGGTCTCCTGACCATCACCGTCCTGAGTGGAGAGGAGTGGGTTTCTCCAAACAGTCCTCTGAGGAGAAAGAAAACTCAGCAATATGTTTAGCAACATAAGAAGGTGGAGACATGTGTGTTCCTATAGCTTCTAAATCTGTGTCATTTTGAACTCAGCTGGTTGGCAACACTGAGAAAGTAGTTACAATGGACTCAAGGAAGAATTAGTTATCATTTTCTAATATTGCGGCGTGGGGAGTAGGCAAGTGTAGACACACAGGTCGACAGTTCAGCCTCAGTCATGACGTCATGAATAGAGACTCTTTACAGATATATTTGGAAACTAAACACTGATTTTGAAGCCTTGGAATGACAGATATCTATTATTATGGGACTAAAAACCCAGGGTCTGTAAGACTGTGTAATTGTGTGATAAATCAGGCAAAAACTAGATGCAGACTAATTAGCAGAACATTTAAACATATATAGAAAGCTAAAATATTACTAATATTAAAAGGAAAATGAACAATATGATCTGGCATGTGTATTAAATGCATGCAAATAATTGCATAAAATCTACTCATATGAAAAAAAAAGACAGATGATGCCACACCAATGATTTCAAAACATCTTAATAGGTACTTAATAGGTACACAAACTATAAAATAAATTATGGAAAATTTCCAAATCTTCCTTCTCCTGGTATTATAAGACCCTTGAACCCCAATAGTTGGAGAAGTGGGATTTGGAAATAACCTTTCTCTTAATTGCATAAAAATTCTTTTATAAAATTTTGAAAAGTAAAACATATTGATAACAGGAATAAGCTAGTGTTATTAGAATAATTTCATTCCAAATATAAAAACACAGCTTGTCCTCACATTAACTAAAGAAATGTAGACTGTTGCTTTAGAGAAACACAGTTATCTCCATGTGTGTATGCAGAGCAAGTGAGCAAGCTAAACTTTCTTGTGATAAATTTTCAGCAGCATTGGACCTGAGGGAAATATTCCTTCCAAACATATTCATGCACAAAGACCCCCAGATCAGAGTAAATAAAAAGAACCCACATGCGTGGCTGAAGTCTCAGAGACTCAGAGGCCCTTTTTAAACGGCACATGGGGGAAGAGGGAACATGAAGGTAAATGCCTTCAGCACCGCTTCTATCCAGAAAACAGGGGAAAACAGAGCAAAGTGGAAACAACTTTGGAAAATGAAGTTATGAATGGTGAAGCTGCTTCAAAAACAAAAGCGCTAACAATGTAGCAGGATTGTTTAGAACGAGGTCTCTTTAGAATTGGTTTTATTTTATATGAGCACAAACAATTGCTATGTAAAACATGAAATGTCACAGATTGGTTCATATATTTTCAGACACTTGAAAAACATTTAATGAAAAATATATAAAGTGACCACACTGAAAAGTCAAAAACAAGAAAAAAATACAGTACAGATAAAAACTGAGGGGCAAATCACTTATAGAATGGAAAGTTTAATTTTAAAATCTGGCCAAAAGTCCCCCGTTGATCTTGACGTAACTTAAAATTAATCTCAGATAAGGTCCTAAGAGATTAGATTTCGTGGTAATTAAAAAGCGTAGACGTTTGTATGTAAAATCAAAGGGCAACACGTAGATAATATCTCAAAGCTAAACAGTGTGTTGCTCCTTGATGAACAGTTATGACGACCACTGTAAGTATAGTATATCCATGCCCTTGACATGATGATATGCCTGCCGAGCAAGAAATTTAAAAGATCAGATCCAGTATTCTGAGTATGGGGTGGCTTGTGCAATGAAGAAAGGACTATCTTTTGAGAAACCTGGAACAATTAGCTATTTATATAGGACAAATATTCGCCAAAACTAACCCAAGAAAAATTATATATTGAAGTGTCCTACATCAGAAACGTTAAAATCCTCATATGTGATTCTATAGGTCAATGTATAAGATAGACTCATCATAAAAGTGAGATCAGTAAGTAATGATACAGTACCCACACACTGGAGGAGTGTGCTCACAGTTCAGTAAGCAGATGGCAGATAGGAATGTATTGAATTGTATAAAGACAGGAAAACATCAAGGTGCCCTTGTGCAGGGAAGGGATCTAGCAGGTTCTAAATCTTATTACTATTTCATCGCCCATTTCTGAGGGGTCCATTATTGTGTCCCTCTCTCCTCAACAACAGAGATATTCTGGCAAAGAAAATTTCAACCCAGTCCACACATCTGAATTTCCTACGCCAAATTCCTGTGAAATATTAGACACACATTTTGCTCCCTTTCAGTGTTTACTGACTGTGAATATGAGAATATCTGATCTCTGAGAGCAGCTGTGAGTGAGACAGGGTGAAGAGTTTTATTTTTATTATTTTCATAGTTCATTGATTACCTGATTGATTAAATTTTGAGACAGGGGCCAATGTGGTCCATATTATTCTCAAACTAGCTAAGTAGCCAAGGAAGACTTAGAACTTTGATCCTCTTGACTCCACATCCCAAGCGGTTGACAGCTGTGCCACAGGACAGTTTGTCTATGGGGCTGCATGCTGGGCAAGATAAATTCAGAGCCCCTGGAGAGTAAGGTTTGAGGGTTTAAAACGGTGCCTCGTTTTCTGGGGTCAAGCAATAGCCTAAGAAGAAATAACATCTTCCACATAGAAAATCAGCACATGATTGGCTCAGCTTGGGTAGGAATTTGTGTTTTTCAGAGCAGTCAAAGCTGCTACAAGAATATACAGGGGGTGGAAGCTGTCTGAGGTGGCCTGGGATTGGTGTTTTTTTTTCCACTTTATTTGAGTAGTCCTGTGTGTGTGTGTGTGTGTGTGTGTGTTTGTGTGTATTGGGGGGGGGGATTGAGGTGCTGGAAAGTGCCCTTAGGCCATTACAGAGGTGGAGGATGGGCAGGGCTTAGCTGCTTCCCTTGAAGGGTTTACAGAAGCTAGCTATCAAATATGAATGTGTTTGCAATAGCCATAAAAAATGTAAACATAAAAACCCAAGTGGCTAACGCTATGCCCCTCAAACATCCCTCACTCAGCTCAAACACCACCTCCGAGGGGATGGTTCTGTGACACCACTGCACCAGCACCCTCTGCTCCTGGCCCTTTGTGAAAGATCTCCACTCCCCAAGCGACAGCTCGTCGGAAGTCCACTCTGCTACCTGGGTCTTCCTGCTGGCCATGGACTCTACAGGGCAAGGAGTGTCTGGCACACAAGCATGACAACTGACAGGCTTAAAAGTGGGTGATGAAATCCCCCACTGGGATACTCACCACAGCCACCGTGTCTGCCCAAGGGGCAAATCTGCTCCTCTGATCCTTGGTTGTTCTCTGACCATCACACTCCCATCAGGCTGCAGGCCTGGGAGAGCCAATGTCTCTCTGAGGAAGGGCCCTCCATTTGGAGATGAGCAGGTTGTGGAGTGTGGGGTCCCACAGCTAGTCCTCTCTCATATCCAGTGGAGGCTGTCAGCTCCTTCAGCTTCTGTCACTTGTGCTGTCATGTAACCACTCAGTTCCTGTTATGCCCAGAATTTGGGTCCCCAAAGACCATCAGAGAGTCCCAGTCTGCATGTAAGAAGCAAGTAGCCTCTATTCAAGCTTGAGCAGGGACTCTCTGCATCCACCGACTGAGCTGGTTCTGAGAGAGAGCCCTGAGCAACCATTAGGCAGGAGTTTTAACACAGTTACAACAAAGAGTGGGAGTTTCTAACCCAGTGGTTACAGATTCGGTGCTGCTCTGTTCTAGCAAGTTCTGACAGGAGGGAATTGGTGGGCTAGGGGGGACAATCTCTGATTGGCTCTTTGGGGGCGTGATCTCTGATTGGCTCTTTGGGGTGGCATGATCTCTGACTGGCTCTTTGGAGAGGGCGTGATTTCTGATTGGCTTTTTGGAGGGGGCGTGATCTCTGATTGGCTCTTTCTCAGAATTCCTGCATTCCTCAGCCATACTGCTAGGAGGAGATGTTCTTAGTAATGTTTGTTCTAAATAACAGCAGAAGCAGATGGCCCTCCTCAGGCTGTGCGGGGGTCCTGGCGGTCCAGCTCTGGCCCCCGCGAAAATGGGGGTTCTTTCTTCCACGAAGGATGGGTAAACCCCAAAGAAACACGAGACAGTCTTGGTGGCTGTTGAAACCGCACGAGGCCTTTTTATTAAATGAACTTGGCGCAGCGGCGGCTTGGGACAGGTGCGGTGGCTTGGGGCGGCCGGGAGATGTGGGCAAGAGGCGAGAGGGCAAGAGGGCAAGAGAGAGAGCGACCCCCGTCCAGGGCTTTTATTGGGGTCCCCTGGAGCCCTGGTCTTGGGCTATTTTGATTGGTTCCTCAACCTCATCGGTCAGGTGTGGGGGTAGCCTCCTGCACCTGAGATGCAATGGTGCCTGGGTATTCTGCGGAAGAAAGAATCCCTGCTGAGTGGTGGGGAGCAGCTGCTAATAACTACTAACTTAGGGGAATTTTCTGGGTTTTATATTTCTTAAATCTTTGCAATAAACCTGGGTTGCTTTATTGCAATTTACTTCTGGATAGCATGGCTGTGTTCCATTCCAGCCCACAGTAGCCAGCTCAGGGATTGATTTTGCTATTACTATTGGCTTATACAGATCTTATTATTGATAAGAGAACATATGCCACCGTACAGTGAAGACAAAAAAGGAGCAAGGCAGTTAGGGAATTCCAGTTCCCGGCAGTGAATTCGCTTCAGGAACCTTGTCAAGCTAAAGCATTTCGTAGCCTGGGAAACCTGGGCCCCAACAAGGCTGCCCTTGGAATAAGGTCTTCCTGCATTCTTTGGGCTATTCATTGTTAATGATTTGCTTATCTTTGGGGGGGAACCCCAGGTCAGGGCTTGAGCATGCACACGGAGGACCTGCACATGGTGGACCTGGACCAGGCTTGAGCAGAGGGACCTTGCCTTGCCGAAACACATGAAAAGTAATGGAGTTTAGATTCTTCACTCCCACTGTTAATTTCACCTGGGGAAAGGTAACATTTCAACCCTTTCTCATGCAAATTGGAGCTTTTGATTGTACTCTCTCAGTAGGAGGTCTAGTAAACCAGTAGGAAATTGTTGTAGGGGGAAGAAACAACTCTTTGGTGCTTGTCTGAGAGCTGTTCATGTAAGATTATACCTTCAGGGATGTTGGGGACAGACTTGCAGTGTGTGAAATGTGGGCATTATTGCAGTTTACTAGCATGGTTCTGCGCATAAAGCACTTGTTATGAATATGGAAAGGGGGTACACCGAACTGTGAAAATCGTATCCAAATGCACTGATCTGAGCACTCACCCAAGAGACCCGATTGGCAATGGTGCCGAGGAATGTATCTGTCCACACAGCTAAACGGAGTTTAGCAGGCAGTAAGGGTGAGTTCCCAGTGAGAATAAAGGCTGAGGTGACCTCTCCCATCGTGACTACCCTAAGATTTCGATGGTGTTGGAAGGATGAAATTGTAGGAGATGCTAAAAAGCCCTCTGACTTTCAGAGTAGCTATAGACACAGTGGGTGAAGTAAAAACTGGAAAGGTTAGTAGAACTCATTTAAACGTATTTTATACCAGCACTCAATAATAATAATATAATAATAACAGTAGTAGTAAATAATACGAATACTACTACTACTAATAATAGTGATTTAAAGTCAACTAGGGTAGTTCATACATGTAATCCAAGCACTTGTGGACAAACTGGTCTTCACGGCAAATCACTGTCTCAACCAGCAACATCAATGTATTTGAGTGTGATAGTATTAAAAGTCAGCTTTCCATAACCTACTGAGAAATTATCTAGATCAGAATAGCCTGTGGACCTCCCAATTGGGGGGGGGTGTTAATCTTGATTATTAGTTGACTCTCATGACTCTTTATTGCATCATTCCATACAGTGGGATCTGCACTGTTTTAAGAGGGAAGAAGTTGGCTTAGCTCTAGCTAAGAGCAATCAAACAGGAAGTATTAGTGCATTAGAGCTTTCTGCTCTTGACTGTGGGGTATGATGTGACTAGCTGCTTGAGATCCTGCTTTGACTTACCTGAAATGATAGGCTAGAGCCTGGAATCCTTTTTATCTCTAAAGTTGACCTTGTTCAGAATGCTCCTCCTCCTCCTCCTCCTTGTCCTCCTCCTCCTCCTCTTCCTCCTCCTCCTCCTCTTCCTCCTCTTCCTCCTCCTCTTCCTCCTCCTCTTCCTTTTCCTTCATCTCAAGACAGAGTTTGTTTCTCTGTTGTAACTCTGGCTGTACTGGAACTTGCTCTGTAGACCAGGCTGGCCTCAAACTCAAAAAAATCCACCTGCCTCTGCCTCTCAAGTGCTGGGATTAAAGGTGTGTACCACTATTGCCTGGCCAGAGTATTTCATCACAACAACAGAAATGAAACTAGAACAATGAGTCATGTTCTTTGCATAGCATCTATGACCAGAACTAGATATGAATACCAATAGCTATTGTTGTTCTAACACATTCCTACATGTGCATATTATACACATTATATATGCATACATTATAAATACGCATACATGCATATTTTACAAGCTATGGGCCTGTGTTCCATCTATAAATTCTTCCTCTAAGCAGCATCCTGATCCATGAAGGCACATACTCTCTTAAGTACTATTTTTATGGGTATTTAGCCTGACATTTGTTATATTTAATTCATATATTCTGTTATTTGTCCCATTTTCCTTCCATCAGTGAGCTCCATTGTCCAACACCTTTCCCCAGCTCTTTTCTGGATTGGGTTATCATGACTGTGTGAAATGCTTTATCTGATAGTCATGTAATCTGCCTCTGATCAGTATTTCACAAGGTCACATAAGCATTTTACTACAACTCAAATATGCCTGCATCATTTGCCTGTTTAAAATCCCATGCTCCCTCATTCCTATTTTTATAATCTTCTAAGCTGTGAAGACTATTTAAATGACACCATACCTAGGAAGAATGAGATGTGTATACCAAATGAAAAGTCCAGGAGAATTTGAAATGAGGCTGGAGGTTCCTATTGTACTTTGTGCCTGTTCCTGACCAGGAGATGTGAGGATGTCTCTGAATTCTAAGACTCTACGCAGCTTACTTTAAAAATCTCCTAGTTGTAAGAAAGATTAAACATTTAGCATCATGAAACATCTTTGAATGACCTTAGGCTATGACAGTGAGGTGTCAGTCTTCTACATCGTGAGAGACCGTCATGGCTGTGTGTGACTGATTTATCCTTCTGAGGTTCAGGAGACTTATGGGAGGTTCATGACACTCACAAGGCAGGTGATGAGCCTTCCTGGATTTTCCTAAGTGCTAAACCTCTACTAAAGGAAGGCAGGCTCTTCAGTGGCTTCGTGTTGAGCAGGACAGTATAGTAATGCAGATTCTGTGAACTGCAAATATGTTTGGGTTGCCTCTCCCTGATGCTGCTGTCCAGGTCACCACATTCCTGCTGTGTCCTCAGTAAACACATTAGTTCATCCAGCTAGGCTTAGACAGCATAGTGTCTTTGGCTTGTCATTATCCCTTCTTTCTGGGATGGATAGAATAGACTCCCCAGGGCAATATTTACAAGGCATTAACTTAAAGCCAGGCCAGGCAATAGAAGCTTGTTCCCTATGCTCAGGATCCATAAGCACCAAACCTTCCCAAGCAATCAAAAAATATAACATTTTCCACAGGAAACTTGCCAAGTTATTTGAATTGAATTTTTAGTAAATTAGAAATGAATTAGAAATACACAACTTTTTGAGGCTTGGAAAAATGTGATTTTCCTGTGAAATATTTTTTCATATTATGTTCTTCTGGAAAATTCTCTTGTATTTAAGGACAAGAGACAATAATTACATTCTAGACATGATTGTTCTCGAAATAATCAGAATATTATGTGGTAGTTCAAGTTGCTAGAAACATCACTGGGAGTTCTTATAAAAATAAAATTAGAATTGTAATGAGTGACAAAAATATACTTTGTTTCCTACGGGAGCTCAGTTCTCTGTTTCTCTCGGGAAAGGCTCAATCTCTATTGAAAGACTTTCATGTTGTTACAATTTCTCAGGACAATATCCTCCCTTAATCCAAATCTTCAGATTTACAATCAGGCTGAGAATTTTTAGATACCTTCATTTTGCCATATAATATAAAACAAGGGAATAATAAAATCCCATTGTTTTGGTGGGTATGGGATGTTATCCAAAGGAGAAATTGCCTAAGGCACCTATGAACAGGATAGGTGTCATAGAAGCCTTAGAATTTTGTCTGTAACAGCCCAGGGAGGAGCTTCTACTACTGCTATGTTCACCAGTAACAGATAGATGAACCCCCAAGGGTAAGCTTAGAAAAGTGAATCTTTGGCCTTGTCTGTCTGCTCATTTTTCACATTTTAGGCCCTGTGTTTTTCTGAGAGAAAGAAATAGAATGAAATCAATGAGAAAAATATTCTTGCTTCCAGTAGAGAAAACTGATTAGCCAGCAAATATACAACTTTATATCTTGCTAAGTGTTTGAAGTAAACACGCATCTGGGGAGGTAGTAACTTAAAACCATGGAGGGAGCTTTGGAATCAAATTTATTACAACAAAACAAGTAACAAATGGCTAGCAAAAGCACATGGTTTTTGGTGGCTAGGAAAATATATTACTTCATTATTTATTATACTATTTATTATGCATTTATACTAGAGCGAAACTTAAGTAAACAGCTACCTAGAGATATATATGAATTACTGAAATTTTTTTTACATGCACAGAATCAAAATGGTCAAAATCAATGTGAATTCTTTGTCATGTTTATCAAGTATCTTGCAGTTTGTTTTACAGAACAGGCTGCTGTGCTGTTACTATTACAGCTGTCATTTTTTCCATACACCTATTATTAACCTAAGTGATACCCGAAATTGAGACTCTAAACACATGAACAAACATAAGTAATTAGCTATTTTTATATGTCCATTTTTAATGAGTTCGAATGAGAAGACTTTGCATGATGAATAGCAGCTGGTAAGCAGTAAATGAAACCAAATGGGTAACCGTCACCTTCAGTTAGCATGAACTTATGCAGAATCTCTACCTCTAACTATTGATCTCTGATCAGAAATGTAGGATACTACGGAAATAATATGACACCTTAATTAACTCACCATTATTCACCTTTATTAATTCACTCTTGCTGATCAGTGGGAAAGAGGGTGGTGAAGGAGGGGTAGAGCGAGGGAAAGGGAGAAGGAGGGAGGGAGAGATAATTTGGTTCATGGTATAAGTGAAGCCTGTACCATGTATGTGTATGGAAACTCAAACATTTACTGAGAAAATCAGGGCCTATGGCTTTCCCTCCTAACCACTGGTGTATGTATATTTATTGTATACAGATTACAGATTGAGCTATGAGTAAACAACATTAGCGACTGTGTTTATTGCTACCCAATAAGTATCATAAAGCTGAGGTGAGGTGCTTGTTGTAAAATAAATATATTTCCCTTGTAGAGGAATAGCCCCGTGTTAAAGCCAGGGTCTATATTCCAGGGGTCTACATTTCAGAGGTCTGTGTGGTATGAATGGAATGTAGATGCACCTTTAATTCCAGAATTCAGAAGGAAGTGGTGGTCTATGCCTTTAATCCCTAAGAAAATCAGAATCTGCCAGAAGCAGACACAGGAAGCAAGAGTCAGTGTCACACAAGGAGTGACTTCTGAGATGAGTCAGACTGAATGGCAGGCAAAGTGGCTAATAAGAGGAAGAGTTAGCAGAATGAGTCAGAGTGAGGACATGCCCAACTCCCATGATAGAAAAAGTATGCTCTCAGCTCAGAGCAGAATTCAGTTTCAGAAGCAGTCAGTGACAGAGGAGTCAGTTACACAGGCAGTATGAGGCAACCAGTCTGAAGCAGGCAGATGAGAGACAAGAAACAGAGAAAATGAAGTAGTCTGACTAAGGATAAGTCAGAGAAACAGAGAGGCTGACTGAGGAAGTATGGAGTAATGAGAGTTCAGGAAGACACAGAAGTCACAGAGACACAGAGGCAGCTCAGCAGAAGTCAGTCCTCTGGCCTGAAACAATGACTACATTCCCTGGAGTATGAGTTCTGACTAAAGCATCTACTTAGACTCCCACTGGCCATGAAGAGTATTTCTACCGAGCAATTTTCTAGCATCACAAGTTAGTAACAGTTCTCTTCCTACTGGCTCAATTACTTTTAAATGTGAAGGCATTCTTGAGGAACCTAATGTTGCTTCTTTGAAATCTTAAATATATCATAGAGATTAAATACCCTGAGTATGTTTTCATATCAAGGGATTTTTCTCTGTAAGTATTTCCACTTGCTGGGATTAGTTTTGTGCTTTTATCTCTATCTCTACTTCTTGTAAAAAAAATTTAAATATAGAGTGAAGTTAACAGATTTTTAAAGTGAAAACAAATATTGGCACTACCTAGATATCATAAGGGAACCTATAGGGTGGGTAGGGTGATTCATAGCAAAGTATAAGGTTTTATGTGCATGAGATAAAACCCATAATCTTCTACTCTATGTAAAATAATCATGAAAATAAAAGATTTTTACTAATGCTCTAGACTCATGCTCCATCTCATCCATGGCCTCAGTGGCTTTCCTTAGCCATGGCAGGAGATTTTGTAATCCCTTTCTTCTATCCTTGACTCTAAAGCCAGAACCATATGGTCAAAGCTGCCACAGCCTGCTGCTTTCTGTGGCTGGAACATGGCCCCTTCATTCAATTATATCTCCACCAGTTTTTTTTGTTTTTGATGGTTTCCTTCAATGTCTAAGCTTATCTGTCTGTGAACTCACTCTGTAGACCAGGCTGGCCTTGAATGCAGAGATCTGCTAGCTTCTGCCTTCTGAGTGCTGGGACTAAAGGTGTGTGCCATGTCTTGCCTGAAAATTTTCTAATTCCTTTTCAATTTTCTTTAATTCCTTTACAGGAAGTGGAAGCTCAGCTGGGCAGTGTCTTGCTCTGAGATCACCTCTCCCTTTATTCCACTTAGCTTCAGGCTTTTCTCTAATCTATTTATACTTTCTGGTGCTCCTTTCCTCTTCCAAATGTACATTTTGTATTTTTCCTTGCTCAGATTGCTCCTTTTCATTATAGATCCATATAAGACTAGCCACTAGGAGCAACATGGCACAGTCAATGCTAGGTTGTTTGGGAATATACTTTGCCAAAGCTGTTAACCCATAACTCTTCCATTTAGCCTCTGGCAGATTGTTTTGGATGAGGGCAGAAAATAGCAACACCCAAATCTACAGCCAGAAATGAAGGCGGCAGGAAGACAGAATGACACTGGGCCTAGCTTGAGCTTCCGAAACCTCAAAGCCTGCCCCCAGAGACACACTTCCTCCAATAAGACCACACCTACTCCAACAAGGCCACATCTCCTAACAGTGCCGTAAGGAATCTGGGATACAAACAAGTCTTTTGAGAGCAGTCAAAGGTTCGACCCATCCGTGCTACACTCTATTTGCCTTTGCCTTTTAGCTCAAAAACAAATCATTTTTATAATAAGCAGTAAAATAAAGTTATGTTAATATCGCCTACATTATTTGTCCTTTTACGACAAAAAAGGAACCATGTACCTTCAGAAATTGCAATCGTAACTCCCTTCAGGGATCTAGACCAGGATGAGATATTTTACATGGGCTGAAACTTAGGAAATGACCAACTCTCCAAAGCCATTATACACCAAAACCATTATACACCAAAACCATTATACCATTGCCATTGTACACTGCATTTCCATTATACACTCTACCAGTGATAAGAATGTCTTTGATAAAATGAAATCTTCACAAAGACACACTCTTCAGCAACTACAGAGTTAAAATGATATTTGTTCAAAGAAAACCAACTAGACCAGAGATATGTTTAAGCTGTCTCATATAAAAGTAAATGGCTGAGGCTAAGTACAGCCTGGGGAAGAAGACCGGCAGAAGAAGGCTTAACACTTTATGTGACCTGAGCTCTTGTCACACTCATAGGAGGCTCTGGAGGAATACACCAGTTTTTACAACCAAAGCTCCTGATATAATGGGCTACATGAAAGTAACTATGTAATTGGTCCCTCAAGATACTTTAGTTTTGTACTACAGACTGAAGAGTTTGTATGGGGCTAAAAATGCAAGTGGAAAGCTAACTTAGGTAATCTCGATGGTCCTCTTTTAATTTTTGAAATTACTAAAGAAATTATGTAGCAATTTGAAGATTTTAACATGTACCCTTAGTTGATGAAAGGATTGTGGAATTCCCACTGCAATGGTTTTTGGAGAGTTGGTCATTTCCTAATGTACATGTACAGTATCTCATCCTGGTCTAGATGCCTGAAGGCAGTTATGACTGCAATTTCTGAAGCTACAAAGTTCTTTTTTGTTGTTGTTGTTGTCATAAGAGGACAAATAATGTAGGGGGTGTTAACATAACTTATTTTACTGCTTATTATAAAAATGATTTGTTTTTGAGCTAAAAGGCAAAGGCACAATGAATTCTGGTTAGACAGATATAGTGTTGGTCAGGAAAAGGGTGCTCACACCGAGAGTGAGTCAGTACAAGAAGTTGTAAAGACAGACATCAATCTAGCAAGATAACGAAAGTTCCTTCGCAAGTGCGTAGGTTTTCCACTGCTACAACATTACAAAGCACAGGCATTAATTCTAACCACTCCTCAGTATCCAAGGCAGCAAGAAGGTGAATCTTGCTGAGGAAAGGATTCCAGTAGTTTCAGGTATGGAGATAGTCTAAACTTAATTTTCTATGATGGCTATTTCCCGTCCGCTACTGCGTCTCTTTTAATGGAAGTCTAGGCTGTAGTTCCAGGGAACATAGAGTGCATTTTCTATCTTCTAGTTCTCTACAACACTTGATTGCTTTAGATTTCTAAGGTCTACCATCTATATCTCGAAGGACTTGTGGACCATCTCAATATCTTTTGTATAGTATTTACCAAGAACAACATAAAATATGGAATGTAATTCCAGAAACTCATTTGAAGGGTTATAGTAAGCCAGTGATTTCTTCCAGTACTTTTCTCCTGCAGGAAGTACCCTCATCTCTGAAAAAGATTTTTTTTTTATATTGCAAGAAAAAGATAAGACATTTTATTCCTGTCAACTAATATATTTTTAAACAGGGCACAGTAAAAATCTCAAGTGCATTCTAGATCTCAGGAACCTCAGCTTAGATAAGTTAACTAAGGTACCTGAATCACAGCCTGTAATATTTTTTAAGGGAATGAAAACTCTCCACAGCAATTGCTTCCAAGGATAAGCCTATGCTTCATCCTTCTGATAGTTTCTACACTGTCACCTTGAGCAGAACATGACTTAGGTAGTGTGTTCTCTAAGATTTGATTTTTCTTAATTTGTATCAAAATGCACATTATGTTTGTGCACTAAACTTTGTAAAAATCCAGTAAATTAATTTATAAGTCTGTCTTTCCTTCAATATCTTATTTTTCTTATAAGATTCTCTCCTGAGTTCTTGTTGCTCTATTCTCTCACAGTTCAGTGTGACAGAGAGATTACAGGTCAGAGTTGAAACAGAAATTCTTAAATCTGAGTACTTGCTTGACTAGTCAGTTACACAAATATAATCATAGAGAGGCAGAAGTGGCTGCACCAAGTTGAAGAAGGGCATCATCAAACAGGCTTCTAGAAGAGGGAGCATTCTTTTAAGTACAGTTATGAAATTCAGTGTCAGATTCAGAGAAAAGTGGCATGGACAATAGAAAAACAAATATGAAGTTACAGTGAAGGTGAATTTGATGCCTTGAAGGTCATTTAAATTAAGTTTCCCTTCGGCAAGGCCTTTAGTGTCTTAGAATCACACCTCGTTCAGTGTCAGGGACAGTTCTCATGTGTAGGACATGCAGGTGGTCACGTGACTTGAGACACAGGTTCCCTATGTTTGTTGGGCACTCAGCAGCAAGCAGACTTCAGATTCTAAAGTTTGGTCTTTTTTCCCAGCCACCAATTCTCATTCAGTAGGACCCTCTCTCTAGGACTGTCATTCATGTGATCACAAGGACAAGTGAGTCTTGGACTGAGTGTGAATTGACTTCCTGAAACCATGCTGGACTTGGCCCCCGCCCCCCAAATCACATGACAATAGTATTGGAAGGTAAAACTTAATGTGACTGTAGTATTTGGATGTGATGTGTTAGGAAATTATTGAGAATGGGTCATTAGATTGGAAACTGGTTATTAAATCCAGGTGACAGAAGGAAAGAAAGGGGTGGATGTGTATTCTGCAGTAATATGAGGCTGCCCTATGGAATTCGTGACAGAGCCACATCCATTCAGGGTTTTAATTCCAGATTCTAAAATACTAAGCTAAATAAACTTCTTTTCAGAGAATGAGCACTAATTTGGATCATAGTTAATAATAATAAAAACACACAGCCAATAATACCCTACCATATTGCTAAATGGTGATGTTAAGGGAATTAGATAAATGTTCCTTTCTTCCTCACATTCGTGTTCAACAAATACCTGCACTCCCATTTCACTGGATTGGCATTCTCAGTAACCCAGCAACGGAAGCAATCCATGTGTGCATCTACTAGTAAATGAATGAAGGTACGTGTTATGTATAAACAATGGAATACTACTCAGCCACAAAAGGAAAAAAAATTCCTCTCATGTGCAACATCATGAACACAACTAGAGAGCTTGTTAAGAGAAACAGGTCAGGCACAGACACCAAGGAGCCACATGATCTCACTTATATATGGAAACCAAAACGTTACCCTAAATGAAGTTATAAGGAGGATGGTGATTACCAGAGTGTTGTAGTCTATAGGGAGACAATAATGGTTGATAAGGGGTATTAAGTTATGATAATACAGAATTCAAAGCTACTGTTGTGCTCTTGCAAAGTAGGTGACTAGAAATAGCAAATCAAAAAGTTAGAATAAAGGGTAAGTACATAAATAATAGCTGAATAAATAAGTAAATAAATAATAAAAATGTAATAAATAAATAAATGAATAATAATAAATGAATGAATAGTGTAAAGTTAGAATAGATGTCACATCTCATAACATTTTCTGGGACCAGTACGAATCTCGTTTCTTTTGGTATGACAAATACTCCTACCAATAGCAACAAGAGGAGAGGAAAAACCTACCATCCATCATTGTTGGGATGTCATGTAGGCAGGACCTTGAGACCTGTCACACCACATCCACAGTAGTAAAGAGCAGAGATAAATGAATGACACCTGCTTTCTTGTTTACCAAATTTTCTTCACGTATTATATAGCTCCGAGACCTAGTTCTGCACACCAGTTATGCCAGGGTTAAAAAGAAGAACATCCTAACCCTTACCTTCTTGGGGTGGCATCCGATTTCCCACAGTAGCCTAATCCTTAATGGCTTTCTGATGTATGAAGAGAGAGATGTATAGGGATTGAATCATAGAGATGAAAAATTAAGAAGCAAATATCTTCCCATGATGATCCCTCAACCATGTGTCTTAGTTACTGTTTGTATTACTCTTAACAAAAACCTGACCAAAGCAACTTGTGAAAAGAATTTATTTTGTCTTATAATTTGAAAGTGCAATCCACCATTATAATAAAGCCTTGACAGGGACAAGAAAAAGCTAAATAATCACATTGCATCCAGAGTCAGAATGCAGAGAGAGGTGAATGTGGTGCTTTGTTTGCTTTCTCTTTTTCCATTCATTTCAGGACTTCAGATAATAAGATGCTCCTACCATCAGCTGATGAGAGTCTTCTCACCTCAAACCACCCAATCTAGGGACTCTACGAAATCCCCCATAGATGTGTCCAAAATTCTTCTCCTAGGTGATTCTAGATCCTATAACGTTAGCTTTACACCACACCAATGACTACTGGTTTTGCAATATGTGGAAATGAGCTCTGCATGCTGAGGCCTGTTTTAAATGACAGCATTGCTGAGAGTTAGCTAGTCTTTAAAGAACATTTTGTCCATTCAGCTTTGTCCATTTCCAGGGTTTCTCATCACCGATGTGGTTCTAAACTGGTTACTCAGTCTGGGTAGTATAAAACATGACTATTATTTTTTATCTTAGTTCTAGTTCTATCTTCTTACATTGATATTGTCTGTCTTTTCCCTAGCCTTTTAAATCTTATTGTAGTGGATACAGCTATGAAACCATCCTGAATATTAGCCTGGTCTCTGCTTAGACTTTGTATGGAAACCAAAATACTCAGTGGGCAAAAGGAGAATTTCAGAGCAACAGCAGAGAGGGATAGAGAAGCCAGTGTCTAGAGCTCATTGGAAGCCAGAGAATTCAGGAACGGTGCTTCGAATCATTACCCATATTTAGTGGCTACAGAGCAGAGGCAGAAGCCTCATTAAGAGTGTAAGCAATACTTGATGATAATTAAAGCCACACAAAGGCAGAATCAGCATGAGCCTCTATCAGTGCTCTGATTTTCTAAAATTGGATGCTCAGACTTGCATAAGTGATAATTCTCATTTGTGCTTTAAATGTATTGCTGATTCTTTCAGTTTGATATAATATATTAGTTTGATACAATAAATTCAGTAGATGCTTTGGTCTGCATATTCCCTGACAATTAATATATTGTAAACTATAACCAAATTGAGCTGACGTTATTGTTAATGAAAGCTTTGGTGTTAGTGTATTTCTTAAAGAGACCAGAAAGATGTGCTTTGGCACTTTGCTCTCATGAGGACCCAGCTGATGGAGACCTTTAATATCAAGAAACTTATCAGAATCATCCACATCCCAGACATATAAGGAGAAAAAAAAAAAAGAAAAAGAACCTAGCTATTGTTCCTAAGCTATTTGGTGTCTGACAGTGTATCACAGCATAGCCTCTATGACATATGTATTTAATTTAAATCAATTTAGTTTAACTTGACTCGGGATAGCAGCAAAGACATCCCATTAGATCTTCAATGCTGGGCACAAGTTTATGTACAGGACGAAGGTATTAAAATAGAGAGTGTATCCGCACTTCATCTCCTGTCATTGTATACCTGACAAATGGCACTGGAGATATCATATATGGATAAATAGTTAGGAATGAATAAAGTTAGTAAATGTATACCAATTCCTTTGTTGCTTTAAATTTTGTTGAGGTATTTATTTCAGTTTACAGTATTTTTTGTTGAGGCACAATTATTTATTTTTCTTTTTTATAGAAAATAGATATTTTTGATATAATATATTCTGATATGATTTCCCCTTCCTAACTCTTGCTAACTTCTTCCCACTTCCTCACCTATCCAAACCCATAGTCTTTTTTGATCTCTCATTAGAAAAATAAATCAGACATCAGAGAGAGAGGGAGACAGAGAGAGAGAAAGAGAGAAATAAAAACAAACAAACAAACCTGAATAGGACAAAACAAACAGATAAACTGAAAAAAATTCACAAGGAGCACATATAGATGCAGAGACATACATATTTGCACCCAAGAAGCCCCATAAAAACACAAAATCAGAAACTATAAAACTATATGAAACTGTCATACAAAAGCAAAAGATCTGTAAGGGGAAAATGAACAAACAAAAACAGACATAAAAACAACCCACTCACACAAAGCAGTATGAGATGAAAAATAAAAACCCCTCCAAAATACCACTGAGTTCATTTGTGTTGACCGTCTACTGCTGGGCATGGAACTGCTCTTAAGTGTATACAAAAGTGTAGTTTGTATACCAAATGAGACCAAATGAGACTCCATTGGAGGAAGCTAGTTTTTCTTTGTGAGTGATTATCACTTGGAAATCACTTCTGGGTTATAGATGGGAATTGTGCCTACTTCCCCTCACAGTGCTGAGACCCAGTCTGGCTTAGACCTGATCAGGACCTGTGTGTGAGCTCATTTATTCTTTAGTCCTGTTTTTTTTTTTTTTTTCTAGAAACGCTTATTTTCTTTGGTTTTTGTTGTTGTTGTTGTTTTGTTTTGTGTTTTCATCCCCAGTGGCTCTTAAAACCTCTACCTCTCCTCCTCAGTTTCCTGAGACCTGAGAGAAGATATTCCATTTAGGAGCAAATGTTCCAAAGTCTCTTATTCTTTGCACAATGTCCACCTGTAGGTCTCTGTGTTCCCATCTAATGCTGGGGGAAGCTTCTCTGATGATGGCTGAATAAGACGCTGATCTATGAGATAGCAGAATATCATTAAGAGTGATTTTATTGCTATGTTTCTTTAGTGGAACAATAGTATTTGGTTTTTCCTTAGCTCTGTGACCTACATAGTCTAAAGGTACAATAATTTAAAGATGTGTTGAAAGGTGGATATTTATAAATTTACAAGTAAAGGGAAACTTTTCTAAGAAAAAATGTAGCATTCTCTTTGTTGCCTGAGTAACACCAAACTATTATGAAATCACTCATAGCTGCACTCACACTCTCTCTGAGTTGGTCTTTCCGATGTGATAGGATCTGAGGACTGAATTGAGATATCCTTGGCTACTCCATCAGATCTTATAGGAATTATATCCTTAATACCTAGTGAACTTAGAATCATCATGTAAAAGCCTCATTAGAACAGTAGTTCTAACATCCCAACATTTGCTTGGACATATTCTGTTCATTTAAAGATACAGTTACTGATCTTGCTAAAGTGGGGAAGATGCTATATTAGTAAACTGACAGAGCGATTTTCCTGAAAAGTCGTTTAAATGTTCTTGACAGTAATGAACTGTAATTATCCTTCTATTTTCAGAAGCTTTTGAGGATGTCATTCCTTCCAAGAGAAGGAATGTTTATAATTGAATGCAGGAATTATAATCAGCATGATATACCCCTGGAGTGAAACAGATATAAATATATATTATGAACACTGATGCGCAAAGGGCAGAATATATGTCAGGTAATAAGCACATTTGAATTTACATGGCAGTCTGAACTGAGTCAATGACATGGCTACTAAGGATGTTTCAGATTGATTTTTATTGAAAAACATGCAAGTAAATATATATTTTAACTTATTATTCTGAAAGCATGGGGCACTCTTTTCTTTAAATCTATGTGTTGATTATGTAATAACATAATTTAACACTGTAAACATTTGAAAACTCACACGTGTGTCATTTCAACCCTGTAGCCACTTGACTGAGGTAAACAATATTCTTGTAAGCCTATCTCTAACTTGTACACACATCCTCCTATGTATTCATTTTACTTTTAGGGATGTCTATAGCTGTGTGAAAAGTTTCTTTGGTTTGATGTCTTTCGTGTAATTGCATGTAAAACCATGCAAATTCACTACATTTACTTTAATTGAATCCTAGTGCCTTTGGAAATACATTTCCATTCTTCCCTCTGTGACCAGCTGCATGAGAGGGAGATATCAACTAAAAAGGGATAAAGAATCTGCAGCAACATCTTTAATCCTGGACACTCTGCTTGTGTCTATGTTCTTTATACTCAGGGGTCTCCTATGAACTTATGTAATGCAATAGTTGCAGTTCCAAAGTAATATATAAACTGTGGATTGCTAAAATTTATTTTTAGAACAATGAAATGATGAGGTTTTTTTTGTGTTAAGATTTTCCCCATGGTTTCTGTTTCATTCGTTTCATGCTTGAAATTCATTTATACGGGTAGACAGGAAACTGTTTCTGGTGGGCCACTTGTACATAACATTCCAGAGCTGAATTATCCCCTTGCTATAGTTTATGTTGCTATTTCTTTCATAGATTCTAAAATAACATTTAACAAATGTAATTACAAATATAAAAGTCCTAACAAAATTAGTATTTATTAATTTTAAGTTTCTTTGTTCAAGGATTATTTTAAAATGGCCAGGTGCTTTCTGTTTTTAAGACCATTTTCTGTCTCTTGGCCTGAGAAATCATTTATTAAGCATACTGCTATTATGAACATTTGACACTCAGTATGTAGACGTTTATAAATAATCTATTGATACTGTGGCCCACGTGAAGGTATGTTTCTTGAAGACCTTGTCCACAGTGAAGTGAGGCGCACATCTCTCAGAATCTCTAAAGTTTGTCTCTCAAAGACATCTTATTCTACAATCAGTGGAAAGTGTTTTCTCTAAGTCATTACAACCTGGGCTTAGGGAACTCGGGACTCCACCAAGGGTTGTGTGTGAATCATGAGACCAGACTGAGTGTAAAAAGCTGGTTAGAGCACATATCAGCTCCAGTTTTCCCCTAACTACACCCTCCAGTTCCTACCTCTAACTATGGTTTCATTGAGCACGCAAAATATATGCCTTGGAAAACTAAAAAGCAATTTTACATATCAATAGACTTAAGATGTATGGTTTTAGGAATTTATTTTTTAATTAGTTGTATTGGAAATGGAGCTGTGTCGGTGATATCAGTGTTCACACAGGAGGAAGATCTAAGCTAGCGTATATGATTCACCTCACCCTGACACCCTTTCTACCACCTAATGATGCAGCAACGCCCTCCTCTTGGGTTGACAGGTAACTGGTACAATGTGCTTGAATTCACAGGCCTCAGAAATATGCCAAATAGCTTTCTGGACTCCATAAATTGTCTGGTCTCATGAATTTGGACTAAGGCAGCACTGGCACTAAGTAAATATTGATATGGCAATAGAAATCACTGAAGAGATGAAGATAAAGAACTTATAGCAAGACCCATAAAAACACTCAAAATATATTAGTTATGGCTTTGTGGCCCTTTTACCTAAATTCCACAGGGACACAACATGCCATCCATTATTCTACTACATAAACTTTATACCAGGAACTCTTTATTTACCTTATGGTACCATTTATCTTTCAGTTCTTAGTGTCTGTTTAGATAGGTAAACTCACCTCTTTTATAGGTGTTACTAAAAAGAACCATTTATTTTCTACTGATGCTCTTGTTATTTCTGATGCCTGGATCACCTCCTTTTCCTGGATACCTTCTTTTCATTTCTTCACTGTCCATTATTTCCAATTCTATGTGAGACCCAGTGCCTTAGCACTTTAACTGAAGTCATTCCCATGGTCCATTGATATCTTTCACTGGCCATTTTAACTTCATCCAAAGAAAATTTTTGAATGATTGTGCATAAGGGCCAGACATTATAAAGTGTGTGTGTGTGTGTGTTCCATCTCATTCATAAAATTTTTATACAAATTTTAAGAGAAGTGAGTAGATTTGAAATGTACAAGGAAGCCTCTAAAATTACCTCTAAGGGATATTGCTCAATGACCATGACACACCTGTGATTAACATGTAGCAGCTCCCATGTACTTCCTTGTACATATGTGCTGGTTACTGGTCTTCTATGCTCGTGTCTTCCCATCTCATCCTGTTATCAGGAACAGCTGATATATTAGCAAAGCCTGTGTCCAACATCTTTACTGAGTTAATGTGGTATTTCATTCCCCTGTCTCCCAGCCTTCATCTACATATCAGTTTCAGTAGGTGCTCAGGAATCAGTGTGGTCAGGGAGAAGCCAAGGGCTACTGCCATTGCTATCTCAGAGACTATTCATGTGTCCTGAAAAAAAATCTTGCTCAAACCACCTTGACCTTTATGACCAAAACTTCACTGTAACTTGCTGTTTAGGTTTCATTTTACTCATGTTCATTAAAAAAGATCCACCCCATGTTAAGAATAAAAGTAGAATCAGTAGTCTTACCTCAGAATGAAAGGGAGACAGCCCAGCAATGAATATATTTCCATGGTGATTTTGCAAAATATGATGTAATACAGTATTCCTCTAATTAAAATAAATCATGTTCTTTCCACAAGGAAAATGTCAATTACTGTGAAGAACCTTGTGCTTTATGTGAGGATCAGACTTAAGGTCAGAAACTACAGAAAATATCTCTGTGTAGATGAGACTTGTCCAAGGATCTCTTCAGGTTAGCTAAGGGGTTGTTGCTGGGGCAGCTTAACAAGGGCAACACAGGGGCATTTTTCACAGGTGCAAACCCTTCCAAACATCAGCAAAGGGAACCACCATCATGGCAAGTGCCATACTGGACCCTGGAAGCCTTAGCATCTGAGCTCAGGTGTTTTTATTGATCCAGAAGTCCTCAGGTGTTCTACTGATAGCACATGCAGATCATAAGCAATCAAGCATCCCCCACAGAATCCAAAACCTGCAGACAATACAAAATGCCTAGACCTAGGCAGCCCCTCACCCAACAGTGCACAAAACAATTATTTTTATACATAGTCAAGAATAAACTTCTACAATATTTTCCCCTTTTCTGTATAAGACAAAAAATTGCTTTATCTCTACAACACAATTTAGCACTGCACCAGCAAAACTATTTAAAAAAGGAACAATCACAAGAGTTGCTAATGCACAGGACCAAATAAAATCAAGCATCTATCAAGCTTTTCATAATGTCTTTGGATAGCAGAAAAACATTATCAATATCCAATTATTTGGAATTAATTTATGATCTTCTGGGCTCCTCAAAAGGGCTTGGATCATCTCTCTGGCTCTGCCTTCTGCAGCACACAAAGCTTGTTCTCCATGCTTTGTCTAGCTCCACTCCACTGTTGCTGCTGCTCTTGGTAGTCATCCCATGGTACTGGCATCTTCAAAACGCCAGGGTCTTCTGCAGCAACTGGGCTGCCCTTTCACCAGTAGCCTCTTCTGGGCTCCCTTCATGGTGCCAAACCTCAACTTCTTTACATGACCCCTTTAATCTGGGCCTTCAACTGCTACTGAGGCTGCACCCTCACCAATGACCTCTCCTGGCCTCTCATAGTGCCAAATCTCAGCTGCTCTCCATGGCTCCTTCATGCCTTCAAAACCACCCCCACCTGATGACTCTTACAGTACCAAGTTCAGCTACCAGCACTAGATACAACATTGGCTAGTTCTGGAAGACAGCTTCCATGTGCTCTGACCTTGAGTAAGATTTTAAGATAGAGTCTGGAAAAACAATTGGTAATATTTTCTGCAGGAAGGATTCCCTCTTGGGGTGGAGATGTGTCTTGTCAGGACCGCCTCACCTCAACAGTATCTGGACAGATTTGCACAAAATGAAACAAAAGCAAATAAAACAAAGCAAAATGGACTCTGTGAGGTCAGGAGTTTTTTTTCTTGTTCTTCCTTGTCTCCGTGTTGGATGTTATTGGTATGATGTCAGTGCCCCATTTTAGTAGTTTGTAATAGTACTCCTACTATGGCTCAGCCAAGAAGACAGGAATGTGCTTTTATAGGTGAAAACTCTGCCAGACCTTAGCAGAGGGAACCACCATCATGTCACGCACCATACTGGATAGCGGTACCCTGACTGTCTGAATTCAGGTGTTTTTATTGATTCAGAACTCCTCAAGTGCTCTCCTGATAGCACATGCACATCATAAACAATCAAATATACTCCATATAAACTCAACACCTTCAGACAGTACAAAATGCCTAGACCTAGGCAGCCCCTCATCCAACAGTGCACAAGACAATTATTTTATACATACCTAAAAACAAACTTCCAAAGCAATGATCCAAGGAATTATTCACCCTTCATCCCTTATCTACATCCTCCTGACACACAGTGGTGGGGACAGGCTGAGGATCTGGAGAACATGCTCTTAAACTAGTGGATAACTGGAGGGAGTAGATGTTACTGATTGTTTTTTTTCAAAATACATATAGAATGTAAAAATTATACTTCAATCTCAGTGATGGGGAAGATTTCTGAAGGCTCTTGTCTTCATTTTCAGGATTCTATGTCTTTTTTCCTACACAATTGTCTGGTTTCTATAATAAAGAAATTTCCAATGGTGAGGCTGCTTCGGCCAATACTAATCCTGGAATCGAAGACTTTTTAAGATGTTGTACTTGACCTGTATCTGTCTTATTTGATGGTAAATTGCAAACAGAATTTTCGTAAAAATCTGTGGTTTTCTTAAACCATGTGGTTTTCTCCACTCAACAAAACACATGTTCACAAATCCTTCTGAGTCTTTGACAAAGGTAATTTGAGAAGTCTTTCCTAAAGTTCTCAGACCTATCCTTTAAAAGAAAAGATATGCAAAATATAGTATTTATAAACCTTACATGAAGTCACTATTGTGTGTGACACCTACATAAATCTCTAAGGTGATAGAGATCATTATGTGATTATTTTCCTTTCCTAAAATGTATTACAATCATTTTTTCATGGTCATACATTTCATTCTATTTTATCTTACAGGTGATAGGTCAATTTTGACATGAATAAGAACATAATATGTTCTGACACATTGGCAATTATCAGTTATCTTAGTAACATATTTTCTACTTAATTATAGATAATAAGAATTTCATGGGCATTTTCAATAGGTTACATACCTTGTCTGCTGTTAACAGGGAGGATAGGTAGAATTTTGATATCCTTCCTTTGAATTATGTTAATAGAAGAATTTCTAGAAAAAAATGGGGCTGGAGAGATTTTCCAGTGGTTAAGAGTGCTAGCTCTTAACATAGTGAGTGTATTGGGTAATGTATTACCCAAAGCCACAGGGCCACATTCCAGAAACTTGTTTGGCCACATTCCAAAGTCCTTGCTCCTGTAACTCACCAACCACCCACCCCTCACACCCTACCCCAATCTGATGGCTTTGCCCAACCTCCACACCCCACCTCACTCACCTCTAGGGAAATTTCCACCCTCTGCCTCCAGGTATCAGATCTGCAATGTGCATGCTTCATACAACCTACTACCCCTTTAAAAGACAATCTGGCAGACCCCACTCCTCTCTCTCTCCTTCCCCTACTCAAGTGGACACTTCGTGTCTCACCCTACCACCAATAAACCCCTTGCATGAGACCCTGTTGCTTGGTGTCATGCACATTTCTTTCAATGAGGACCAGAGTTTAGATCCTTGCACCCTGTATGACAAGCAAACAGTATAACCCTAGCTTTAAGGGATGTTGAGAGTAGAGCATCTGGGTCTTTCTGGCTTTCAGCCTAGCAAGGAAAACACAAGCCCCAGATTCAGGGACAGACTCTGCTTAGAAGAAACAAGTGGAATGTGACTGAAGAAAAGACCAGATTTTTTTTTCACTGGATTAGTGGTAGTCATTTTTCTCTGGGTATTATGATATGTATTGTGCGGTTTTGTTTTTACATTTCTCTTTTGGTTAAAGAAACTGGATATGTAAATTTTTAGTATCATGAGTCTCCTTTATAGAAAGCTATGCAAGTCATTTGTCTGCTTTCTCTCAATGGATTTTTAAGACCTTTATTATTTCAGCTTTTCAAACGTCTTCATATTGACTCTTCATCATATCTATAAACTGCAAATATATTCTTTCACTTTGTAAGCTGCGTCTTATGTTTGTTACTGTCCCTGAGCTATGAAAATATTTTTACTTAATTTATAATTCCATTTGTCAAGTTTTTCCTTCCCTTGCCAAGATTTTTTTATTTCTTATTACAAATACTCCTTTTTTTTCACACAAATATTATGAGTAGTTTTTCTTAAAATTTGTTGCAGTAGATAGGGGTAGGGGGAGCAAATAGGAGTAGTTTCCTTCAATGAGTAAAAAGTTACAGCTACAAGAATTACATTTGTTCCTTGGGTGTAGAGTATTGTAGCTGAATCATCAAGACGGGAGTGTGCATTTCAAAATATCTGAGACAGTGTGTTCCTTTAAAGATATTCTTGATTTTTAAGTGTGTGTATGTGTGTGTGTTGTGTGTGTGTGTGTGTGTGTGTGTGTCTGTGTCTGTGTATAGGTATATATGTAGGTGAGTGCAGGTACCCTCAGGGTCCAGAAAAGGCTATTCAGTCCTCTAGGACAGGAGTTCCAGATGTGAGTTTTGGAGTCAAACTTCAGTTTTCTGGAAGAGCAGCAAAGCTGTTAACTGTTGAACCATCATCCTCAAGTTCCACACAGTGGATTGTGACCAAGAACAAAGAAATGAAAAACTGAAGTAAAATACATAACTATTTTGTTTTTTTTCTCTTTCGCATGGTATATACATATATGTGAATATCATACTGTATTCCGTAAATACATACACTATTGTCAACTAAAGTAAGATTCATTTGAGAAGAAATGCCCAGTGAATTGCCCAATAAATTCACTTTTCCTGTTCTTCCTTGGTGTTTCAATGACTTATTATTCTTTCTTTTGATGTTAAGATTAAGACATAGCTAGACATGTTTGAATTCATGAGAAAATTTGATCTGAGAGAGATATTGCATATTAAAAGTTTTAAGTTCTATCCTGTAGATTCTATTTGCATACTTATACTTGTTTGGATTTTTTTTTCCCTGAAGAAAATTAATTAATTGCATAATAACATATAAAAAAGATATTCATTTGATTTTCCTTTGGGCCCACTGATATGACTTAGCATATTCATGTTGCTACATTCATAGTTAAAACCCTAGAATTTAAATGGTAGCTCTGGCTTGGAATTTTATCCTCTCATGAACCTTGTGCCTTGGTCATGAAGATGGAAACATCTCTTGTCTTGGAGGTATTGAGAGGGAGGGCCTGTCTTTACCTATTCCCTTCCTCTGAGCTGGTATTTGCTGTCTCAGGATATACTGCTAGAACCCCTTAGGATACATCTTCTGCATTCATCCTGCTTATCACTCTCCTCTGGTCCATGACTGATCCCCATCAGGATTTCTCACAGGTAGTCCAGAAATCTCCCCTGCCCTGGGTGTGAATGGGCAAGATGTCAAAAGTTCATTTTGCCCTCAGTCATGTTATGTTCTGTAGCTCATTCCATCAGCAAACATTTTTAGTTCTGCCTGTTCTCTCTTTCTGTGTCTCTGTGTCTCCCTAAGTCTGTATCTCTCTGTCGATTTCTGTCTGTCTCTCTTCCTCTCTAAAAATAGGCATCCCTCAAAAATCTCTCAGAATTTTTCTAAGAATCACAAAATTCTTCATCTCATATTTGCTTGTCATTAAATGTCTAATGTTCACTTTCAAGACCATTGTCTAGTATAGCATTTTCTAATAAAAGAGTCTTAGGAAGTAAAATGGTTTTTAAAGGATACAGACATAAAGGGGAGAAGTAACCCACTAGTCCACAAGGATGAAGATAGCAGCAGCAAAGGTGAAAAAGTCTGGCAATGTAAAACCACACTGCAGGAAATCT
>JAMJFZ010000164.1:0-105069 GCA_026225945.1 Cricetomys ansorgei | reverse complement strand
CTACTTTATATATCAGAATACAGATCCATTGGTAGTTGGTAGTTAAAACTGAATGTCCTTAGTATAAAAATACACTGTTAAACATATGGGCAGTTTTTATATATAGCTAATTCTATTTTATCCAATATGCACCTTTCTGGGCTGGGAGAGAAGCTCAGTGTGTGGCTGTGTGTATGTGTGTAGGGTGGAAACACTTCCCAGGTCTGCCCTAGGCCCTTTGTCTGATCCCCAAGACTGCCGAGAAACAGTCTGTGTGTCTGTGTGTGTGCACACGTTCAGGCATGTGCACAGAGGTCTTACATTAACTTTTTTAGTTATAATTTCATCTCTTTAAATTTTA
Source organism: Cricetomys ansorgei (assembly GCA_026225945.1). Lineage (NCBI taxonomy): Eukaryota > Metazoa > Chordata > Mammalia > Rodentia > Nesomyidae > Cricetomys > Cricetomys ansorgei. The sequence goes on along the minus strand of JAMJFZ010000164.1, from coordinate 104,729 downwards.
TTTTGGATGTTTGTATGGGTGTTTGCTTGACTGTATGTCTGTACGCCACCCACCACATGTATAGCTGGTGCCCACCAAAAGCCAGAAGAAGGTGTTGGATCCCCTGGAGCTGGAGTTAACAGACAGTCGTGACCTGACAAGTGAGCCCAAGTCCTCTTTAAGAGCAGCCAGTGCTCTTAACTGCCGAGCCATCTCTCCAGTCCCTCGTCTTACAGTTTTAAATTATAATCTTCAATCAAGTCAGAGAATCAAAAAGCCACTGAGCCAAAGTCACAGCCTTTTTACTTCACACAGAGTTGCTGTTGTATATTTGTTCTATAGTTTCCTACTGGCTTTCCCAGAGTGTTCTGTAGTTTCTGGGGGATAAATCGTACACTGCTTTTGCTAAATTTATTCCTAAGTATTTAGTTATTTTTGATGATGCTCATGGAATTAAAAAAAAAATACTTCCTAAAATGTCATTTCGAAGGTAGTTCATTGATAGTGTCTAGCACTATAAGTATTAGAAATGTTACCGTAGTCAATAGGTTTTTTTTTATTTTTTTTTTTTACAGATAGGCATTAGAAATGATATTCATTCACCAAACACATTATGAGCACCTATTGTTTTAGGTACCGTACATGATAAAGAATAATCTTTCCCTCAAGGAGCTGGGGTTTGAGAAGAATAATGCAGTCCATGCAATCCCCTACTATTGGGAAGATTTTTTTAGTTATGTTCAAAATTGTTTTATGCACTGTAGGGTGAGGGGCTATACCTAGGTCTAGGGTGTTTTGTATTGTTTGCAGGTATTAGTTTTTTTGTGGGGGTTGTTTAGTTGCTAATGATCTGCATGTGCTATCACATGCTATCAGTAGAATACCTGAGGAGTTCTGAAAGAATAAAAACACACCTGAGCTCAGACGTTTGGGGTTCCACTATAACGTCTGGCACTGGCCAGGATGGTGGTTCCCTCTGCTGAGGTCTGGCAGAGTTTACGCCTATGAAAGTGCATCCTTGTCATGTTTGCTGAGCCTCCACAGCAGCCTACAATTACATCCCACCATTGAGAAGACACTGGTGAGTACAGCCCACTGCAGCCCAGTGCCCTGAAGTTTCTCTTCAGTCCCCAAAGCAGGACGTGCTGGATGTTTCCTTAGCGACTATTCTATTTCCATCCTGTGCCCACTGTGAACTGTGCAGCTGGACAGGTTTTCTTTGCTTCAGTTGCTAGGAAGCTTAAGGCCATGTTGTGGTCAAACTCCAGCAAAAACTCTAAGGAAGACTTATTAATTTAGCACATTTGTTTTCTTTCGCCCTGATCTTCCCATCTCCATGGTATACCTTGTTTTAGGCACTTCTTTGTAAACTCCCTTGGCTTTTCTATGAACAGAAGCTGGAAAGGAAGGGAGGGAGAAAAGAGGGATGGATGGATGCAGGGAACATAGAAGGAAGACATTTTAGTTACTTTTCTCAGAATGTTAACGTCTATGAAGATCCATTGTTTTTGAGTTTCCACTAAGATGTGATTATATTACCTGAGTGAATGCTTACACCATCTAGAATAAGAACTATTTCATACTTACAAGGTTCTCTGATCTACTCTTGGCAGGTCTAAATTAAACAAAGTCTATTAGTTTTGTTCAGACTCACTGGAAGTGCTTCTCTGGCATCACTTCAATAACATTTCCTTTCCCTATTAGCAACAGAGAATCTGGGCACAAACAGGCAAGGTGGGAAGGGATAGGTCCTCCCAAGTCAGCAGTGACCAAGACGCAGAAGCAGCTAAACTCTGACATTACTCAGATGGGTTTTCATTCAGACTCTGTTATTGATCCACTAGCTGTGTGGTTCTGCAATGTGGTTCCAGTCACATCATTGTAATGTTGAGATAACGTCCGCATTGCTGTGATTAATGTGGTCAGATTGGGTGAGAGTTAGCTCATGGCTAAGGACATGTATATTTAATGTTAGTGTTAGAGATACTGGTCAGTGCAATAAGACAAGAAAAAATAAGCAAGATGCACAAATACAGTAAAGGCAGAAATACAGCCAACTTATTTGGGGATAAAGGTTAAAATAAATTATATTTCTACCCAACTAGGAAAATATATTCCAGATGAATGAAAGAGTGAGGTATAAAAAGTAAAACATTTAAAATGTTCTTAGAATACCTTTATTGCTGCAGATAAGGCAGAAGTTCTTCAGCAAGATGTATATTAAAAACAAATACCGTAAAGGAAAAAGTAAATGAATTAGATCACATTACAATTTTAAATGTCTACATGTTAATAATAATAATGTAAGCAAAGCTAGGAAACAAGTTATGTTCTGGAAGGAGCTATCTGAAGCACAATTAGCAGGCAAAGGAATAACTGAAATATACAGATACTTTTACAAACCAATAGTAAAAACAATCAAATAGATAAATTGATAAATAGTTAGTTGGCTGAAGCAGATCAGGTAGCCAATAAATATGAAAAATGTTCAGCTTTACTAGTAATCATGGAAAAACAAACAAAATCAAGAAGGAGCTTGTATTTCCAACCTGTAAGAGGAGTAAAAATGTTTTGCTCTACTGATAACTACCCACAGACCTTCCAGCGATTTATCTAGCAATCGTCTGTAGAGTGGTCTCTGCTGATGGGAGAGAGAAGGAGAAGGAATGGGCCTCCTATCGTCTCCATATCCTGGTTATTTCCTTGAAAGTTGTGGTTGTTTGTTTTTTGACAAACATGAACAACATTGACATTTGCAAGTCTAAGTAGTGGGTAACTGGCTGTTTGTCCTAAGTTTCCCTTTGTTTCCACAGTGTGCTCAAAAATTCACAACGAGTAAACACAACACCAAAACAAAATAAAACAAAACAAAAACCTTGTGTCTAGAGAAGTGCCTATAAATTTTTTTGAGAGAGCTAGCTAGGACAAGGATGAGAACCAGGGTGTCCTGGAGACACTGTGACAGCCAGCAGAAGGAACAAGAATGATGTGAGGAGACACTTCAGAGAAAGCTTTGGCTATTTCTATTAATTACTATTACTATTACTGTCACTATTACTATTACTAAGATAAAATCTAAAGGTAGAGGAGATGGCTGAGAATCCAGAGATACATAGTACTTCCTCATTCACTCTTTACACAAAGTCTTATTTGAACTTTGGAATATTGAGACCATTTGGTCTGAACCCAACACCATGACCAATATCATGTGAGGAAGAGACCTGTGGAATGATTTCAGTCAGTGGTCAATCTCAGTGAAGGGAAAGAGGTGTGCTGGTCTGGAAAGCCTTCTCTGAGTGTTTGGATAAAAGTTAAGCACCAGGTTAAAAGGGGTGTTACTAGGAAGAGAATGTTAGTAAACAACCAAAGGCAGTGTGCTTATGTCTTTGTTAAAGACCAAACACCCCAACGTAACTCACATGACTGAAGATAAGAAGTTTAAAACTAAGTAAACCAAGAGAGAACAGAACTGATCTAGCCTGTACACACTTCATACCCGATACTCCGCGTCATCGTGGTAAAGTCAATGGTGTACTTGTTTGAAAACACATCAGTAGACTGAGTTTCAAAACATAGTGGAGATGAGACAGTGGAGACTCTGCTGAAGACAGGATGTCCCTTGCTTATGGTTTCTGGAGAAACCTCTAGAGCTAGGAGGCAGCAGAACACATGACACCAGGGGCATCTCAGAACCAACCTAGAAACATCTTTCTTGGACACTACTTCAGTCTAGGTCTAACCCAGGCACACACAGACACACACACAGGCACACACACATGCACACAGAGACACATACATATACACAGAATCAGAGAGAGAAAGAGAAAGAGAGATAGAAAGAGAGAGAGAGAGAAGGAGAGAGATTAGAGATTCTAGTTGACTTGGGGAAAGAACTTTGAATTTCTTTGGAAAGTTCTTGGATTGGCTTTGCTATAGAGAAATAAAGATAATATTTTTTACACCTCCAGCTTTCATAATGGAAACTGACAGCTCCAACAGCTTCTTGGGATTAAACCAAGAGAAATGAATATATCTGGAAGCTCTCCCTAATATCACATCAAATTCAGGTTCCAGGGAGGGCATTGATATTTTTTCATTTCAAATAACGCTCAGCGCTGGAGTCTTTGGTGACAGAGCATTGTGACCCCAGATTTACTCTGCTGACTTCCTTCTAGTATTATGATAAAAAACATCTTCTCCCCTCAAATGACATTTGCTGATTTTCCCTAAGTCCAAGTACAGTCTCTTGAAAGGAAATCAAACTTTGAGATGATTTTTATTTCCTCCCCAAACAAAACAAGACAAAACAAAACAATAACTTAATGGTCATCAATATAGAAATACTAAAACTGTCTCCCTGGGGGGTGAGGGAATTGGAAAATGCTGTCAGGGAGGCAGCCTACAGAACTACAAACTAGGGTTCTGACACATCCCAGGTAGGTTACTTTACCCGTGTCTGTTCCCAAAAGCTCATTTTCTTAAAAATAAAAAGACTACCTCCCAGAGAAATCAGGAAGTAGTGAAGGCAAGATTTGGAAATTTTTATTAAATATGAAACATAATTAGTACTCAATTTGCATGGAAAACCACAAGACAATGGCAAGAACAGAGACCTGAAGACTACCATCATCAATCTCCGAATGTTCAACTTCTTCATCTTCAAAGGGAGAGTATTCTACTCTGATTATTGTAGTGCTGGGGACCTAATCCCAGGGCCTGCATATGCTAGGCAGGTGCTGTACCACTGAGCTAGGTCCTGGGCATAAAGGGAGTTTAAAATATTGAAAATAAAATCACTGGAGTCACCAGTGTGTGCTCATTCCTACACAAGAGGATTCTAGGGGCTAAATCCTGCATGTCAGTGCAGTACTTAATTCTTGGAGCAAATGTTTCAATATAAATTGATTTATCCCATAGTAGTGTTGGCCAAAAGGATGGTTAGCAACTGGCCTCTACTCACCACATGCCAGTAGCATCTGCCAGCCCAGTTGTGATGACTCCAGATGTTGCTAAGTGTCAACTAGGGGCAAAACCACCCAAGCTGAAAGGAGCTAGTTAGCACTAATCATATCCATGGGTGGCTCTGAACGCATGCGTAAGCAGTAAGTGAAGTGCACACAGCAGTAACAGTATAGTTAAAATAGAGCTGCATGTGGCAAATACATGTGTATAGAAAACTTTGAATATCTGCATAAAGTACTATTCAGGAACACATCTGGACAGTGAGGAGATTGTGAGGGCCAGCTATCCCTTTTATCCATGCATTTACTCCTTTAATTGTTTTATTTTCAAAACCATCCTTTCTAGAAATGAGCATATCTTTCATATCTTTGAAAATGATATTTGTCAGGACAAAGAAAGCCCCACCCCCCACTGAACAGGGTCCAGCAGAGGCCACAGGATTCCAGAGCTGCCGAAGGCTGCTCCAGGCACCCTGGCCTCTAAGAGGTTAAAACCAACACCAGGACCATCAGACTAGGGGATCTTTTCAGTTCTGACTACAATCTTCTAACTGTAGCTCTGAACTTCTCCTGAGGATTTTCTTTCTTTTCTTCTCTCCCTCCTTTTCCTTTGAGGGAGAGACTAAAGCAATCCTTCCAGGATCTGGCTGAAACATTCAGTTGTTTCCACCTACTGGTAGGAAAAAAGACAACAGTGTACTATGCCTCAGCAGAGGTAGCAGGACCCTCAGATATGAAGCTCCCACTGGTGCCCCTACCCCTAAAACAACCTGACTTCTGACCTCGTGCTGCAGGACAGTGGTGTCTCAGAAATCACTGTCAGTGACACAGGTATAACAGTGCTCAGAAATCTAGAGTTAGTGAGTGTGCCAAGACATGGTGTCCCCAGCATGTCTTTACTCCAGCCTGAGTATTCTCTTGGTAAGATGCTTTTTGCTTTTGAGACAGGATCTTGCCATGTAACCAGGTTTGCTCTGGGTATATATCTCAGGCTAGCCTCAAGCTTGGCGTCTCATTGCTTCAGCCTGAGTGCAGGATATGCACCACACCGCCTAGCCATGATACTTCTTTCTATTGAACCATCTTTAATAAGGATATTTCCCACACTTTTGTTTATTTAGCTTTTTTTTTTTATGGGACTATCCTGGACAGGAATGAAAGCAGTTTAACATGCAGATAGAGATGTCTGGAAGATGTGGATTCCACTCTCAGACTTTACCATTAACCATCAGGTGACCGGGAGCATCCCATTCACCCTCCCTGAACAGCTGTTTCCTCTTCCATAAAGCCAGGTCCTAGTGCCTCCATCTCACGTGCTGCTGGAAAAATCTAAATAAGTGAGCATTCAGCTTGATTCAGGAAATGAATACCAACTGTTCTTGCTACACAATAAGTCTACTGACTTCCACCCATTGATAATATGGAACTAGGCAAAGGATGATGCTTCAGAGGAAGGGAACTCTGACAGCAGGATACAGGCTCAGTGTGGCTCTTCACCCCAGGGCATGATGCAGGCCCCTTCAAATGCGCAGCCTCACCCACTTCACTCAGGAAGAGGATATCATCTGCTGTCCCAACAGAAATGCCAGCATATTTGTCCCATGACATGCACATTTCCAGTCAGAGGTTCCAAGTACTCCCTTTACTCAAAAGAAGGTAGGCTCAGCTGGAAACAGCTGGATATCAATGCTGTTATCACTGCAAGAGACAGAAGCCAGAATCATAGTCAGGACTAGTAGCTACCTTTCCACGTGGACGGCTCCTCAAATCCAGTAATGGATTTGCCACCTAATTTTACACCAATTAGATTCTCTCAAATAAAGTAACATGAACAGCACTGCCTAGGAACAGAAGGAAATTCTAGAAGCCCAGTGCTATAAAGATGATTTGCCGCTTCTATGTGTCATTAGCGTCTGTTGCTGGTTAAGGATGCAGCTGGTGCCTAGAGCATGATGGAAGATGGATAGAACAGGCTGCCCTGCAGGGGTTGTGAGTCTAGCTGGAGAGGACAGGTCCTTAACTCATCAGCATCCTGCAAAGGTGCCAAACACTGCTGTAGACCCAGGGAAAAGGCAGACCTCAGACAGTGAGGAGAGGGCTTGGGAACAATCTTCTAGGGAAGGTTTCTGCTCCAGTATTTTTTTTAAATTAATGTTTTCCAATTTTTTTAGATTATTTAGTGAGTGTGTGTGTGTGTGTGTGTGTGTGTGTGTGTGTGTATTGGTGGCTGCTGGGGACTCAGGCAAGCACCTACCACAGTGTGTATGCAGAGATCAAAGGGCAACTTGTGGGAGTTAGTCGTCTCCTTCTATCATCTGAGTCCGGGGTTCAAACTCAACGCGCCCTTACCCACTGAGTCACTTTGCCAGCTTTGTTCTAGGTTTTGAAAGATATGAAAAAAATCAAGCCAGGAGGAGAAAGGAGAAGGCAAAAAAAAAAAAAAAAAAAAAAAAGAGATCCACAGGGGAAAAGAGCAGAGGCTGGGAACTAGCAATCACACTGACCCAAAGGAAAGCCGTATATACAATAGATCCCATGTTGTTAAGAGATAAATTTTCTGCTTGACAAGAAAGGACTAGAAGTTGTTACTATAATTGCTTTGCTTGGTAATATGAGAAATATTCTTTAGAAAAATCAATGCTAAATTCTACAAAATGGAGCTGATCGATACAAAATTGTGATCTGGAAAATGAAGCAATTAGCATTGGGTAAATCAACCAAATGTCATCTTCTAAAGAAGATATTATGAAGCAGACGTGCTAGAGAGATGGTATCATAATGTAGTTGGACAATCATATTAATGCTGCTATAATCCTAATTTCAATTTTTCATTCAATAAAGTGACATATAAAACAGCCTCACTTAAAGTAAAACATGATCAGGTTGACTAAAGCCAGGACATGAACAGCAAAGGGATCTTGTATTACATGTCAGCTCTGGCTAGTAGGTGAAACTGTTAGGAAGGCTGCGTGCTGAAGGACTTCGAGGTCACGTCAGAACTCATCAAGACAAAGCTGTTATGATTTGTTATCATAGTAATATCTGCAGTGGGTGTAGTGGCCGGATATTCCCAGAATGCCACCTCTGACTTCAAACCTTCAAAGAAGTGGGCAGGAAGAGTAGATGAATTAAAACAGTCAGCTGGCTCCTAGTTACTGAGTAGAGGAAATTTCTGACGTATTTTGTCCTCTTCACAGTCCCTTATCTACTCTTTCTGTATTCCTCTCTCCCCCAGGCACATCTTCCTTTCTGACCTTCTGTCTGGCGGAGCTAACACAAGACCCACCTTCCTTGAAGCCATTTAGGACAAAGGCCTGTCCTCGCTGAGCTCTGCTTGACTTCAGACATACTGGTACATACACATCTACAAATCAGTTATTTGTAAATCAGACAATAGTTGCCCATAGAAAGGGTACTATAAATATTAGTCAGCACCCTAAGCTAGTAATAAAAGAAACTCTACGAGGATAGAGGAGTTTACCATACTGTCCATTTAAAGATAAGCTGTGATGGGCTGAGGGTAAAGGAAGCTCCACATAGAAAACACTCAGGGTTGCGAGTGGGATTGGATACTGAGGGAAGAAGACCGAGCCAAAAGAGCTGGTTGTTCCCTGGAGCAGGAGGTGGAGGGAGAAGGAGACAGGAGAGACTCTGTTGCTGGAAATGTCAGGATGATTGAGGTTGTTCCCTGAGGAAAGGTGATGCAAGGCCTCTCCTGTAATATCCCATAGGCCTTCACCATGTCTCCAGCGCTAACCAGTGCTCCCGTGCAGGAAAGAGACGCCTTTGTGTGGAGCCCAAAGAGGAGGGTCACGTTTACTTAGCCCTAACCACTACACAGAAACGGAACCAGAAAACTTACTGTAATTCTAGGAAGCCAATGTAACGAAAACAATCAAATGAGTGTCACTGTTGCAGGGGGAAAAAAAACTCATTTATTCATAGACACAAAGTTACAAATGGAAATGCAGGGAGATATCTGAAAAGTTCCTAAGCTCCCATCACAAACTCAGATACCTGCAGAAATCAAGCAGGTATAAAAGGGCGGTATGAGCAAAGTGATATGAAGGTAAATTGTGGAGATAAAGGGTCCCATCAAGTTCTGGAACAAAATAGAGTAAAAGCATCAAGAGCAAAGGAGCAGCGCACCTCAGCCTTAGTACCCATTCTGCAGATGAGGAAATTGAGGAAGAGCGTTTTGGCCATGTACTCAAGGGATGAAAGCAGTAGTGTCACATCCAGGAAGAATACTCTGATCAGCTCTAGAGCACAGCTGTCCTACTCAGCCCCGTTTCAGTGATTTTTACCCCCCTTAGCTCCTTGGTGAAATAAAATGGATGAAAGAGAAGAGAAGCAGAAACCAGAAGGCAAAAGTCAGCTCAACGGAGAGAGGATGGAGGCAACTTGAGGGCTAACAAATAGAAGAGGGAGCAATCAGGTAGCCAGGCCAGAAGATGACATTCTGGGGTCTGCCGTCATAAAAGGGGAGGAGAGAGAAAGAAAGGAATCAGATTGTAGCCAAAGCAGCACTGCCATCCTTCTGGTCTGTGCACAGGGCCTGCCTGGGTTGGATGACAATATGCTGGCATCAGAGGTGTTAGTTTTCTACACCCGACGGGACAATGAAGCTGTCTGATCTGGGCAAGCTGTTCGGTTTCCGTGTACTTCACTGGGTTCATCTGTAGAACAGGGATGGGAACACGTCCTCCCAGGTTTGTGGGCCAGAGTAAGTGTAGATGAGTGTTTAGCAGGTGCCTGGCAAGCAACATGTACAAGGTCGCCATCATGAGGAAAGGACTGCCGTTGGCCAGTGTGACCAAAGAAAGCTTTACAGAAAGAGGGTGCTGTAAAGACATGCGGAATTCATGAAAAGAGAGAAAGGGAACTGAGCCTGTGGGTAGAGAAAAGACAGAAAAATGGGGGTGGGGGCTTGGCCGCACAAAAGCAATCCAGAGCCCCAATCTTCCACACATGAGACCCAGATGAAAGTCTCCCCAGTAAAGTGAGTAGCAGGGGTAGTTGGGAAAATCCTTCAGGTTTCAGAAAGGCATAGATGTTTTGCTCGAAAGTGTCTGTGCCACGCATGGTGCGACCCTAGAGAGCACTTGGGAGACATTACTAACAGCTGAGTACTGGGAAGCTAGATCCTGGACTGGTGATAAAAGGGTGATAAAAGGAGAAAAGCACTTTGATGCACTTCTTTGTTGAAATGGGGGTCTCGCCGTGTAGCCCAGGGTGGTCGCAAAGCCAACCGCCCTCCTGCCTTAGCCTTCTACACTCTGGCTTATCAAGAGTACACTACCAGATCTGGCTTCACTGATATTCTTAACAAGGTCAACTAGCATGCATTTGTTGGAGCAAAGAGAAACTGAGCCTCCATTAACAGCAAAAATAAGCACTTCACACTTAGTGTTTAAAAATAAGAGCGACCTTTTCTTTTTCCTTCCTGCCTTCCTTTTTTTCCAAGGAAGGTCATGTAGCTCAGGCTAGCCTCAAATTGGATATATACATAGCACGGGTGGCTTTGAATCCAGTCTTCTGCTCACTTCTTCCCAAGTGCTGGGATTTTAGGTGTGTCCCATCACATTCAGTTCAAAAATAAGAGACTTCTGATTGATTTTATGTCATGTTTTTCCAGCCAGGCATTTGCTTGTTTGAAAATTAGCTAGGGGGCCTGAGGACATAGCTCAGTTTGTAGAGTGCTTGTCTAGCATGTGGAAACCTTATGTTCGATCCCAGGATTCACATATATCCAGCACACATGCCTATAATCCCAGAACTTGATAGGTGACCACAGGAAAATCAGAAGTTCAGGGTTGTCTCCTGCTATATAGTGAGTTTGAGGCCATCCTGGGATATAACAAGACCCTGTCTCACCAGGCAGTGGTGGCACATGCCTTTAATCCCAGCATTCAGAAGGCAGAGGCAGACAGATCTCTGTGAGTTTGAGGCCAGCCTGGTCTTCAGAGTGAGTTCTAGGACAGCCAGAGTTACAATAGAGAAACCCTGTCTTGAAAAAAACAAAAACAAAAGATCCTGTCTCAAAAGAAACATTCATTCAATTATATACGAAGATAAATTATTATCATACCATGCATATTTCAGTTTCACAGCTCACTGACAGACAGTATGTATTGGTGTCTTAGGATCATTTGATGGGTTGAGGCTGACGTCTATGGCTACATAGGTCCTCCATTCTTAGGGACTGACTTGCTCTTGTAGGCATGCTTTTATATAGTTCTACCTGAAAGAAGAAGTATTACATAACAAAGGAAAAATTCCTCCTTTCTAGTCATTTTAGGATCGCCCAGGGAATGCTGACTTAAGTAGAGCTTTATTCCCAGTATATCTGGGTAACGTTTAGCATCCTTTATGGAACTGGAACCCAGAGATGGTTTCTCCCCTGGCTTTGATTAGGTCCTGTTTTGCACCTTGGAAGACACACCCCTTACTTAATTATGGTCCTCTTTGAATAAACGGGCCTTTGGGGCACATTCAACATCCAAACTATAGCATCTGGCTGGCTTTTGCAGAAAGTTTGACGATTGTTCGGTAAATAAGAGCAGAGTGGGCATTCCACGCACTAGAGGCTATATGAGCAAAGAGGGAGAACAAAGCTGTAAGCAAAGAGCCATCCCAGGACTTCGAGAGCCTTGGAGCCTTCACAGGAGCTACAACAGAGGGTCAAGGTGGGAAAATCCCTGGACAGAAACCATGTTATATAACTTCTGTTAGTACGTCTTTCCTCCTTCTGTTGTTCCATGAGCTCGAGACTGACAGATCAGCCTTCACAAAGCTCCTTTGCCCTCATAGGTGGGGACACTGGCAGGAGCTCGGAGCCAGGAGGCAGTGGAGGAGAATTTCATTTCCTCTGCTCTTTCCTGCTACTGGCTATAAGTTGAATGTATCTCTGCACTGATTACAGGTCTCTCTCTTTCTAGACAGGAAACTGTTCCTCTTTAGCCCCCCTGGTGCTAGACCTGGGATATTGCCCTGGCCCTCACTTGTAGCCTACATACTGCCACACCTCTGTAAATATTCCCTTTATGAAATACTCTTCAAATCACTTATTTTGATGTTCCATATGTGCCCTACCTTGAACATTTAACAGAGAATTATGGGAACATTTTGGACAGGGCTTTCTGACTCATAGTTGGAGGACAATTGAGGGATAGAAAGATCAAAGGCAGATCTTTATAAATAACACTTTCTGAACAGCAGGGGTTCTTGATATATATATTCCAAAGACTGTCTGCCAAGGACTCTGATTCAGTAGGCCTGGAAAAAAGACTATCGTTTAAGTCAGGACTATGGAATCTCACAGTTGTCTGGAGAGGTTGACTAGTATGTTTATCAGGATCCAAAGAGATCAAAGGAACTGGGAGGGAATATGTGAGGGTCCGAGGGATGTGGAAGTAAGAAACAGAGCCATACACTGAGAGTAAAGGGGAAAACTAAGGGATGTGGGGCTGAAGAGGCACGGGTTTAAAACAGTCACTTTGGGGCTTGTGGCAGAGAATGGTGGCGATGGACATTTTCAGAATGCTTGATGGAACTGAGACAGGCCTTTAGAACTGTGTGCCATATAAAACGTCTGTCATTTGTCTCCAGCAGTGCTCCGCAGCCCTTGGAAAGAACTGGATAAGAAAGTCGTTTGGTAGATTCTTTATGGGAAGGCTGCAGAGCAAGAACAACAGAAAAAAGAGGACCCAGGATGTTAAGAGCTATGTGCACAGGAGCTCCGGAGTAACAGCAAGGACATGAGAGGGGTGCCTTTAGGGGAGGGGGTGCTGTCCTTGGTCCTGAACCAACATTGCACACAAGGGCATGGCCATTGGACTGTGAAGTTGGGAGTGGGTTGGGAGGTGCTTCCCTTCCTTCCCACACTACTCCCACCATTCCAGAATGTGGGATGTTCAAAGATCATGCTCCTAGACCCAAAGTACTAAAAATTGTCTGAATATGGGGCCAGAAAGCTACATATAATCTTTTGTGAGGATATAATTCCAACAGTCACAACTATTACTTAAGAAATCAGTTCAGCTACTATTTCCTGGTGGGTTTCCAGGTGCTGAAGACTGTGCTAATTGGAAGGACAAAGACATTTTTTTTGAAAGACAAAGTCTATTGCTAAGTCAGATCTCCATTTTCTTTCATACAGACACCAGAGGGCCCCATACATTATCCCCTCTCTTCCCTCTCCAACTCCTGTTCTCCTTGTAGTTGCTCTTTTCACAATGACCTCCCTAGGTTCACACTCTGACCACAGAGGCCTCTGAAGCATCTTCTCGTCTCTTCTCCCTCCTTGTTATTATGCAACAGATGAATCTGATTCTCTCTCAGCTGGACAGAGTGCTACTCCATTCAGAAAAGATTAAAAAACAAACAAAAAAAAAAACAAGAACAAAAACAGGACACAGAAAAGTAAGCACAGGCTTCAGCAGGTCAGAAGGAGAGGAAAAGCTGAATGCACTAGTTTTTTATGTCACAATGTTATCTAGAAAGTCCTCCCCAGGCAGAGAGGGAGGCTGCCTCAAAGACTTGATCAGCTGATGGAGCCTCCCCATAGATAACCATCTCTAGGATTGGTCCATAGTTTCCAGAGCAGTCAACTATCCTCTCCATGGCTCAGACTGGCTGGTCTTTTCTTGAATGGCTACAAACTCTAATTAATTTTTAAAACCCATTCATTAGAGGCCTCCTTCTATTTTGTAAGTCCCCAACAAAGTTCTGATTCACAGAGATGATTAGGGATGGTTTGCTGCCTTTGGAGAATGCCCACTGCATTGTTTGCTGCATTGTTTGCATTCCCTCTGCCTGCCACTTGGAAAAGCACATGGAAAGGCCAGATGTGGTGGTGCACACCTGCAATCCCAGCTCTCAGCTGGCTGGGGCAGGATGGCTGCCATGAGTTCCAGACCAGACTGAGCTATGGCGTGAGATCTTGTCTCAAAACAGCAACAGCAGAGCACACAATGAAGCATGAGGAGGGAAATTTTGTTTTGATATGTGAATCTAGGGCTGGAGATGGGAACTCAAGGGTCATGCCTATTATCTAGAAAGAAATAAAAACAGCGATAGCATGAGGTTCAATATGTAATACTTACGGCCAAGAGAAGGCCAGGTACAAATGTGGATCTTGGATTAGATAATACAGTTGTTTTCCCAGATAGCAAATGTCAGAAATGAGCCATGGTCCCTGAGCCAAGAGGTCACATGGGGAAAAAAGGATACATGCATCAACAATCCAGTGCAATCCAAGGGTCTGGGGCTAGAGTCATGGGTGATAAAACAGAGAAAGTCAGATTTCAGTGGCCAACCGAGACAAAGCTCCAGAATTCATGTCAGGTAAAAACAGAGGTTGAGTGAGAAAGTAGGGTGACAAAACCATGAAAAGCCACCTTAAGAAACAAGCTAGAAGATTTAAGAATGAGTGGCTTCCCTGGGGAATGCTGAGTGGACTACAGACTTGGTGCCATATGCTCTCAATCTTCCTATCTTTCTTTAGGAAGTTACAGAACAAATCATGAAAAGCACTGGCCTCTCACCTCAGGCAATGCTCAGGGCTCTGTCAAGAAAGGTCAAGCCGCAGCTGAGGAGCTCTTGGCTTCCTACCGTGATGGCCTTCAAAACCCCTGTACCATCAAGAAGCATGAATATGCCACAATCAAGTCACACAGCCACGGTCTGCACTCAGTGGTCCTACTACACTCATTTATTTAATCTCTACCATGTCCATTTTCATTTATGAAAGATTCTTTTTTAAGGTAAAAGCCCAGAGAGGTTAAGTAGCTCAAGATCTTTCCTCAAGAAGATGATGAAGCCATGACTGGAGCTACTGCTTCCAGTCAAGAGCAGAGAGAGGATGAATGCATGCATGCTAACTATCCAGCTCACCTTCTCTACTCTTACATAGTTCAAGACTCAAACCAAGGAATGGTGCTGCATCCAAGGTGAGCTAGGTCCTCTCATATCAAATAACTTAATCAAAAGAATTCCCCACAGAAGTGCCTCCAGACCAATATGGTCCAGACAACCCCTTATAAAGGCTCTTGTCTTCCCAAGAGATTCTAGATGGTTGAGTTGACATTAAAACAAATTATCATACTAACTGGCTTCTGATCTCATCAATATAATCACTCTGAGCTAGAGACAAGGCAAAGATAATCTTACAGGGATGTAAATGTGTGGTGTATAGGAACACGCAGGACAAGGAGACACGGGTACAGACAAACAACAGTCATGTAAAGAAAGATCAAGGCTCAATCGAATGAGTGCTGAAGCTTCCAGCTAGGTCCTTGTTCATTCAGTTCTCAGTTCCTTTGTTTATCTCCTCATTCTTATTCCTGTATCTCTGGCTTTTGTTCATCCCATGCTGCCCACCTCAGGACCTTTGTACATGATACTCTGCCTAGAACACATCATCCCTTTCCAATACCCCTTGACTTTGCAGCTGCTGCTGATGCCCCTAATACTACAGAAACTTCACTATTACTACTTCTTTGTTGTTGTTGTTTGTTGTTTTGTGTTTTTGAGATAATATGTACCCATGGCTAGCCTGGAATTTGCTATGTAGACCAGGCTGGCTTTGAATTTAGAGATCTGTCTACCTTGGCATCCCAAGAACTGGGATTAAAGGCATGTGCCACCTATGTGCCAGACTGTATTCTGTTAGTCTGGGATGGCATCAATGAGATATGGCAATACTACAGCAAGGATTTCATCCTGTGATAGTCACAGGGAAGCGGCCATTCAGTTATCCACTTGCAGGAAGTCAAATGCTCACTTTTCCCAGAGCAGATAGAACATAAGATGTCTACAGTTAACAAAAAGTACCATACAAGAAAGGAGCAGATCGGGAGGAAATAATGAGTGATACAGACATGCAGGAGTGCTGCCAGCAGAGCAAGCATTTGAAGAGAAGGGGCAGAGGCAGAGGCAGAGGCAGAGGCAGAGGCAGAGGCAGAGGCAGAGGCAGGAGAGGCAGAGGAGGCAGAGGCAGGAGAGGCAGAGGAGGCAGAGGCAGGAGAGACAGAGGAGGCAGAGGCAGAGGCAAGGGTTGGGTAGCCATCCAGGCAGGAAAGGACTGAACCTGTTTGGGGTCTAGGATGAAGACAGTAGGAGAGAGGGTCTACAGAAGGGAAGAGAGGAGAATGGTGTGGAGAGGGAGAAGGAAGGAGATTGGAAATGAAAGGAAGCAAGAAGACCAGGGAAGATGGGTATTAGGAAACCTGGTAACAGCACTGCATGTTTTTATGAGGTTCAGAAGTGCAGCGTCGGGAGTCCTGTGGTGATTCATGTACTTTCCTGGAACCTGATGTGTTGCCAAGATCTGCTGCAGAACATCATGGTCTGGAGAATGGATTCAAAACTGACTGACTGTTGTTTAGCAGCCAGCTCAAAATCTGAGAAGGCTCTCCCAGGAGTAGAAGGTGGACACCAGCCCCCAGAAGCCCGTGGCACTCAGATTTTCCAACTTTCTGCTTACAGGCTAAGAAGGTTGTCGTTGCAAACTGAGGAAAAGCCGAGCAACCAATAGCTGACACACATTAAGCATTTCATATCTACCAGGCACACCATAAATTCCCATTCAATTCTCCCACCATTCTGATCAGATAGATGCAAGATGTGTATATATTTAACAAAATAAAGACTGTGGAAGTCAGCTCACAAGCAAGACAGCTAGGACACAAACTCAAACCAGCTGAGTCCAGGGCCCACACCCTGAACCCACAGCTCAAAATGACAGAACCTAACCTACAAAGCACTCAGTGCCTATGCTGTGTATTGAGTGGTATCACAAATTTTATGTATGTATTAACTGTTTTGCTGCTTACACCTAACTCTGAGATCTATTCCTACAAGGTCAAGAAATCTGCACAAATACGCATGGCTATGAAGAGGTTGAGCCTGGATTCCAGCCCAGAGGGTCTACCTCAAGAGAGTCTGTTCTCAATCCTGGTGCTGAGCCCTCACATGACTGTCCCTCCACATGGTATCATTTGAGACATGTAAGAAGTAACCTCTATACTTGGTTTTAAATGTACTACAATTTAGTTGCCTTGGGGACAGGAGATGTTGCTCATTGGGTGGAGCCTTTGCCTAGTGTACACAAGGGAGATGTGGGTAATTTCTCATAAATACTCATCTTCGCTGGTGTCCTCACTTTCTTTCATCTGCCCTGTCTCCTCTTCCACAATATTCTCCTCCCCTTCCTGGTCATCATGCCTAGGACCTCCCTCCTAGTGCCTTTAGCCCAGTCTACAGCTCCATTCAAGTGCCAGAACCAGAAAAATGAATCAAGAAATAAACAAAATAGATACAGAGAACTATGCCAAACTTCCACTTCTTTATTCACGTAAGCAAAAAATAATAACATTCTTGAGACTATCACCATTCTTAAAATCTATTTTTTTATGTATACTGATGTTTTGTCTGCATGTGTGTCTGTGCGCCACATATGTGCTTAGTGCTCTCAGATCCCATGGGACTGAGGATAGAGACGGTTGTGAGTTGTCGTGTGGGTTCTGGGAATCGCACCCAGGTCTTCAGGAGAAAGTAGTGCTCTTCACTCCTGAGCCATCTCTCCAACCCCAGGACTATCTTCTGGATACAACTATGAAAGCTCATTGGCTTTGGCTAATGACCAGAAGAAAGCACAGCTGTTATCTCCACAAGAGGAGCCTCATTCTGTTATAATCTTCCCATATAACTTGTTTCTCAAGCTTGTCTCAAGGAGAAACGATATTGGGTAAGGTTGCTCACCCTGAAACAAAATCCGGAAAACTGGTTTTGCTTGCACCATGTCACCCAAGCATCCAGCACCCTCACCCATGGCGTCCTCCACACTGAAACTTCAGAGGGAAGTTCTCCGCCATTCCCTCAGTCACACAGCAAAGAAACACAGAAGTTTCATGAAAACCGAAAAGGGGCAGGAAAAAAATAGTCCAAATCCGGTAATTGTTCCCGGGTTCATGCTAGCATTAATGCATCCCAGCTGCAAAAAATATTTCCTACTTTGCATTCAGAGAGTCCAGGAGTTCAATATAAATTCACTAATCCTTGTAATTTTCTTGTAAGGCAAGCCGCAGAGTACTCATTTCTTCAAGGCGCAAGGAAACAAAGTCTTGCCAAGTTCACAAAACTAAGAAACAGACATTTAAAGAGAGGGAGTCTCATTTCTCATACTCTCCTTTATTCTTTGTGTTTTTTATTTTCCAAATAACTACAACTTCAAACATTTCTGTCTGTTGAGGACTATATCCAGTTATGTTTTCAAAAATGATGATAATGGTGATGTAATCCCTTTTCGGCGTGTACTTACTGGGTGACAAGTGTTAAGCTCATACACATATCACCACTCAAGACTTATAACCACATTAGGAAAGAAATAGCAGGACCATCTCCACTGCACAGAGCTGAAGGTTAGACAAGCAATGTAACCCGACCAAGACTGACACCTCCATTTCAAAGCCACGCTGTCTCTTATACCCACCCGAGCCCTGACCTACATACTTTGTACAATCGTTAAAAGCACGAAAATCAGAGAAGTAACCACAAGGATATTGACTTTTAGTTGTCATGTCAAAAAGGCAGACCAAAGGTACAAATAACCCTTGCATTACAATTCCCTGGAGTTTAATCAATTGCAGCCACTTTCCTCAAAATCCATAAAGTATGTGGAAACCGAGATCATCAGAACTCACACCTCAGGTTCTCTGGCCCTCGCTTCAGGTGACTCTCTCAACTCTGCTCATCCGAATTAATGGATGAGACTACTGACAGAAACCTAGACGCCTGAGGGAAACTCTCCCTTCACTGAAGAACGTTTCACATGCCTACGTACACCACAATGTTCAAGAGGGGTGTGGAGAGAATATAACACAGTTTCCCCCACCCTCATTATTGTAGAATATTTTGTTCAAAAATTATCTTCCAGGGCTAGAGTTCCACAGAACACACGCATGAGCATGTTATGGTTATTGACATCTCCGTTGGTGAAGATTTCAATTACAGAAGTCCTGAGAGACCATGCTCCATGCCTCCCCGAAAGATACACTAATAACTGCTAATGTCTAGGGGGTGATTATTAATATTTTAAAAGTATTTTAACATGTAGTAGCAAGCAATAGGAGTGTTAACTCTTCATTTTAAAATGTTTCCCTGTTGCAACTGAAAATGAGTAACAGTGTATTCTTCCCTAATTTGCAGAAAATTAAGTGAATGGATAGAAAGCGTGAGAAGGAAGTAGATACATTCTACCAACCTCCAGTGAACCTGGGAAAGGACACCTATCCCCAAAGGAGATGCTCAATCTTTGCTAATGCCTCCACTTTAGCCTGATGAAGCCTGAGCAGAAAATAGAGCCCCCACCATGTCAGATCACTGTATTCCAGAAGGAACACAGTTAATTCACGCTGTTTCAAGATCATTTCAAGATCATGTGACACTTGTGGTAACATGTTACAAAGCAATAGACAATGAATATGATTTTTGATAGAGTCTCATTTGCACGGACTTGATAGGAGCCATGAACAACACCTTGTGGCAGGTTGGTTGCTAACTGTTACTGTTTGAGTGTGTGTCCTGCACAGACGCCTATGTTCAAACACTTGTTCCCCAGCTGGTGATGATTTTGAAACTGTTAGGTAATGAAGTACAGCTGGAGGAAGTAGGTGACTGGGGCTAGGGTAGAGGTGAGCACCGAGGATTTATAGCCCAGCCCCACTTCCTGCCCCAGTATCCTAGTCAGCATCCTGCTACAAGCAGCTGCCTCAAGCTCCCACCCTGCTGGAGAGCCTCCACTGCCAAACCTTTTCTGCTGTGATGGACTATGCTCTCTTAGACTGTGAGTCAAAATAACTCTATCCTCCCAGAAGTCGCTCAGTTCAGATACTGTATCACAGAAGCGAGGAAAATAACTAATGTACAAATCTTTCTTAGAGGTAAATGTGGCATTGAGGATCTAGGATCTTAAATGTATCTAAACCCTTTGATCTGTCACTCCACCTCTAGTGGTTTAGAAGAAATAACTCAGGTGCACAGAAACACCTGGGTTTGGGGGCAGTGCAGAAACTGATGATATGGTAGAGGTGACCTGGGGTAAAGACAGCGATTGACAGGGAAGGAGAAAAGGGACAATTGCAGAACTGTATTTAAGGTTGGGTCCTCTTTTCCTGGAGTAGAACTTAACAAGGAGGATCTAGCACCTCTTCCTTCACAGAACTTTCCAGGGTGCTTGTGTCTTTCAGTTTGCTTGGGCTTGGTTTAACTCTCGCTGTGGAAGACTGACAGCGCTGTGACCATACACAGCTGAAGCTGTCCCTACTTGTCTTGTAAGGCTTGCTCAATTGTGTCCCGAGACTCTGAGACGCAGTGGTTTCCTTAGATGAGTCAAGCATTTGTACTGGCAAATGCACTGTTTCTTCAATCTGGATTCAAGAAGTTTATAAATCTGATTCTCGAGTTCTGAATACATAATTTGAAATATTTACTAGAGGGGCCAGGGTGATGACTCATTGAACAAGGTCTGTGTTCTGCAAGTATGAGGAGTTTAAGTTCCCAGAACCCAGGTAATGCTGGACATGTGTCTAGTCATAGTGTTCACAGTAGAACAGGACAATCTCCAGTTGCACAAATAACAAAAAGAGATCCTGGCTCAAACAAGGCGGAAGGCGAATACTGACACCCAAGGTTGACCTCTGACCTCCACACAAAGACCATAGTGCACCCACCTTCTCACCCCCCATATACACACCACACACACCACACAAATATTAAAAGTAAAATAAACAGTCATGAAAGGGGCCACTAAGTAAAGTGGACTCTCTGTGTTTACCAAGAATCCTGGACATTTCAACCTCATTCAGACACTAAAAGAGTGGCTGCTACTACTGTGGCCAGCACTATAACAACTCCATTTCCTGGCTGAAACACTGCCTCCAGCCCTTTCCCTCAGTCCTCAACTCTGAGCACAGTTCTAAGACAGAGCCCTCACCACAGAGAGGCCAGGACCCAGCCTTCCACCAATACATCCCTAGTGCTGCTCTATTAGTCTTTCTTGAGGACCTGCTATCTGCAAGGCACACTTGGACTCCAAAAGCTAATGTGTCAGAACTGGTTATTCTGGCCGGAGGCTTACAAGTCTAAGAGAGGCAACCTACATAAACAAGTACCGCTTGACAGGGTAATGATACCTCACGTACTAGAGCATTCGCTCACTAAGACAGAGGGCGCACATTCTTCTGTTTCAGATCAGTCCTTACTACTAGAAGCCCTGGAGGAAAGCGTAATGATGATATCAGAGGCTAAATTTTGCTGAGCAATTTCGACCTGCCATGTGTGCAGTTTTTGCAGCTACCCAGTGCTCAAGATTCTCTGGATGAACTGTGATTTTCATTGCTCTCTGTTTGCATGTGAGGAAAATGGGGAGCGTAGGGAGATCAAGAAAACGGCTAATGGCAGTACAACTTTAGTAAGCAGGACAGCCAGGAGCCGTTGCGTGCCCAACTCTTAAGTACACGCCATCCTGGCTGCACGACGCGTGCTATCACCATATGAAAATGCCAGGAGATGAGGCTTCTTCCAGAATGCCCGCTGAGACAGCCCACTTCAGGTACAGTGGAAGACTTGAAAACCTACCCAGAACGACTCACAGGCAACGGTAAGTGGCGCCTTCTGGTCCAGCCTGCTTCAATTTGCAAGCACCAAATAAACGTTTAGTCATGGAGCCAGAGAATAATAAAATAAAAATGAAAATGAATCCTTGGGGAAATAATAAGAATCACACCTTACCTCGATGATTATTTTCAGTCTTCAAAAGCCGCTGCTCTTTACGTTTCAAGGCAACTACTAGTTAACTAGAAATGAGACATGCTCACTACCTTTGTTCCCAAAGCAATGATTAATTCTGCAGCCCAAGTAGAAAAGACACTTCGGATGGTCTTACCTTTTTTTTTTTTTTTTAAATTAAAAAGAGAGAGGGAGAAAGGAAAGGGGGAAACTTGTCTGCCTTTGTGCTTAAGGAAATAAAATACCAATATGTTTAAATTGCAATGTAGTGCCTGGACGTGCTTTTACCAGCATAATTTCAACTTTCTTCAAAAACATCTGTAAAAGAAATCACTAATAAAAAATACTCCAGAGCAAATTTTACAGTCAAGGAATACAAACTAACGAGTTTATGGACTGCAGCTCACTTGTCTTCCCAGCCTTCCCTTCACTCTCTAAGAAGGAAGAGGTAGGGACAGAAAATCACAATTATCTCTTTTAAAATATTACACCCCCACCCCCATTCCCATCACACTGACCATCAAGCAGATGAACTTGCGCAGGGAGCCTTTGTGCAAAGCATTATTCTGGACAGAAAGAGTAACCTTGTTAAGTAAGAAATATACGGCTCCTGATCGAGCCTTAAAGCAGAAGAATTTATAGGGATAGAACCAGAACCAACAGACTTTGGGAAGATAGGATCCCACAGAAAATGGAACAGGAAGAAACTATATGTTTTAAAACTGTATACACTGATGTTTAGGTATAAGAAATGTGTGGTACGTTGGTGGGTCCCCATCACCACCAATAATTGAAGCCTAGAGAAGATTAAAGAGAACATACTTGAAAATATGTAAGTGACAGGATCCATCACTGCACAAACTCTGGAGATAAGCATAGGATATCCCAGAACCTGCTAGAAGTTTCTGATTAAATGATCAGACACTGTCCAGTGTTAGAAACCAGAGGCATTGGAGAAGTGCACTGTTCTATTTTGAGAGTACTCCAGAATTTAGTCATTACTAGTAAGTCCTAAACCTGGGTGCAGAATTGTAATATGCAAGGACTGAATACATACAGCGCACAGTTGTTTTTAAATTAGCTTTCGTGTTGTTTTGTTTTGATGATGGATCCTGCTGTTGAGGATAATTTATTTTCAGACAGAGCTATTTCTCTTAAGTAAGCTCAAATGATGATGTCTGACTCAGCAGACCAAGGCTGGTAGAAAACAAAAAAAATCTTAAAGCATCCTTCTCACTCATAAACAACTGGGAATATCTTCTGCAATTTCAGTTTCTTCTAAGTAATTCTGGCATTGTTTTTTTCTTTTTTTTTTCTTTCTTTCTTTTTCTTTTCTTTTTTTTTTGGTTGGGATTTTTCTTTTATCTAAACATTTTCTAATTAAGTGTATCCAGATGCTTTGCTCAACTGGGATGAAAATTATGCATGTTGAACAACAGTCAATTCACAGAGCTTTGGATTACCAAAGTAGTAGGTGAATAGGTCATGACAAGTTTCCATCCCTCGCCGTCTTGTGGCGTTAAAATAAACTAAGACTGGTATGTCTTGCTCTGACTTCTTCCAAGTGTTCTGTCCCATAAGAGAGCTGAGGCAGAACCATGAGCAAGTGTGATCATTTTCTGCATCACTTTGTGCTGTGAGTCTGGCACGCACGCTCTCCCAGACAGTGATAAAATGACTTGACTTGAATAAACTCTAGCAAGCTGTTTCTTCCCACATTTCCTTGCGTATGTCTAAAAGGGAATTCACTGTCTTCATGTTTGGGAAAACCTAATTGAGTTCCTTCTTACAAATACAATGAGACCTGTTAGTTCATAGTTGCTACAAAATATTTTTGTTTGTTTGTTTGTTTTGGTTTTTCGAGGCAGGGTTTCTCTGTTGTAACTCTGGCTGTCCTGAAACTCACTCTGTAGACCAGACTGACCTTGAACTCATAGAGATCTACCTGCCTCTGCCTCCTAAGTGCCGGGATTAAAGATATGAGCCACCACCGCCTGGCTCAAAACACTTATTTTAAAATTTCTTTTCTTTTATGAGTGTGTGTGTGTTCCAAATGCACATGTGTGTGCTAAAGAAGGACATCTGGTATCCTTCTCTATCAGTCTCCACTTTATTCCTTTGAAACAAGGTCTCTTATTGAATCTGAAATGAAGTTGGTAGCCAACAAGCCCCACCAGTCTCTGCCCCCTCACAGCACTGGATTTACAGGCAAGCCCAGCTTTCTCATGTGGGTGCTGGGATGCAAACTCAGACCAATCGTGCTTGCACAGCAAGTGTTCTCAACCGCTAAGCCAACTCTCCAGCCCTCCAGGTTTTTGTTTTTGTTTTTTCCAAAGAGCCTTTGGAGCGTTGCACTTAAGAGATCAACTCACAGGGTACAAGCTTAGATGCCCCGCAGGGAAAAACTTGGTGGATCTGGGCACTCTAAGAGCTCTTCACAAAAGGCTGGGACACATACTTAGATGTTTCAAATGGCCGGGATCTTAAGTACTGGAGTGAACAGGGTGTGACAGGAAGAGGGAATTCACTTGGGCAAGGCTCAGAGCTGCTGGAAAACAGATCAGCACTATTCAAAATACCCCCCAAACCAGAACAACCCAAATGACTATCAACAGAAGGATAGGTTAAAAAGGAGGATTATTCATGATCTGAAATAGGGAATAGCCAAGAGAATGCATAAACTACAGATGCATGAAATGATATGGCTGAATTTGCCAAATACAATGCAGGGACTTACAAAATAGGGATTCACCCATGTAAAGTTCAAATGAATCTACATGTTTGAAAGGAGAACAGGTTGTTTTTGCGGCACAGAGAGAAAGAGAGAGGGAGAGGCTAGAAAGAGATCAAAGAAGATCCTAGGATATGAATTTTCTACTTGCTAGTTTGGGTGCTGATTAAATCACCTTTGACCTTTATACTTTTTACAGTTGGTATACTCTTCTACAGGTGTGTTGGGCTTCAATAATAAATTAAAGAGGGTGTGTGTGTGTGTGTGTGTGTGTGTGTGTGTGTGTGTGGTGTATGTGTGTAGCTCCAGGAATAATAATGATGCTTCTGAAAGGAAATTGCTAGGACTTCATCCTGTGACTGTCACAGTGATGAGTGAAGTCCATACACCAGGGCTGAGAGCTTGAAGATTCATGCATATACAGAATCTATACCACTCCCAATTCAGGCAGTGGCAGACTAGAGTTGGAAAATGGATATTAATTATATCCTACTTATCCTAATTATAATAATATCCTAATCTCTTAAAAATACAGGAGACAAAAATGGATCTCTGCCTTCTACCACATACAGTATCAAGCATCCTAATGGTTTAGAGGATTGGACATGAAAAGCAGTGGGTTAAGCTTCTCACAGAAAGCATACTAACAATCTTAGACTGTATTTTAATTATCAGGTTATTTAATATGTAAGTTACATTGCTGTTCATCAAATAAATTATGGCTTTAAAGAAAGATCTCACTGTAACTTGCTGTACTTGTCCATATACTTCAATAGCCTGACTGCTATTCAAGCACACAGACTGGCTACCGAGATTTGGGACAGCAAGTCCTGAAGGTCAGAGCATTGTTATAAATATGATGTATGTTTAGGCAGGATTCCCATAGCTAAGTAGTGTTGTAGGAGTTTATTTTTAGTTGTATTTAAAATAATTGTTTTTGTGCACTGTTGGAAAAAGGGATGCATAGACCTTGGCGTTCTGTATTGTTTGCAGGTGTTAGATTTCTGTGGAGGTTGTTCAATTGCTAATGATCTGCATGTGCTGTCAGTAGAATGCCTGAGGAGTTCTGAAAGAATAAATACACCTGAGCTCAGATGCTCAGGGTTCCACTGTCGATTGAATACGGCACTGGCCATGATGGTGGTTCCCTCTTTGGAGGTCTGGCAGAGTTTGAGCCAATGAATATGCCTCCTTGGTGTCCGTGGTGAGCCTCCACAGCAGCATACAACTACAGAGTAGCAATAGTTTTGTTAACTAGTAATGAACTGTGTAAATAAGCTTGTATGTTTGTGGTCCCGTGCAGCATAGTGAATGAGGCAGTCCAGCAGCCTAAACACTTAGCTGCAGTATGCACATTGCCTCCTCATGTGCTTGAGTTTTCAAGCACATCTCTCTGAACTCCAGGCCCCACTGTGATTCACACTTGCCTCATTTTGTTTGTTTGTGGTTGTGGGTTTTGTTTTAGTTTTTTTGTTCATAAAAAATTTAAAAAATTTTTAAAAACTTGATTATAGACATCAAGAATCTTAGCAAAAAAAAGAAAATTGTTTCTTGAGACAGGGTTTCTCTGTTGTTACTCTGGCCATCCTGGAACTCATTCTCAAGACCAGGCTGGCCTCAAACTCACGGAGATCTGCCTGCCTCTGCTTCCCGAGTGCTGGGATTAAAGGTGTGAGCCACAACTGCCCAGCTAAGAGGCCATAAATTCGAAAGAGAGAAAGGGGAGACTCTGAAGGGAAGAAAGGGAAGGGGGAAATGATGTAATTATATTATGATTTCAAAAAAAATTAAAGAAGTAATAGTAAAAAGACATGTTAAAATTGTGAGAAAATATTAGTAATATATGCAAACAAAATCAGATAATTCTAGGAATATATATTATTTTAATCCATAAAAGAAAATCAACAAGAAACACCAACATCGACAGAAAACGGGGCAAATAATTGAAGCATTTCATACAAAAAGGAACACACATAGCTAATGAAAACGTGAAGATACGGTAATACTCATCAAACCAACCATAGAGAAATACATTTCAAACTGGCAAAATAACAGGTTGGAAGCATCATTCATGAGAGAGTTTGTTAGCCAGCTCTTTCTTATGTCGCTGTAGAGCATGATGGTACAACAATGTTAAGAGACATTTCACCACTCTCTCCCAAATTACATCACCCATGAACCCTGTGCTCCAGCAATTCCACTCCTATGGGAAAGAGAAAATTTGGGGCATATATTACAAGTAATATATTTTAAAATGTTCATGGAAGGAGGCTTACATTTATAAAAAAGAATCCAAATATTCATCAGCTGGAAAAATCATGAAGAAACTGATATATTCTTTCAAACCAATGACTACAGCAATGTAGAACAGTGCACATCAAACAGAAATATAATGTGCTTTTTAAAAAGCCCTAAAAGATGGCATGCAGTCTGTCCTCATGTAAAGTTAAAAGCAACCAAAATATCTATAGTTTTTGAGGGTGAATTCACATAAGAGATGAAGCACTCTGAAGCATACCTTTCAGTAGTATTCACTACAAATATATCGTTCCCAAAAGTACCTGTGAATACAACTCCTTGTACAAGGCAGTAAGGAAATAAAAGAAGCAAGACTCACACAGTGGTACCTGGGCTGGGAGAGGCAGGCAGATGTTTGGGCCAAGAGAGAAGACCCATATGGCTAGATGCAGGATTTGCCGAGGTCCAGATTTGCTTAGGGTTGTAAGCTTACGGGAGGTTGCTTACGTCATTTCTGAAAATCACCAACTACATAAACAGAGGAGCTTCTCTGTGTCTCGTATCAGCAGACCTTATAAACAACTTTCTGCAAGTGCAGAAGGCGATCCTTATAATAGGTGCTCAGAAACAAAACAGGAAAAGTCTTGTTCTGTTGGCAGTAATTGTATCACTTAAATTTTATGTGAAGTAGTAAAACGTGGCTAAGATGAAATGGCAAAGGCCCTCTGAAATCCACGTAGCATTCAGAATCAGTCACATGGACTTGCTCCCACCAAGGGGACTGTCATGTGAATTTGCTCCCACCAAGGGGATTGTCACATGGACTTGCTCCCACCAAGAGGATTTTCTTGTGGTAGAACATTCTGTCTACTCATGGTGGAAGAGAAGCAATTCTGGCTTCGGACAAGAGCTGGTACTCCATCTCCTCCAGGAAGTGTTCTTAGACCATACCAATTCTCCCAAGACTTAGAAACTCTCTCCCACAGTTTGTGTTTATTCTATCAGAGACCTGAAACCCCTGGAGGGTACTAGATCACAAAGCTGCTAAGGGCCAGGTCAGAATTTGAACCTAGGCATATTAGCTCCCAAGCTTATAGTATTAAACACTTGTAGAGGAACATTTAATTTTTTAATCCAGCAGCATGGCTGCTGTAGCAAAGGATCAAGTTGAAAGGCCTGTGTGATACCTAAGAAAGGATCACATCCAAAGGCCTGTGTGAAGAGATCACATTTAGAGATCTGTGTGATCCGGATGAAATGCTCTGAAGGCAATGGTAATGACGCCTTTAATCCCAAACTCTGAGATTGAATCAGAGTGAAGACGTGCCCAACTCTCAGGGTATAAAAGGAGGCTCTTAGCTCACTGAGAGTCAGTTCAGTTCAGTTCAGAAGTTCAGACAAAGACAAGAGAGTTGGAGAGTCAGGCAGTCAGTTCACAGAGAGAAGGAGAAGCTGAAAAGAGCAGAACCAGTCCATAAGAAGCAGAGAGAAAGCAGAGAATCAGAAACAGATGATAATCTCAATCTCAAACATTCCAGAGTTCACAATACAGATCGGAGTGAAAAGAGGTAGTTCAGAAGATAGCTAGTCAGAGTGAGTTCAGTCAGCAGTAAGTCATGGAGGCTGAAACCTTCTAGGTTGAGAGGCTTAAGATTAGATTGTACAGAGGCTAAAACCCTCTAGGACTGGGGATTGAATAAATTGCCTTTTGCCTTGAACCCATGAGAATAGTAATAAAATCAATGTTTACATCTATGCTTACAAACATGATGCAGCTTTGGGTTCTCAATAATGCCACTTCAGCCCCACACACTGTGAGTCAGGGATAGGGATTGGTACCCTTACATAGAATAGGAAGCTGGCTTGAAATCAAACAGGGTACTACACCTGGCTCCCCCAAATAATATTTAACCTGACCTGGACAAGACTGTTTGTCTCACTTTCAGCCTCACTTTCCTTCTCTACAAGATGAAAGGTTGAGCCCAGTGGTCTCAAGGGCCCTTCCAGTGCTGTCTCATGAACCTGGATTTCTGGCTCCATTCTTCGCAGCCCAGACAATATTAGCTCTTCCTTGGCCAGGTATAGTCCCTCCTGCTGGGCTGTGTCTCACATTTGGCTCTGCTTCTCATAAACAAGAGAAAAAGAGAAAGGGAAATATCCTCTTGAGAGACTGGGAGGGATCCCTTTGGCTGTTTTACATGCAGAACTGTCGTTGTTAGCCAGAGAGCAGTACCTGCCAAGTGAAGGCTGGAAAGAAACTAGACTAGGGGGAGAAATGAACTCACAAAACCTGGTTACACTCAAATTAAAAGGACATCTCCAAGTCCTTAAAGAACTGACGATGCTGTTGCAAGGAGAGCCAGCCCGGTAAAGCACAGAGGGCGGGGAGCTGAGCTGCAGTCAGCTAACAAGAGTGTCAGCCTGCCTACCATGCACAAAGCCTCAGGTTTGATCTCCTGCACCACAAAAAACAAGGTGTGGTAGCCTCTGCCTGTGATCCCTTCACTGGGGAAGTGGAGGCAGGAGGATAAGAAGTTCAAGATCTTTCTCAGCGACAAAGCAAATTCTAGACCACTCTGCGGTACATACAACCTTTTTATGAAAAAATTCAAAACAAGCAAGCATTCTTCCACCTATGAAAAAACTCATGAAGGCAGGATATGCTGTGAAAGCCAGAATGAACCAGAAAAAGCAAGACAAACCTGACAAGCTATGCACCAACCAAGACTACTGATGCTCTGGGAAGGGGTGGAAGAATAGGAAAAAGCCCCATCTTTCCCTGAGTAGCCATAGTGAATTCTTCCTTGGCTGGTACGGTTCATATTAATCTATGAACCCCAGGAGTCCTAAAGTCATGGGGTTCAGAATGTGCTGATCTAAACAGAACTTCTACTATGTGACAGATGATATAAAAATTTATCATTTTATCCTACCCCAGAATTGAGGAGATAATATATGGAGACACGGGTTTAATTCTGGGTTTTCTAATGCTAGTTATGTTTACTCATTCAAGTAATTTTACCCGAGCAGGGCCTTCTCCATTCACAAAATGAGTGGCTGAAATATAGGACAAAATTGTGTCATTTACAGGAAAATCCAGGCGACTGGACCTCATCATGTTAAATGAAACAGGCCAGTTGGACACAGACATGTTCCACATGTTTTCTCTCATGTTAAATTTCTGGGGAGGCTTTGTATGCAACTTAAAAATGAATAAAGATAAGTTAATGAAAAATTAAAGTAACAAGATTTAGGGAGAGAAAGGGGTAGGAAAGTGAGAAGAAAATTTATTGATATAAAAGAGGGGAAGAGGGAAGAAGAAAGTGCAACGGAGGGGTGAATACAGTCAAAGAAAAATTGTTGCGGAAATGTCATAATGAAAATCACTTAAATTAGCATTAAATATATGCTAATAAAAATTGAAAATAAGATGAGGGACCGATTAAGTTTATGAAAGATGGCCTTCAGCTAAAAAAATATCTATAGGTTATAGCTATTAAACATTTCTTTTATGTTCACCTGGAAAAGCAGATGCTGGGTCGACTAAATTTCTTTCTATTTTGGGCCATCAACTCTCAATGGAATCCACTGTGCTGAGCATGCAAGAGTTGAAATCAGGAGAAATGCAGCTGTAGCTTTTGGCTTTGGCAGCTTTTCTAATTCTGTTCCATGTGGTTCCAGCATGACCATGTATGGCGAGCCATGTTGTACCATGCAGAGGTACCCAGCCAAGGGGGGTCAGGGAGGTGGAGCTAAATTCCAAT
Organism: Cricetomys ansorgei; assembly: GCA_026225945.1. Classification (NCBI taxonomy): domain Eukaryota; kingdom Metazoa; phylum Chordata; class Mammalia; order Rodentia; family Nesomyidae; genus Cricetomys; species Cricetomys ansorgei. The sequence goes on along the minus strand of JAMJFZ010000164.1, from coordinate 74,265 downwards.
ATGCCCCCAGGCCAAGCCAAAGGTAGTATTGGGTCGGAGCTGCCTTTGAACTTTCCAACAAAGGAAATTAATAGGCAAGACTGGGAGGCCCCAGACAATCTTGCATTGAAGTTCATGTTGTGTACAAAGTTTACCATTTTATCTTCGCTCAGAACACTTCCAACTTCTACCTCCAATCAATCGGTAAGACACCCCAACACAACCAGCCCATCCTTTAAAGATACTGTGGTGATGGTCTGACCAAGCCAGTGTTACCCTGGATGCTGGGCTAGACTGTTTATATAAAATCTCACCCCAACCTCGGAGGATGGAGATGTTTTGCTTAACGACAGCTTAAAGAGAAATCAGGGGCAGCTTTGCAAGGTGACCCCGAAGAACGAGACCCCTGAGTTAGTGGGACACACCTTCATAGACACACTCTGTCACCGTCACATTTCTTAAATGTGGTAGCTTGACAAATGGCCTTGACAAAAACACAAACAAAACTGATTAAAAAACAAACAAACAAAAAGACTCACTGAGATTATTGCTGACACACCTTCACACAAAGGCAGTAGTCCTTTGACAACACTACTCATGATGCTTGGCCTTAAAAAAAAAAAAAAAAAAAGAAAAAAGTATCTTGCTCTGTAATCCAGGCTTGGCCCAGAACTGGAACTCCCTTGCCCTCCCAAGAACCAGAAATACAAGCACGGCCCACCAGCCCAGGCTGTACTCCTGATGTTTCTAGTGAATCAAACTTACTATGATCCGTAGCTACTGAAACCACTTGTTCTGGATTTCCCAGGTCATTCTTGATTTCAGATACTTCTTTTTCTTTCCTTTGAATAAGAAGTTTCCAGTTTTTTCTTTAATTTGGAAAATACAATCTCCGTAATAATAATGGCATTTGCTTCACAAAAATATCAGCTACACCCTCATCATGGTGCCCGTGTTGGTCTCTTTGACCATTAAAAGGATAATTGGTTGGTCCACTCAGAGCCTAAAACCTAAGTCTCACTAAAAAGAAAAGTAATGCATTTTCTATTAAACCCTTTAGAGCTCAGATGAACTTTTCCCTTGCTCTAGAGGAGAAATTTTCAAGGCTAAGGAGTTCCTACTTGATGGAAGGGTTCACGATCTGGAAAATTTGAAGCCACGGGGCTTTCCGGCCGCCAAACTCCTACACGCTGGCTCTCCAGCACACTCAGTCACTATTAAAGTGTCACCATTTACAATTTGGTGCTAAATCTTTCTGAAGCTACACTGCTCAACATGGTCTGCTAACAAAGTGATCCCTTATTAAAATATAGGGGTGAGACCAAGTAGGCGACTAAGATAAGGGTTCTCTAATCTCAAGCTAGAATTGAAGCTATTCATCCGCATCAGCGCTATGAAAAGAGAATCTTAGCTCGGGAGCAGGATTTAAAGACAAGCAGGCTGTGGCCGGCTTGACTTGATACCTCTACAGTAGTTTTGTGTCCCTGTCTTCTACGGTGCCACACTCTACATGGAATAAAGGGAGGAAAGTTATCTTTGCAGGGACACTTCTCAATGCTGCCAGCTGCCAACCTTTCTCCGTCTCCTGCCTCGCAGCCTTGTAAATGAAGGCAGTAACAAGCTCACTGTAAAGGCATAACTTCGGGAAGAGAAGCAACCGACTCATGTTCCAGAGCCGGAGGCAGTTGGTCAGAACTCTAGGAGATCCTGGAAAACTTCCCAATGGCAAAGTTCTCATTTATGTTCCCAGCATTTGTGGGTATTTCAGCGTGACCATAAAGAAGCTATAGATTCTGACTCAGATGTGTGCAGTTTGCTTTGGACATTGTTCCTGCTTACTTACTCATAAAATGTGGTAAGTGTACTTTTAAATTACAGCAATTCAGGAGAAAAAAAAAAAATCAAACCTTGGGCTTGGTTTCCTCCCCTCACTGGCTGAGTCATAAAAAGAAATCCCAGCCATTTCAATAGCCAACACACCCCTCACATTAAGAACTGGTATTGTTCCCCACTCTCCTATTTCATCCGAAGGTCACACCCAGCTCACTCTTAAAGATCTCCGGGTCTTTTCTAGCTCAGCATTTGCACATTTATTAGGAGAGCAGAGTCAGTACCGCGTTAGAGGGATGAGTTGCATCAGAACTTTCTAGAGGAACTTCTGAGAAAAGGCTATAGACATGAACTTCAGAGGCAGCCAGACCTGGGACAGAGTTGCTTCTTGTTCTGAATATTCAGTGAGAATGTTGATAATGTCTGCCCCCCAGCACAGAGTAAGCACCATCATTCAGTAAATGCTTGTATGCTTGGTTTTTGTTTGCATTTGTGGGTATTTGAGACAGGGTCTCACTATATAGTCTAGGCTGGCCTCAAACTCCCAATTCTCCTGAAAGTTGTGAGATTACAGGCTTGTTCCACCACATCTGGAATCAGCGTTTGCTTTTCACTGCATGCATGAACTTGGAGACTCAGCCTGTGTTGAACACTTGGACTTGACCAGTTGTCAGGGAGACAAGGTTCGCTCCAGTTCAACCTCGGGCGGTGCTTCGAGAAGTAGTATGTTCCCTCAACCTCAAATTGAGTTGGGACTTAAGTGAGGAGTCATAGGCTAGTGGGCTTCTAGAGTCAGGAGGGCATGTGCAACTTACAATACACTAAATTACGTATGCTAATTATATTCATAGTTTATAATAAATAGAAGCCAATGAATACACACATAGCTGCCTTCACTTCTTATACTCAATGTAAACAAAATCTCAGCCTCTAAACTAAGTGACTTCTTTAAGAGCACTCATTAACTAATGACAGAATTGAATTGATGTTGAGTCTTTTTAAGAGGGAGAGAGAGAGGCCTGTCTCAGGCCTATTGTTGAGAGTAGTGCGGCCAGACAAACTGAAGAACTTGGCCAAGCACCTTCCAAACCCCGAGAATGATCTTCCTGACTTAAAACCACAGCACACTGTTCCTTGTCCCTGATTCAGAAGCAGGATTCTGGTCTGTGTAGAAACTGCCCAGTAAGGATGATGATGATGGTGGTGGTGGTGGTGATGATCTCTCTCTCTCTCTCTCTCTCTCTCTCTCTCTCTCTCTCTCTCTGTTTGAAGAACAATAACAGAGCTCTAGAAGGAGGCTCCCTTTCTTTTTTCTGGGCTGCTGTCTCCACCTCTGGAAGGCCTCCCAGGGTTTTTACAGCCAGTTGAGAGAAGGAGCCAAAGACAAAGAGATACAAACATGACCCTTCTTTGTCTCTCTGGCCAAGTCTGAGGAGGTGAGAGCATGCTGTCTGGGTTCACAGGCATGAAAAAGATTCTTTTGAATTTCAGTGGAAAAATCCCAATTCTGTTCTAGGCAGAACACAAAATGAGCGGCTTTCCCAGCTTTGTCAAGAGGCTAGCTAATAAGCCTGCAGTGGGTCAGAGAAGGAAGGAAGGAGAGAGAGAGAGAGAGAGAGAGAGAGAGAGGAAGAGAAGGGTGCCTGGTGGGAGTGGGGCTGGCCCAGAAGACTGCTAAGAGGATGTGACACAAGGTTCAGACCCAAAGGGTGGGTAGGAGTTGGCCAGGTGTAGAGGAGTCTCTAAGCCAGAAAAGACAAACTTCTACTGTAAAAGGCCACAGAACAAAAGCTTTATTTTATTTTTTTAATCTTTTGCCCTTGCAGCACCCCATCTCCCCTGCTTTGGTGTGAAAGCAGCTGTAGACAATGTGGAAAGGAATGAGGGGGGCTGCATTCCAAAAATCTTTAAAACCTTTACCAGCGAGGACACTTGAGTTTCATGTAATTTTCACTTGCTGTGAAATAGTCTTCAAGTTTTTAATAACCTTAAAGAATGTAAGAGCCGTTCTTGCTCGTGTTTTAAGACTATCCTTGCTGAGATTCATGAGACCCTGCAGAGATCATTCCTGAACAAAGAAGATGGTAAGAGTATCTAAGCCACAGAGTTTCTTAAACCCTTGTACCCAGGGCTGGGACCAAAGAGAGACACTTGAGCTGCCCAGCATTCAAAATTTAAGGATGCAGTTACTGATGAGTATAAGGTTGCCACCTGTGAGACCTGAGAGCATAGTGCCTCCTTAAATCTTGTACCCTGGATGCCATACTTGCTTCTGGGTTGGCTGGGTTAGCTGCCACCTATGTATAACAGAGTACTTTGTCACTAAACAGTGACCTCCACCAGGAAATTATGATGCACTTCCTGTGGTAAGTCTATTTGCATACTGAAACTATGATTTCCCAGCCATCCCTCTGGGATACACAAACTGGATAATAAGAAAAATGATCTGTAAAATAAAAAACTGGGGGTAAATGATGATAAGAGAATGAAAAGCTATACAAAGTGGCATTAGGATAGTCCGGGGGACAGGTAAGAGTCTGGAAAATAACTTATAATTAAAATTGTTGCTTTCAAGTAACATGAGAAAGAAGAGAAAGAAACTGGTGTCCAAAAAAAAAAAAAAAATTAACAAGTTTCACAGGGCATTAAAGTTGTAAACCACTTTTGCCACTTTCTTGACTTTCATTGATTATATCTACATATCTATCTATCTATCTATCTATCTAATCATATAGCTGATTGTTGTGGAAGTTTATTTTTAGTTATGTATAAAATAATTGTTTTATGCACTGTTGAGTAAGGGTCTGCCTAGGTCTTGGCATTTTGTATTGTCTGCAAATGTTAGATTTCTGTGGGGGCTGTTTGATTGCCTATGATCTGCACCTGAGGAGTTCTGAACCAATAAAAACACCTGAGCAGACATGCTTGGGGTTCCACTATGAAGTCTGGCACTGGCCAGGACAGTGATTCCCTCTACTGAGGTCTGGCAGGGTTTTCATGTATGAAAATGCCTCCCTGTCTCTTCCTTGCTGAGCCACCACTGTAGGCAAATAACTACAAATGGCCTGCAATGGGAGGTACAACATCACACTAGCTAATCCAACGTGGAGACAAGAAAGAAGAAAAAGAAACTCCAGACCTCACAGAGTCCAGCAAAGTACACTCAGGGCAGCTCCTAGAGGACAGAGATTATATGTATGCAAAAATAATGCATAGAAGTCTCTTGAAGGAAGAGGAGAGTGAGGAAGGAAATAAGTCTCTATGAAGAGAAAATTGTGAAAAGTAAGAAAGAGGGTTCAAAAGTGAGAGTCACAGAATAGAGGCCTTTAAAGACAGGCATTTTCATGGTGAAAAGAGAGTTCAGCTGGGAGCAGGAAAAAGCAAGGCTCTTACTGCTTTTCCTGATCATGGAGCTGACACTCCTTCCTGCCGCTGGTAATTGTGTGCTGTTTCACAAACTGAGTTTTCTGATAACTGTGCGGTATGTGTGTGAAGCTCAAGATATTGTGTTTGAGGTCTATGAAGAAGGACATATGTTTCCCCATAGCAGTGGTGAGAAAGAATGCTAAACCACCAGAATGTTTCAACCTGAAACTCTTCACAACAGCCCAGGAACCCCTGCTGTTGTGGAAGCCATGGCTTAGAGCCAAAAAGTTATTTAGTTAAACTGAACTTTTTTTTTTTTCTGCAAACCTAAGAGAAAGACAAGCCATACAGAGATTGATGATGGTGATAAGAACTCCACCACAAGGGAACCCTTACTGCAGACAAAGTGACCAGTTATTTTTCCAGCAAACCAGATTCTATCTTAAAATCTGGAAGTGTTTCCTCAAGGTCAGCACACAGAAACTGTCTTCCAGAACTGGCTTGTGCTGGTAGCCGAACTTGGCACTGTAAGAGTCACTCAGGTGTTACTGGTTTTGAAGGCATGAAGAGCGCCCAGGAGAGGCCATTAGTGAACGTACAGCCAAAGTTGCAGTTAAAGGCCCAGATTGAAGGGGTCATGAAGAGAAGCTGAGGCTTGGCACCATGAGAAGAGCCCAGCAGAGGCTATTGGTGAAAGTGCAGCCCAGTTGCAGCAAGGGACCCAGCAGTTTTGAGATGCCAGTACCATGAGACGACCACCAAGAACAGCCGCAACAGTGGAGTGAAGCCAGCCAGAGCCTGGACGACAAACTGTGTGTGTTGCAGAGGGCAGAGCCAGAGAAATGATCCAAGCCCTTTGAAGAAACCCAGAAGATTGTGAATGAATTCCAGATAATTGGACATTGATAATTTTTTCTGTTGTCCAAAGACATTGTGAAAAACTTGATAGATGCTTGGTTTCATTCTGTCCTGTGCATCTTAACAAGTTTTGTGATTGTTCCTCTTGGAAATAGTTTTGCTGGTGTAGTGTTAAATTGTGTTGTAAAGGTAAAGCAATTTTTTTTATACAGAAAAGGGGAAATGTTGTGGAAATTTATTTTTAGTTATGTATAAAATAATTGTTTTATGCACCGTTGAGTGAGGGTCTGCCTAGGTCTTTGACATTTTGTAGTGTCTGCAAGTGCTAGATTTCTGTGGGGGCTGTTTGATTGCCTATGATCTGTACCTTAAGAGTTCTGAATCAATAAAAATACCTGAGCTCAGATGCTCAAGGTTCCACTGTCCAGGACAGCTCTTGCCAGGATGGTAATTCCCTCTTCTGAGGTCTGGCAGGGTTTGCAGTTATGGAATATGCCTCTTTGTTCTGTTTGCTGAACTCCCACAGCAGCATACTACTACAGCTGATCATGAACTTATATCCAGAATATATGAAGAACTCAAAATAAAAAACAATTTAGTATTAAAATGGGCAAAGGAGACGGGGTTGTTCAGTAGTTGAGTACTTGCCTAGTATGTGCGAGGCCCTGGATTTGGTCCCAGGATTTGACTAGACATTATTTCTCCAGAGAAACACAAAAGGCCAACAAGCACATGAGAAAATGCTCAGAGCCATTAACCATCAAGAAAATATGAATAAAAACTATAATGAAATCCCCACTTCATATCCAAGTAGGATGGCTATGAAGACAGAGACAATAACAGATAGTGCTCAGGATGTGGAGACATTGGTACCTCATGCATTGCTGTGGGGATGGGACAGATGCTTATAAAAACTGACTGGTGATTCCTGAAAGGATCAAGTGTAGAGGTAAAGGCCCCAGCTGCCACCACCCCTAGGTAGATACTAACAAGAACAGGAAACATACATTCTCACAAATGCCTGTGCTTGAGTGTTCATGGGGCTGGAAAAACAGTTCAGTGAAAGAGCACCTGCCTGGCATGCAAGAGGCCCTGAGTTCAATTCCTAGCCCTTCAAAGGAAAAACAAATTCAGGAAAGCACTACTCACAATAGCCTCAGAGTGGAAAAGGCCCAGTGTTCAGCAACTGATGAGTGGATAAATATAATACAATGGAATATCATTACACGATAAAAAACACAAAGCCTCAATACATGATATAGTGTCGAATGACTGTGAAAATACTAAGCTAAATGAATAAAGCCACTCCCAAAATATCATATACCTATAAGTCCAGGTGTATTAAAATCCACGTGGAGTTTTCCACTGAGGCAGAAAGATTAATGAGTGTGTAGGGTTAAGGAAGAGGACAAGAGGGGAAAAGTAACTATGCTAAAAAACAAGAGGTCCCCTTTAGGGGGTGAAAGTGTTCCAGACTGATTATGGTGAAGGATGAACTTATCTTTGAGAACAAGCGGCTAAACCATATTTCAACAAAGCTGTTTAAAAAGAGAAGACATCAGAGCACCCCCACCTCCAAAGCCAAGGAGATATGGTTTTGTACTTCAAAGGAGAAGAGGCACTGCCTATCCCTAAGACACCTGCAAATTTCCGTGTTGCTGAAGGCTGAGGAGGTTTTCTGCTGAACTTTCTGAAGGTTTGAGGGGTGAGAGCCTACACAAAGTTACAGGTTAGAGTTCAAGGCAGGGATCTAGTACAAGAGTTAGGAGTTTGCACTCTTGAGCTCCACGTGTATCCAGGCTACCAAAAGGAGCATCATGTGAGTGTCTTGAGGCTTTTGAGACCGTAACATGAGTCAGTACCCCTGTCTGAGAACAGTTTTTCAGGGAGGACCAAACCACCAGTTAGTCTAGTCATGGAGAGCAGAGGATGGTCACACCCAGTCCTGCAATGATGTTTCAAGTCCCTGAATGCTAAATCATTTGGTCACCTCCCCAACACCCCAAGATATCTGTGAACTCCATTTGTCTGCTGTCCACAAGTTCCCAGAGAGGGACACTCTCACTGCTCATGACTGTGGCAATCATTCCATGGTATCCTGAGGTCCCAGCCTGCAGAATGCACAACAGGGATGAGCCAGGTCTTCACTTGGTGGCATGTCCTTGCCCACTGGCTCTGATCATTTACAAGCCACATACAAATGGCCATTCCAAGAGATGAGTCTCTGAAGACGACATTTCCAGTTATGTAGGACAACTGCAGGAAAGGGAGGGATCCTACGAAACTGTCTCAAGGCTGCCATGACAATAGCAGGAGCCACAAATGCATACATCTCAAACCACAGTCCAAGTGGAAGGTTTTCATTCAACCTTTTACCAGCCAAAGAGCCAGGGTAACCACAGAGACAAGGAAGCAGGTGCATCAACACTGTCCCGGGTCAGCTAATCAAGTGGGAAGTTCCCAGGGCTGGCCTCAGACAGTCCATCAAATTTCACTGATGCACTGGATATAACTGCACTGTTCAGGGCTGGCGGGGCCCACTCTCTCTCACAGCAACCATCAAGAAAGGGCAGCTTCTTCCTAATCCCATGTCATAAACCCTGTTGAAGCCTTAGGAAAAGAAGAAGCCGCCAGGCAGCTCACCAAACACTGGCTTCTAGCTTAGTCTAAGTGTAATTTCTAACCTGATGAAATTTTAATTACTTCAAGGTTCAAAGTGTCTCTGATCTCCAGGGCAACCAGATGCTCAAAGCAGAAAACAAAGCCTTGTTGCTATTTCAAAGGCTACCTCTTAGTCTGGATAGTGGGGCTCAATAGATTGGGTCATGCATAAGAGTTACAGCTTAGGACATGAATTTATTACCACTGGGTCACATATCAGAGACATAAGCTTTTCCCTAAGATTCAGTTCAGCTCCATTTGAAAGTGAAAATAGCTCAGTAGCAGGGTACTTACCTAGCAAGCAGGGGGCCATAGTTCAATTCCCTGTGTTTCTCTCTCTCTCTCTCTCTCTCTCTGATGTTTATCTCAACACTCAATACAGGTATTACTGTTAAACTCACCATTGCCTCTTAAGCTTAACTTTCTGTGTTTGGCAGTAAAGAATCAGCATTTTATAAAGAGGCAAGGCAGGGCACAGAAGCTGGTTGTAAAAATAAATATGTATATATAAAGAGAGAGAGAGAGAGAGAGGGAGGGAGAAAGGGAGGGAGAGAGGGAGGGGGTTTTTAATCAGATTTTTAAATATTCTTAAATTATTTCCTATTCTTTTTGAAATTCAACACAAATCTTTTCTGCTTTGCCATACATACTCATGCAGAGCAACCCTCTTAGGGATCAAAGAAGGGACTCCTTGAAGTGTTGGCACAGGAGCTGGGCTGTTTCTGCCTTGGCTACTCAGCCCCCACCCCCAAAACACATAGGCTACTGAGTGGAGCTAGGGTTACACAGCTGTGCTTGAATTCTTCTGTAAGATAATTCCCCAAATTTCACACAAGGAGAGACTTTTTTAAAAAACGGATAAACACCTTTAGTCAACTCTTTAACCTGTAGATGTTAGCCTCTTGCCAAAGACTCCACTTTGTTGAGCCAATAGATTTAGAGCAGGAGGTAGTACATGTGGGACTGGATAAAGGGAGGGGCTTTGATAGTTCACAAGCAGGAGGAGGCTAACAATCTGGTTAGTCAGCAAGCATGAGTCCTCATTAATGTCTTCATCCAAACCCATGCTCTCCACACAGCTGTGAAAATATAAATTCACTGGATTGATCTGACCAACACACCCAGGTTAAAAAAAAAAGTAAAAAAAAAAAAATGTGATGACAAAGAACTAATTAGATGAATAACACATGCCTGCGATGCTTAGAAAGGACTGTTTGGGCAACTGTGTCATAGGCTGAGATAATACAGTTATTCCTTGGACTCCCATGGAAACTCGGAACTTCAGATATTCAAGTCCTTTATATAAAATTGTATGGTATTTGCATGCTACCCACACACCCCCACATACATATACCTATACACCCTCGAATGCATACATAGCAACTCATAAGGTGTAAATGCTTTGTGAATAATAGTGTGTGTCGTGTTGTGTGGGGAATAACCACAAGAAAAATGGGTTGTATATGCTTTTATGACAAGTGTGTGTGTGTGTGTGTGTGTGTGTGCGCGCGCTACTTGGAACTAAACATAAGGCCTCACATATGCTAGGCAAGCACCACACCACTAAGCTATCTATATCCTCAGGCCTTTTGTATTCATTTTGACACAGGGTCTTACTAAGTGGCCTTGAACTTGCAATATTCCTGCCTCAGCCTCCAGAGTCATTGAGATTACAGGTCTATTGATACCAGGCCTGGATAAATGTTTGGGGGTAGGATGGAGGCAGTGATTACTGGAGTTTAAACTCGGCTTTATATGTGATAGGCAGGCGGTCTATCACTAAACTACAATCCTAGCGATTTTTTCTCCCAAATACTTTCCATGTGCATTGGTAGAGTTGACGAATGCAAAGCCTGCAGATATGGAGGGTAAACTGAATATCAGAATTCATACTGCTGCAAATTTCCCTGAGAGGCCACCAAAGAGCAGAACAAAGAGGGAGTAAGTCCACCCGCCAACCAGGAGATTAAAGGTGGGGAGGACAGGCGCACTCACTGCGACAGCACTGGATAGCCTCTCACTGTAAGAGGGCTCACAATTGCACCATTATGCCTGCTTTATCTGAAAGGTAATTAAGAGCAAGGAGACTGACCTGCCAATCACTTGCAGAGCCCAAGCCAAAAATTAAATTCAGGCTAACTCCAGAGTCTGCTTCCAACCATGTCATTGTCCTTGTCTTCTATGTATTGGGCATTACACTTGCATAACATAGAGGGGAAAAAAGTAAGGTCTCTGTCCCTGCCCTTTGTAAGTTTATAACCTGACAGAGCAACTAGGCAGGATACACACGAGACAGAAAACGGAATAGGAGTGAGCCTGGGGTGCTGAGCTCTCACGAGCAAACGATTGGCACCACCAGGTGAAGGGCGAAGTTCCTGAGACCTGAGCGAATGTAATTCAGCTGTGCCAGTTCTGCTAAGCATTTCCGCCAGACTCTAAGCCAACTGTCCTCAACCTACGAGTCACAACCCCTTTGGGGATCAAACAACCTTTTCACGGAGGTCGCCTAAGATCATCTGCATATTGGATATTCACATTACGATTCAGAAGAGTAGCAAAATTACAGTTATGAAGTAGCAATGAAAATAATTTTATGTTGGGGGGGGGATCACCACAACATGAGGAACTGTATTAAAGGTTCGCAGCATCAGGAAACAAAAGATATGGAGAAGGCTATGCTTTAGAGAAGACCAGCGACTTTCTGACACGATGTTCTATGCATGTTGAAAAAGGGCTCTCCTTTGCAGAATCCTCCTGGAAAAAAGAACAGGCCAGCCAGCCCATCCCCAGCTATACCATAAGAGTCAATAAAAAATGCCCACAGCCTCCTGGGGGGGGGTAGCTGAGAAAAAGGGAAGAGAAGTTCCTGAGGCCCACAGAGCTATGGTGACCTCTCCTACCCTCCAGAGACCAAACAGGGAGGAGACAGTTGGCCTCTTAACATCAGTTCTTTTCACTGTAAATTAACCAGCCCAGAGCCTGAGCAGGGAAGGTGTTTAGAAGCTACTGCCCAACAGCTTCAGGGTGGAGGGGGCTGGAAGGAAGCTCAGTCACTCTGCTAATTATCCTGAAAGTCACACCCAACACAAACCTCCTTGGGAAGCTCTGACACTCTGACATAAGATAGCTATGCTATTCCTAGGGTTTCTAATGTGCTCTAAAGTGTACATACCCTTTCAAGTGGGATGGTGAGTGGGAATCAGGTGCAATCTATATCCTTTCAACCAGGTAGTCCTCATGTGTGTCCTCAGGAGCAGCCTCGTGGTGTAGAGGTGTGGGGAAAGTCTTCAGAGTGCAGAGCAGGACAGGCCACTCTGTAATGCATGTCTTGCCTTGACTCGGGTTTCATGTGGGATCGGGGGAAGAGATGCAGAAATGAATCCACATGCAGGTTGGGGTGACTGGACAGCACAGAAAGTCTTTCATTTGTCAGACAAGATCCCTAATGCTCTCAAGGGCCCAAGCAGCATCAAGGTCTGTAGGGCAGAACAAATATTTTCCACATATACAGACTTGGGGTTGAGGGTGGGGTGGGGTGGGCAAAACACTCAGTTTAAACTTCTAGCCAGTGGTTCTCCAGAACTCAAAATCTCCAAGGGAACTTTGAAAAAAAATATTCTCAATGTGCCCAAGTCCGTGACTCTGATTGAAAGGGTCTTGGTGGGACCTGAACACTAAACGTGGGTTCATGATTGTAATCAGAATAAAACCAAGTCTGAAATACCACAAACAATGGAGAGAGAGCGGTATGGGTCCATCAGCAGACACTGAAATGAATAGGAGTTTTTGGTTCATTTAAAAGTCTACTCCTGGGCAGGGTGTGATGGCACAAGCCTTTAATACTGGCACTAGGAGGCAGGAGGATCTCTGAGAATTTGAGTCAAGCCTGGTCTACATAGCAAGTTCCAGGATAGCCAGAACTACAGAGAGACACTGATTTAAAAGGGGGTTGGGGCTACTCCCATTTTTTTTTCTGTATGAAGAGAAACAACCACAGAACAAACAGCCTCGATTATAATTCTAGTGATGCCATTTGCTAGCTATATAACCTTGGACAGATGTGGTGGTTAAGTAAGAATGACTTCTAGAGGTTCATATATTTGAATGCTTGGTCTTCAGTTGATAGAACTGTTTGGGAAGGATTTGGAGGTGTGTCTTTGTTGGAGGAGGTGTGTCACTGGAGCTAGTTTTGAAGTTTCAAAAGCCTATACCATTCCAAGTTAGCTCTCACTTTGCTTCATGCTTGTGGGTCAAGATGTAAGCTCTCAGCTACTGCTCCAGTGCCATGCCCACCTGCCTGCTGCCATTCTTCCCACCACAATGGTGATGGACTCACCTTCTGTAACTGTAAGCCCCAATAAACTCTTTCTTCTATAAGTTGCCTCGGTCATGGTGTCTCATCACAGCAATAGAAAAGTAACTAACACCAAGTTACAAGGCTTCCCAGAAACAGTTTCCTTAGCAACATAGTGGGGTTAACGATCACACCAATCTCACAGGCTGACGTCAAGTATGGAAAGTAGTTAGCCCCAGACCTGGAATATGTTAAATGCCTGATAAATGTGAGCCTTCTTGATCAATGATGATAACCAAGGTAAAAACACACCAGTGGTATTTCAAAAAAAATAATGTTTATCTGAACTGAATGTTTCTTTCTAGGACTGGGTTAATAAAAGAAGTGTGAAAATCTGAATGTGAGAGTTCTAGAAACAATTTTCCATAAAGAATGGCTGAAGGGAGCAGGAATGTCTAGCAAGGATAAGAACAAATAATCAGGGCATGGTGGTGCTTGTGGCATGGTGGTACATTCCTGTAATCCCAGAACTTGGTAGAAACAGGAGGATCAGGAGTTTAAGGCCAGCTTTGTCTATACAGTAAGTTCAAGTTCAGCCTGTGCTACATGAGACTCTATCACAAGAAAGAAAAGAAAAATAGACAAGAAATAGGGAAAGGATATGGTGTGTTAAAGAGAGAAAACCATGGAAAGAATTCAGAGGACCTGGAAATATCGATGAGAATAAAAAACAAATATTCTCATCAACATTATGTGGAAACCAAACATTTGCTTAAGTATGAGTATCTACAACAGACCTGGGTAGAAGCAGAAGTAACTGATTTTGTCACCAATAAAAATAACCCATATTTCCACATCATATCTTTGTTGTGGTGGATATCTTACAGTATTATGCCTATTTGGGGTGACCGATTATCTCCATTTGCAGAGATTAGAGGGATTTCCTAGACCATCAGGTTACAATGCTGAAATGAGGAAAGTCCCGAGAGAGTCATACTCTACTCACATCCTTGCTGCTTGGAAATTTAGTTAGCTATCACATGGCTAGGTAACAACGGTCAGTGCGGCAATAAAGATGCATTGAAATGACCACCTCACAATTTCAGAATCATCCTGCGTCTCACAAACGTAAATCAACATAATTTTCTTCATTATTAAGGTTTTCTATTTCATTTGGTGTATTTAAAGTATTATTTTTTTAAGTCCACAGGTTTCATTGAAAGGGTACACGGCTTGGCACGTGTGTGTGCGCGTGCACACACACACACAAATTCTAAGGGAGAAGAGAGAAAAGACCTTTGGCTGTAAAGTGAAAGCCTCAAGATTTAAGCTTCTTAAGTCCTGTGAAGCTAAAGGCCACAATGGATCACAGAGCATGAAAAAGACCTGGGAACGCATCCCCAAGGCTAATAGACAAAGCTATTTTCCTGTCATCAGAAAAATCTCTGTTTTATCCACTCCCTACCTAAGCCTTGTATATTTTATTTCTTATTACACTGCAGAGTCAACTCAGACTTGAGACTTATCAATTGGAATGTTTCCGGATAACTACAAATGATTCCTCTAAGAATCATATTTTGACAGATCTTGCTTAATCTTTTCCAGTAATTAAAGCAATAGAATTTCAGGTTTAAAAAAAAAAAGTTTAATGAAATAATGGAAAGAAACCAGCACACACACCTGTAATCTCAAGATTCAGGAGGATCATAAATTTAAGACAAGCTGGGTCTTATACACAGCAAGTTCCAGGCCTATATAGTAAGACCCTATATCAAAAACTCCCAAAGAGGGGATGAAGGAAGGGAGGAAAAGTCAAACAACCACAATAAAAAGTGATGAAAAGAAACTCAAACTCTTACCAGACACCACTGGGCTCCAGATATACATTGGCTCCCACTTTGCCTTGTGTCCATTGTTGACAGACCTCCCATTACATTCCCGCAAGGCTGTAAGAGACCGGCTCTCTTCTGATCAACATAATTCCAAGCAGCTACCCCAATATGGCCAGAAGGCAGAGTTCTCATGATGGCTCTTGTCCCAGTATACACAGACTTCTTAACTTCCCTGTCATTTTTGCAAAACCTTCTGACCAACAAAGTGGACCGTTCCTTTTTGTTTTTACAGAAATCGTCTGCATCTTCACAATTATCAGAGAAATCCTCCAAAGGGTCCAGAGAAGTCTTGGCAGGTGGGCTGTGAGTACAGCCCTCCCTGCAAAAGCCACCACCTGAGCAGACCATGTTGGCCTTCTGGCAGGAGCTTTCAAAGCACAGGTATTTACCACGCAGTGAGTTGCAATGATCACACAGTAGCTGCCCATTCTTACTGCCACAGTTTTTTGTCAGTTCCACCAGTTTACAAGAATACGCCATGTAATTTTTCTGTGGCTGACTCCCAGGAAGAGTAACACAATTTGCACATTCATCCAAAATTAATTTTTCTGACAGCGTATGAAAAGCACCCGACAATGTTCTCTCAGCTTCATAACGGAAATGAAACACTGCCATGTTGCTATGAGGGTGAGTTGCTCTGGTCTCTACAATCCCTGGCTGGTTTTCCAAAGGGCTCACATCCATGGGAGGATCATCCATTTCCAGTTGAATTCCAGGGAAGACCTTCCTTTCCAGTGGAGAAGGAATTCCAGTTTGCAAACACAGGTCTTCTTCTGTGACAGAGTCACAGGCTTCACAAAGCTGGCTCCGAGGAAGGTCCTGCTGGTGGCTTTGCAATAAGCTGCTGCAGTTCATGGCACGGCTTTTCACAGACTCCGGAAGGGTTTTCTCCCAGAGCTTTTCATTGTGGTTCTCATCATTCACCATTTCCCCGCTTTCTGTTGAGAGGACCTGGGACAAATCACTTCTAGAAGACTCTTCCTTAGGCATGTTGCACTGTGGGATGGTGTGAGGGACCAGCCCACCCTGACTGCCGGCTTGTGCCTTGGGAATACGGGCATCTGAGCCCAGTTTACTCTTCTCCTCTGCCACCGATGGGGCAGATGCCACTTTCCTCTGAGTCACAGGGATGAGGACGGAAGCTGCCATTTCTTCGGAAGTCATCTTGACCAGTCTTCTGTATTGCCTTCCCTGGTGACCATGTCAAGGTAACAGATAATCTCAGATAATCCCAGTCCTTGTGAGAAACAAGTTGACAGTTCCTTTCTTTCAGATACAGTAAGAGCCAAACAAAACTTTCCAGTTGTAACTTCCCACAAGAACAGTTTGTTTTAGACCAGTATTTCAAAACGATAGGCCAGTTTTCATTCCTCTGTTGCTTGAAGCTAATTTTCTAGAAGGATTTTGTTCAGGATGACATTCTGCGCCTTGTGGTGTATTGTGAATGTGCGATGACTTAAAAATCCAGTTTGGATGTTTTCTGTTCCCTGTAAGAAAAGAGATAAATATCAAACATTATAAATAGGTTTTTAAAAACAAGTCGATAATGAATCTAATGAGAAATATAGGTCAATTCTGAGGAAAGAGTTTTACAATCAAAAGTTAGTTTTAATATTTTAAGCATTTGTCACTGTAGTTTAACAATTCAGAACTTCTGCTTCCAGCAAAGGCAGAGTACAAAAAAATCAGATTTATCCTGGTGGATTAAATAAAGTCTAAGCAAGAAAAAAAATAACAGTTTTCATACAATGAACAGGCTAAAAACAATGATGCTGTCTGAATCAAGAGAAAAATGAGATGAACACAGTGTGAATACCTCAGCTCACTGCTTAGAGAACTTCCAGGCACAGGTAGAACCTAATAGTCTATCTGAATGGAAGAGGAAAATCTGAAACTTTGGGAAGGCCAAAAGAGCTGGAGAGATAAGATGCGAGTTGCAAAGAGTATAGACATCTCATCAGAAACAGTGCAAGCAAGGAATGAATAGGGTAAGAAAATGTATGACCACCAAATGTTTTCCACAAGCAAAAATAAAGTAAAACCTTTTTTCAGACAGGCAGAGCTCAGGAATCCATCAGTAGCAGAGTTGAACTACAGAAAGTAATAAAGGAAGGCCCTTGTGCAGAAGGAAAACTCTAGATATGTCAATATAAAGGAACAAAAAGCCTAAATGGATTAAGTATGTGCATGAATGTATTTTTCATTCTTTAAATCACTTAGCAAGATAATTCTCCATTTAAAGCAAAAACAGTAACCGTGTGTGGTGAGATTTCTAATAAACAGAAGTGAACTGTCTGGACAGCACAGAAGTCAAGAGAAGGGACCTTGAACCATAATGCTGTCAGGTTATTTCTACATGAATCATTATATGATTACTTAAAGGTGAACTGTGATTAAAGATGTACACTCTGAATCCTAAAGCAATCTCTTAGGGGGAAAAAAAGCATTAAAATTAAACTCATTAAAAATTCATTTTAAACATTTACAAAGCCAAAAGGTAAACAAAGAAGAGATGGAGCAAAGAGGGAGCTAAGAGTCAGTTTAAACATTCCAATAAGCATCTTTAGTCAGCATTTCTAGTTGTCGCTGCGTGGTCATCCCCTCCCCCTCCCCCGACCCCTCTCCCCAAATTACACATTTAAACAACAGATCCCTTTGGTTTCATTTGAACTAAGAAATGGTTCAGTTGAATTTAAGTAGAAAGAAAAGACTTGATTTAGGAAGTGTAGTATTTTCAATGGCTTAGCTAGCCTTTCTTCCATCAGATTGTTGAACCTCTTCCTTGTGTTGCACATTGAGCTGTGGGGTAGACAGCCAGCACCTGCGTGCGACCCTACTAACAGAGAGAGTAAAACTTCCCTCTGATGCAGGACATAGTATTAGCAAGGCTATCCTGGGCCCCTTGGACCAGAGAGTGCCCATCACAAGTAATGGAGCCCCTCCCCCTGAGGCAACTCTCCAGATGTCACCGCCCACTGCCAGCTGTGCTGCTGCCTCTCTCTTTGTCATCACAGATGTCAATCTCCCTTTCCTCTTTTTCAAGGAAACCTACCAGCCGCCACTTTTTCTAGTACGTATATATCTCTTCCGCCACAAACATAGAACTTGCCTGCTCCCAGTATGTGGAGATTTTCACAATTATCCTCAAAAAACAGAGGACGTTGTGGCAATCATGGTTTTTTTTCCATCGAGAAAAAGCCAGCTCTGTGCAGCATGTCCTAGCTCCGATCCCATGATACTTTTTATATCAGCCCTCCAGTCATGTTTCGATGGTTCTTTTATTTTTATAAATATGTCTTCAGTATAAAACTTCAAATGATGTATAAAATAATAAGAGTAAAAGGTTTTAATAGTTAACACAAATATTACCACCCAGAGATAACTATTTCATTCATATATATATATGTATATATATGTGTGTATATATACACACACACACATATATGAATATATTGTATGTATATGTGAATATATATGGGATATATATGATATTTGGTATGAATACATGAATATATATGTGAGTGAAATAGTTATATATATGAACTCACAAGGATCCACCTGCCTCTGCCTTCCAACTTTTTGTATGTACGTGCTACCATGTCTGAGAATATTACAAATAGTTTAAGGCTCCTTCTTGTATAATATTCCATATACATGAACAGAGATAGAGATGTCCATATTAACTATCAAATACTAACTTGGACATACTGCTTGTCGTGTTTTTTAAATTCAAAATTTGTCAGAGCCAGCGGCTCAGGAAGTTTGCTGTGAGATTGTGTCAGAAGCTACACCCATAAAGTCTTACCAACATGGCTGCCTAAACATGAGCTGAACAAGGACAACAACAGTAGACATACCAAAGTGGTTAGGAAAAAACCCATGGGGTCTCAACCCTATACAAAGAGCTCCAGGCAATTTAGGAACACTGAGCACAGGAGAAATAGTCTTCCAGTTGTTTATCCAATACCAAATGCTCAGCCTTGAAAACATACAAATAACATTGTACAGACTAAGCAGGCTACATTTTACATATATTTATATACAGAATAACACGTAATAACAATGAAAAGAGATCATAAATTTGAAAGGAGGTAAGGAGAGGTGTATTTGAGAGAGGAGAGGGAAGGGAGAAATGTTGTAATTATAATATCAAAAAAATTTTTAAAGAATGAAAAAAATTAAAGTATGTATCCACAAACAGCTTTCTATTTCAAGAATGCTATAGATAACTTTAATGGGTTATGTCACTGATTTGGATTCAGGGTCTTCGCTTTACTCTTTTAAAGAGTGTTTTTTGTTTTTTCAAAGCCTTCAAATTGATAGCAGATCCATGTTTTTTTCCATCTATGAAAAGGGTAAGTAATTCTAGGTAGGAGAGAAGGACAAACATTTTTGGTGCTAAATCTTGTGCTAAGTACACTGTGATTAATATCTCAACTAATTATCACTCTACTCTGTGAAGTAAAAGTGATGATTTTTAAATAACATAAATGCTTTTAGTTCTCTTCTTTACAAAAGGTGGGACATAATTCTCCTCGTGAATATGCGACGTGCTAGTGGCTTCCTCCTGGCATACAGGATGTAATGGAAGTAACTGAGAGGACTCCTGAAAGTCATGGGGCTCCAGGTCAGAAGCTGTGGAGTGGCCCTGCCGACAGTCACGTGAGTGCATCGTCTTGAGAGTGGCTCCTCTGGCCTCAGTCAAGGTTTCCAACGATTACAGCTGCAGCCAGCACCTGCAATCTCATAAAAGACCCTCAACTACATATGTCCTCTCCCAAATCCCTAACATTATATGGAATAATAATATACATTTATCGTTGTGCACCATAAATTTTGTTGAATATTATTACATAGTAACAGATGATACATACAAGTTCTGCTCTCCCTGTATCTGGGAAACGAGAAATAAAGGCCCAGAAAAGCTAAGTCAGCTGATGGGAACGATGGAGACAGGATTCAAATATAAGAAGCCTGACTCCAGAGATGTCTAATCAAGAACTGGGCTGTTCTCTCCTCCATCCAGTCTGAGACCTCCTGGGTTCGGGTTCTGGTGTTTATAAAGACTGCCTGTCTTTCATTTGAGTTTGTTTCAGAAGGCTGGAGGAGGTTATGGAGAGCCCACTGAAGCACTGAGCTTTGTTTTGCTTCCAGCTGTACTCAGGAGTGAGAAGCACCGCGGGGAACTGACTCCCTAGGCTCTGCTCCTTCTCAGAATACCCATTGTTTTCAACAATGTTTACTGAATTCAAAGTTAAAGAGGCAAGCGCCTTGCCCTTGATTTCTTTATGAGCTAATAAATTCTGAGTCAAGGTATGTTACAAACAGGCCGTGCCAAGACTGAGGAAGAACACCTGAGACGGTGGCAGGGATGAGGCAGGGTTAGTTTCCACAGTGGATTTGCTGGAGATGGTGAGGATTGAGCTGCATTGTTAAAGACAAGTAAGAGTCGGCAAAAAACGATGAGGTGGAGTGCACTTTCTAGGGAAGAGCAATGTGAACCGAGATGACCGAAAACAGCCGATAATGGGACGGTCCGGCACCTCTGGTGAAATATTTTACAGTCAGGATTTGAGTTTCTCTTCCGCAAAATAGAAGTAAAATTGCCTTCTCAAATAAGGCCGTGAACGAAATGCTTTGAAAGACTCCAAGTCAGGGGACATGTCTGTTGTTCTACATTATTCACAAGGAAGGACATTCACGGCTCAGTGGCTCCGCCTCGGTGGTGACATGGTGCTGGGTTTGCTCTCACTAGGCAACTGTACACACATTCCTCACCGGGTCCACTTGGGTCTCATTTCTGTTTTATAACTGGAATCAATTCCTTGAAAATCAGTTTGGTGACCACCAATTATCATTCTTAAGTTACCCTTCCACATCTATAATATTAAAAAGAAACACCTATGGTCTATATGTCAGAAGTGGTTAGTCAATCAACAAATATTTATTTCTATCTAGACCCTCTTGGGAAGTCCTGGGTTGACTTTAAAAGAAATGGTCAAGTAAGATTAGAATTTAAGTTATGTGAGCATTATATTGTCTAAACAAAGTTAGAAGCACCAAAATTTGGACCATACTCTAACAGATTTGAAAAGCAAAAGGATGTAAAAGGGATTAATTGCTTTTCTTACATAGACATGTTTATGAGGGAGACTAGAAAAGGACCACCCCATGCGAGTTCAAAGAATGTATGGCCTAAGGATATGTAATATGGGGGGCGGGGTCAAGGTAGTATGTCTAAGCTACAGATTTATTGAGGGTAGATAGTACGATTAGGGGAATGAATAACCAGAAAACAGAGCTATGGCATTACAAGCTGTGTTGGAAATCACAGACAAAGCAGTAAGATAAGAAAAACAGATAAAAGGTATAAAGAATCTGGGAGTGACACAGAGGAAGTTTTTAACTTCGGAATAAGGGTATATCAGCCAAGAATAATGGTGTTAATGGCTTTTCATGGCTAAAGCAGGAGGTAGAAAACTACAGCCTGAGGCCCAAGTCTGGCCTGTCACCAAACTTTATAAATAAAATTTCATTGCAACACAATTATACCTACTCATTTATGTGGTGTCTATGTCTGTTTTTACTTTATAACTGTGGAGTTGGGAATTGTGACACAGACCATGTGGTACACAAAGCCAAAAATATTTACCATCTGGCCCTTTATAAAAGAGGCTCACCAACCCTGTATAAGATAAGTAAGGAGATGACGAGATACATGTTTAGGGCCAAAAAATAAAGTGGGAGTCCTGACCGCTGTCTTCGCCTATCTGAAGTTTCGAGAAGAATAAAGGCTCATTTCATATTGTCTCAGACGGCAGGATAAGGGCCAAAGCATATGAATTATTAGGAAGGAAGTCTTCAGCCCAGCCTAACAAAGAATTCCCTGTCTTGTAAAGCTATTTAACAAAGGGGAAGCCATCTTTGATGAAGGTCTTCTTTAGATGTTGGTAGAGGAATTTCAATAGAGCAACATTGAGCGTTGAGGGAGCTCAAAATACGCTGAATAGATTGAGTGAATAAATGGCTGTCTATCAAATTTAATTATAGAAACAATGGCTAATACTTACAGAACATGGACTGTGTATAAAACATGTTCAAACTGTGGTATATATTACCTCATTTAATATTTACAACAACATAGTATCTTTCGGGTGGCAGAGATTCCAAGTCATGGTCCCCAGATTCTGGAAATCTGTGCTCATAATTATCCTCAACAACATAATCTGAATTTCAGGGCAGAGCTATATATACCCCTTATATCTAAACGTGGCCATGTGACTATGTTACAACTAATGAGATATAACAAAAGTTTATATCTTTTGAACTTCCGAGAAGTGTTCTTGAAGGTACAGGATGTGCCCTTCTCCTCTTTGCTAGTCTCAAGAAAGATATGATGGCTGGATCTGAAATAGCAATCTTAGGTGATGAGGTGAACATGAGAATTAAACAAAGTATGCTACATACTTGTGTGAAAAAGTTATGAACCCCAGCGCCGTGTAAAATGAATACATACCAATAAATAAAACAAAAACTCTTAATTATCAGAAAACTGACAGTTTTTGCACCTGTTACAATGTGCATAGTTCAGATGGCTCTTGACCAGAAGACCAGCAACAATTTGACAGATGGGGGATTTGAGCTGGGACTTTACAGAAAGATAGAAATTATTTATAGCCATGGAGAGGAAAGGGGACTTTGAGTAGAGAGAGCAGAATACATGACAAAAGATAAAGGAGCGGGAATTCCCAATACAGAGCTGAGCGATGGTCTAAAGACAAGGGAACACTTTATCCAGTCGATCAACGTGAAAGTTGCTCATCGATTTCACCACCATGAGAAAGAAGCACTAAGGTGACTATGAAATCTGGAATCAGAATTTAACAGTCCTGCTTGCATCTTTAAACCTAAAGAGTTGTACTGAGTTGCTCTGGGCATCTGTGGAGACAAACAGTCAACCACAGGATGGCTGTTTGCTTATACATTCTCTTCCCCTAGGCCCACTATGTGAAGATATTAAAGAAGGAATCTGTGCTCTCAGAGTTTGTCCTCCCTTTCTCCCTGTCACATGCACACGGGACACACACACATACACACACACACTGCATGGCACAAGTCAGTCCCAACTGTTTCTTCTTCCAAGTTTCTGCAGCTCCACTCCCTCCTGACCTTCTTTCTCTGAACTATTACGATGGAAATTCCATAACTCACAGGAAATACAGCTTTGAAACATTCCCCAAGGCACTGATGTACTCATCTGGGTCCTTGTCCAAGAACACAAAGGTTTAACCCCTGGAGACTTTAACTTTCTCGATGAGAAATCTTTCAAGGTCTGAAGTGTGAGGCTTCAGAACCTGAAGTCCCAGACAACTTGACCTTTATGATCTGTGTATGTTAGGCATGAGAAGATAGCTGACATGTAGATGAGAACGCTAGAGAAATAGTTTTCAACTTATACATTCATAAAATTGCCAAAAAACAGAATGGAGGCTCACAAAAAGGTTGTCCATATCAGGTTAAGTCTCAATTGTAAAATTCACAAGGAAAGGAAGCCCTTCTGGTAAATACAGTCATCTCCCCAGAAATAATCAGAATTCTAAGCATCCAGACTAAAGCCAAAAAAGAGGGTCAGGATTTCTACACCACAGTGCTCATGGGACAGATCTTTTCATTGGAGATTGGCCTGTTAAACCCAGACATGCACAAGATTAGTTCGCAGTGGATTACAGACCCAAACGGAAAGTCCACATGGTAAAACTACTAGGAGGAGGTAAAAAAAAAAAAAAAAAGTCTTCAAGATATTCAAGACACAGATCATCTTTTAGGACAAAAAGCACTAACCATAAAGACGACAAAATGATAAAATAGGCTTAATCAAAACTTAAAATGCCTGCCTTTCAAAAACTCAACATATAAGCCACAGAAAAGGAGCAGGTTTTTCAAAATATATTTACCTGAAAAAGGTCTTCTATTCAGAATGTTATTGTTGTGGTTTATTTATACATATACAATGTGTTCTGATCAAAATCACCCCCCACTTCCACTCCCCCAATTCTTTTGAGAACCAACCTACCACTTCTTCCTTCCAATTCCATGTATTCTTTTTTTAACCCATAGAGTTCAATTAGTGTTGTCAGTGTGTGTGTGTGTGTGTGTGTGTGTGTGTGTGTGTGTGTGTGTAGGGTTGTGCACTATAACTCAGTTCTCAACCTGTGGGTTGTGACCCCTTTCACAGGGATTGCCTAAAACATATGTATATCAGATACTTACTTTACAATTCACAACAGTAACAAAATTAGAGTTACGAAGTAGCAACAAAATAATTTCATGGCTGGTGGTCACCAACCGCAGTATGAGGAACTGTGTTAAAGGGTTGCAGCATTAGGAAGGTTGAGAACCACTGCACTAGAGCATACAAAGGGCTACCTTCTAAAAGAAAACTGGCTCTCTCCCCTACCCCAGCAGCCACAAACTGTGGAGTAAATGTTTTTTTAAGAACTACTATAACTCAGGGCTGAAGAGATGGCTTCGCAGTCAAGAGTGCTCACTGATCTTTCAGAGGACCGGACACTGAGTCCTGGCACTCATATTAGGCAGCTCACAACCCACCTGCAACTCCAGCACCGCAGAATTTGACACCTTCTCTGGCCTCCTTGGTTGCACTCACTGCTTTTCAGGTATTCAAGAATCATATGGGTTAGCGACAGCTGAACTAGACAGATCAGGTACAAAAAACATTTTCAAAAGGGATCAAGTTCTAAAGAACTATGCCACTACACACACCTGGGATCTAATCAGGGATTGAGGGAGTGGAAGCATAAAGTGAAAGGGTTCCAAGTGGCATTCTCTGAGCGGTACTGAAAATACTTTTTGTTGTTGTTTGTTTGAGATACAGACTGGGGCTGCCCTCCATCTGCAGCAATCCTCATGCCTCAAGGCTCCCCAAATGCTAAGAATGCAGATATGGTCACTACGCTCAGCTTAAAATATGCAATGCTCTGATTAATGTGGAAGTTACACGCGCATATAGTCCCCGACTCTATGCTTTATTCCAGACAGCTTTTGGGGGGGTCATGAACTGAAACTCCATTCTATTTCCTCCCTCAGCTATAAGACTTTGAACAACGTCTTAGTTACTTTTTTATTGCTGTGAAGAAACACCATGACCAAGAAAAGTTATAGAAGAAAGCATTAATTAGGGGCTTGCTTACAGTTTCTGAGAGTGAGTCAATGACCATCATGATGGGGAGCATGGAAGCAAGTAGGCAGGCATGGTGCTGGAGCAGTAGCTGAGAGCTTATATCCTGATCCACACGTTGAGAGACAGAAAGAGAGAGAGTCTGGACCGGTCATGAGTTTTTGAAACCTCGAAGCCCACTCCCAATGATGTACCTCCTTCAACAAGGCCAAACCTTCTAATCTTTCCCAAACAGTGACACCAAGTAGGGACTAGGCATTCAACTATATGAGCCTGTGGAAGCCATTCTCCACTCAAACCACCATAAACAGCAAGCAACCCGTTCAATTATATATATGATACTGTGCTGAGATTTTTAAAGGCTCCTATAACATGGTTCAGAGCCTGCCTCGACTGCTCGCTTAACAGACTGATCTTGGACAATTCAGTCTCACTAAACCTTGGTTCCTTCACCTGTAAAGTAGAAAAAATGACAGTTTCTCATGTAATCCTCACAATTAATCTTTGAAGTAGTAATTTAAAAAAAAAAAAAAGCGTCCTTTCTCCTCTTCATGATGAATACTTTCTGGAGTGTCGTGAGTCCTGACATGGGGTCATGTCTATTTCACTTAAATCACCCCCTAGAACTATAATTATAAAGACTCAATAAACATTTGCTCATTTGCTGCTGTGTGTAGATCATTTGTTTGCTAAGATGTAATTGTTTTCCTTAACCTATTCAGTAAGGCAATCAAATGATTCTAAAAGTTTTATGGGCTTACTCAATGAACTAGCACATTGTAAGGTCCCTCACAAGTCACCAAAGAGAGGCATAATCCCTGTGTACAAGGCATCCTAAATTACTACATAGCTCCAAACCAAAAAGAAAAAAAAAAAGAAAAAAAAGAGCTCATGTTCTAATGCCATAAAATACCAAATATTACAGTCTAGGCAGCTGAAGCATGGGGAGTTATTCCATTCAATACAATAATGCACATATGGAATATAGACTGTGACTATTTGTGTGTCTAACTTGCGATCTAAAAAAAAAAAAAACACAGATAGTCAGAAATCAGCATGGACTGAAGTCAGAGCCTCTCTCAGGGTGTGGCATGTACTTTGACAAGGGCCTACTTGAATGAGGAAGGCCAGGGAGAAAATAGCAGAGTAGAGTCCCAGTCATTTCTTACAGTTGAGATAGACAGAAGGTTCTGGGCTGCCTTTAGCCCAGGTTCGTCCCTGCCTTTACAGAGCTTAATCTCGCCAGAGGCAGCAGAACTTGACAGGCACAGGACAGTTCCCATTCCTGGGTAAGGCAGCACATTTTGGAAACATAGCCATGAAGGGGAATAAAAAGGGGAAAGGATCCCAGATCGCCGCCGTAAAGGTCTTGCGTTACATGTCCTATGAACATAAATTCTGAGCTTCCCCAGCAGCCAACTGCCACCACTTCCTTGATGTAACTAAGGCTCCTATTATAAGCGGATTTTAATTAATTGACAGGTAGCATCAACACACTCATTTGCTGAATGTTTCTTCAAGCTAGTGTTCTTACAAGTTCTTCCATTACTCTGAGTGTCTTCCCAAGAATTAAAAATGCATGTGATGAAAACTCAGCCTGGGTGAGATAAATTCAACAGAACCACTCTCCTCTAGCAAGCTCTCACGTTACAGTTTCTCAGTAAGATGATCCCTTTTTCATGAAAAGAAGGTAGGAACCGGCTTCTGCAAACTTTTCTTCATGGTTGCTGCCACTACAACCTCCCCCATGGGCGATGCCTCGACTACACCTCATCATCACAATAAGCAAGATATTTCCCAGATTAAATAACTCTCCAGTCATGTGGGAGTTCTCCCACAAAACCCTGGCAGATGGGAGGCATTCTAACCCACATATTTAATGCATCACATGGCCATTCCTACTCATGCTTTTCTTCAAACCCATATTCTTCTTAACACTAGGACCAATGAAGGCATCTAGTCAACGAGCTAAAAAATCTCTCCTGCCGCTCATGGATGCCACCAATGACCTCAAATCCTGGGTGGCTGCCCGGGGCCAACAGCTGACTCAAACAGTTGATGTCATTCTCACTGCCTGTTTTGAGTAGAGTTAAAAATGCAAATAGAACACCTCGTTAAAACTCAAAGTTCATTTTAGCTGTGCCTCTGAGGTGAGGGGTGACACTATTCATAGTTCTTACCTGACTGGGGAGGGGAGAGAAAATGAAGCAATGAAGTGGGGTCTTTATTACTGTGTTTGGGGTTCCTTGTTTGTTCATCTTCAGGCTAATACTTTGGCCCTTCTGCTATTTT
The DNA here is from genome assembly GCA_026225945.1 of Cricetomys ansorgei. Taxonomy (NCBI): domain Eukaryota; kingdom Metazoa; phylum Chordata; class Mammalia; order Rodentia; family Nesomyidae; genus Cricetomys; species Cricetomys ansorgei. Next base: position 46,895 of record JAMJFZ010000164.1, on the reverse strand, counting down.
TCAAGATGGTGTAACCCCAAGGTAAATACACAGAGAGCTGTTTGCAGAGTTCACAGTCTGAAGCAAGCTGCTCCAACCTGTACTGCCAGCTTTCAGGTCCCTCCCAAGGCTACAACGGTAGTAGAAGGCAGGTAAAGGTACCCAGGGAGGTAGAAAGAATGTAGGTGGGGAGATGGGGCTATGACGTAGCAAATGCCAACCCCAGGATGGTGCTGGATCCTCTCCAAGTTAGCTGTTATAACTGGGAAGCTTAGGCTCCAAATGTAGGAAGTATGGGAATGTGATTTGCTTTCAGTTCCTCTATGCCATTATCATAAGCAGCAACTGTGATTGGACAGTGACAGGGATTTTATTTTTTTTAAAGGTTTAAAAAAGCTGTTATGCCACCTTTCACACTAACTTTTTAACCAAAAAAAGAAAAAGAAGTCTATACAAATTATAAAAGTATTACATGTTTACTGTAGAAATTCTAAAAACAAACAAACAAAACAAAACAAAAAACCCTGATAGGGAGAAAGAAAGATTTTCTTTCTTAATTGTATCTTCCTTCTATCTTTTCTCCATGAACATATATAATTCCCATATTCTATATAGAAATTATATATATATATGCAGAATATACAATTCTATATTTTCCTAGTCCTAATTATATTATACCTTCCTTCTATTTTCTCCCCACAAACATATCCAATCCCATAAACAGTAACATTATATCATCTAGACATGGTAGTAGAAAATGCCATTATATTCTCTAAAGGAATAGTTTTGGGGGAGAATGAAATCCACAGAAACACCAACAATTTCTTTCACTTTATTTTGTTCTTTCAAGACAGGGTTTCTCTGTGTAGGCCTGGCTGTCCTAGAACTTGCTTTTGTAGACCAGACTGGCCTCAAACTCAGAGATCTGCCTGTCTCTGCCATCCGAGTGCTGGGATTAAAGGTGTGAGCCACCACCACCTGGCAACAATTTCTTTACCATAGTTATAAATGTCCTTTTTAAAAGCAAGAGATTATGAAAAATCACACTGCCCTGCCTCCCTAAACCCACATATAGGTTCACTTGTTTTGTGTTTGTAAACAAACATTGTTCCATCTTTGAAGTTATAACAGGTTCCCACTTTTCTTCAGAGCACTGAACAACCAATAGTTATGATTCATTCATTCACCCATACAGTGTTTTTTGTTTTTTTAAGTTTGAGACAGAATCTTGTCTTGTAGCCCAGGCTGGTCCCAAAGGGATCCTATTGTTTGAGCTCAAGGGGTCTTTCTGCCTTCGTGTAGGATAGCTAAGACTAAAGTTATACCCAGCTAAGTAACTGACTAAAAAATATTTTTTTAAATAATATGTGTCAGACCATATAACAGGAAATGAGTACAAATGTTCCATAAAAGTACTCTGATGGGGCCTCAAAGATAGCTCAGTTGGTAAAATATTTGTCAAATCCTCAGTGCTCAAGTAAAAAGCTAGGTGTGGTCAGATGTACTTGTGATCCAGGGCTGGGGAGGCAGAGACAGGCAGATTGCAGGGACTCCCTGGCCAGCTAGCCAAGGCTAATTGGTGAGCCCCAGGTCCCAGGTCCCAGTCCCAGTTACAGACCCTGTCTCAAAAAAAAAAAAAAAAAGTGGTCAGTGGCTATGAAATGATACCTGAGGTTGATCAAGCTCTGGCCTCCACATACACATGCTTGCACCTACATGTAAATGTACGCACACAAACACACACACACACACACTCACAAATATCTTAATGGTTTAATTGACATTTATTAAAGGCATATTTGCTAAGCTCAGATGCTATTTCATGTTAAATTAGGACATGAAGCCATGTTTAAAGCTGCTCTGATCAAGGTTAGCCTGCCCCAGCTACCAACAGACACCCACTTCATTCAAGGTAGTCCAGCCCCAATTCCCTGACCTAGGGACTTCTTCTGAGACCTGGATATCACTCCCAAGTCCATCCACCTTCCTTCCTGCAAGGCTATGTTCTACCAAGGTTTTCTGACCAGAGTCTGTGAGCATCACTCTCAAACTATTTCAGGATCCAAACAACCAGAACATTCTCAGACAACCCTGTAGGTCCTTGTTGCCCAGTAAGACTGTAGTAAGTGTCCAGGACAGCGGCTAGCACTCTGCTTCATTCATCACTTCCTATAGCTCAGCAATACATGTATCACTACTAATCATTTTGTTCCACCTCTCAGGAACCCCTTCAACCTGAACTTATCTCTGGAAAAGCACCTTGGAAGAAAGAGAGTCAGTTTTCTTCAAGGTATGGTGCCTGGTAGACTGACCATGCCCTAGTGGAGCCACACCCATGAGTACATGGGCACCACAAACTGAACTTAATCACGAAGCGGAAAACAAACAAAAAACAAGACATGAAGTTGGGAGGGGGTAGAGAGTTGATTTGGGGGCAAATTAGGGAGTAAATACAATCAAAATACATTATATGCATGTATGAAATTCTTAAAGAATAAAAATGTATCCTTCAAATCAGAAAGCACTCTATCCTCTGAACTGTAGGCATATTGTTTTTCTTCAACAATGAATGACCTCATCTGCTTTTATTCAGGGTGAGAGATATGGATCTAGTTTCAGACTTCTACGCATGGATAACCAGCTTTTGTGGCATCATTCGTTGAAGAGGCTGTCTTTTCTCCAATGTACGTTTTTAACATCTGTTTTGAGGATTAGATGGCTGTAGCTGGGTGAGTTTATTCTGGGTCCTCAGTTTTACTCTATTGATCTATGAGTCCATTTCTGTCCCAGTACCATGGTGGTTTGCTTACTATAACTCTATAGTGTAATTTAAGACTGATATTAAATTGCGCTGTGACACCTTTCTGCTTAGGATTGTCTTGTCTATTTAGGGTCTTTGGTGATTCCACATAAAATTGGGGATTGTTATTTCAAGTACTGTAAAAAAGTCATGGAGATTTTTTTACAGGGCTTTCACTGAATCTATAGATTGCTTTTGACAATGTGTCCATTTTTACAATATTAATTCTGCTAATCTATACTCATGGGAAGTATTTTCATAATCTTAATAAATTTAGTTATAGAGGATGCTTTGGCAAGAAGTTTTCTGTCCTGGGCAGCTATTCTTATGATTACATGCCCCATGGACTTCTGGGAACAGCTTAGGATATAGAGGAGGGCGTTGGCAGTAGGAGTGACAGTTGGTGGGATGGTTTGTGAGACGCTAGCAGCTCCTGTCCTCTAAGCTAAGAACAGACTAAAAGGGAAGTGAATTTTTCTTTCTTTCTCTCTTTCTACCTTTAAAGACCACCTGCAAGAGTGGTGAAGATTTCACACTTTCCTGTCTCTTTTTAGAGTGAGAGGGTAAAAGGCACAGTGGGAATCTGTTACAAATTAGGAATCAGTTACAAGTTAGGAATCTGTCACAGTAACAGTTGGGACAACAGAACAGACTTCAGAATTCAGTTACAATTAGTTAATAATATGAATAAACAATTACCAAAGGAAAAAAAAATAGCCAATAAATACTTGAAAATATATGCAACATACTTTTTTTTTGGTGTGGGGGTGGGGTGTTTGAGACAGAGTTTCTCTGTTGTATCTCTGGCTGTCCTGGAACTCACTCTGTAGATCAGGCTGGCCTTGAACTCAGAGATCTGCCTGCCTCTGCCTCCCAAGTGCTGGGATTATAGGCATGTGCCACCCCTGCCCAGCTTACAACATCCCTAATTACCAGGAAAACACAAATTTAAAATGACATTGAGATGCTATTTCACTCCAGTCAGAATGGTGATCATCAAGAAAACTAACAGCAGGGGTTAGAAGATGGTCCTGTGAGTAAATGTGAGTAAATGAAGACCTGAATTCAGAGCTGCAGTGCCCATGTAAAGAACTGAGTGTGGTCATAGACACCTATCAATTTTAGCACTGGGGAAATGAAGATAGAAAGACCCACAGGGCTAACTGGTCAGATAATCTAACAAATTGATGAGCTCTAGATACAATAAGAGACTGTGTCTTAAAAAATAACATGGAGAGTATGCACATGTACACACACACACATACACACATGTACACACACACACACACACACACACACACACACACACACTCATACATGTACAATGTGGTGTTCTGAATGAGAAATGCCTCCCATAGGCACATGCATTTGAACATCTGGTCCCCAGGTAGTGGACACTGTTTGGGAAGATTATAGAACATTTAGGATGTGGAGTGTACTGGAGGAGGTACACCATTGGGAGTAAGCTTTGGGGTTGTATAGCCTGCCTTTCATTTCTGTTTCTCTCCCTGCTTCCTGTGGTGGATGAAAATGTAATCAGCCTGCTCTTGCTTCTGCTGCACACATTCACTGACTGTTGTCATTCCTTCCTTCCTTGTCATGATGGACTCTATCCCTCTTGAACCATATGCCAAAATAACACCTCTAGTCCCCTAAGTTGATTTTGGTCATGATATTTTATCACAGCAACAGAAAAGTAAGGAATACACACACACACACACACACACACACACACGAGGGGGAGGGGGAGACGGACATAGATACACAGAGACACAAAGAGAAACAAAAAAGAGCGAGAGAGAGAAAGTGCTGACAAAGACGTAGGGGAAGAGGAACCCCTTATGCATTACTAGAGGGAATCTAAACTGATGTGGCCACAATGGCCAACAATATGGCGCTTTCTCAAAAATCTAAAAATGGAACTATCATATGACCCACCTATACCACTCCTGGGAATAGAGCTGAAGACTCTAAGTTGGCACACCTCAGAGACAGTTACATGTCTGTGATGACTGCTACACTCCTCATAACACCAAGATGCACAGTAGCCCAGATGCCCAGATGAATAAAGAAAACATGGTACAGATACATGATGGACTTTTATTCATCAGGAAAATGAATGGAGCCAGAGAGCATTATGGGGATCAAAATAAACAGACTCGGTGTCGTGGTTTGAGTGTGAAATGTCCTCCATCAGCTGATATGTTTGAACACTTTGTTCCTAGATGGTGGCAGTATTTGGGAAGGTTGAAAACCCTTTAGTGGGTGGACCCTCACTACAGGAAATGGGTTGCGGGACTGATGCTCTATAGCCCACCTCCAAGTCCTTTTAACTCTCTGATTCTGAGTGTCTTGGGTTCCAGCCAAGCCACGATTCATGTGTGGGGTTTTAAGTGGCAGGAAGCTATTGTTAGTGGGTACAGAGTTTCAATTTGGGGTGATGAAAAGATAAGGGTGCTGTGAACAGTGGCTCATGCCTATAATCCCAGTCCTGACGAGGCTGAGGCTGAGGATTGCTGTGAGTTTGAATCTAGCTTGGGCTACATAGAAAGTTTTAGGCCAGCCTGGGCTACAATAAAGGAAGGGAAGACAGAAGTGAGGGAGACAGGAAGGGGGAAGAGTTAAGTGGGTAGCAGAGGTAGATAGCAGTAACGGCTGCACAATAATGTAAATATATCCATGCCAGTATATTTTTAAATGGTTTAAAAGTTAAATTTTACGTATTTTACCACAGTTAGAAAAAAAAATGGTAGTATGCTAACCTTTTAACTATGCCAGGGAAGGTTTCTCTGACATGCCTCTGATGACCTAGAAAAAGAAAATTTAACCTCAAGGGGTCATTTGAGAGAGGCACTACATAAGATAACCAAGTAAAGCCACACTAGCCCCCAGGTGGGATCTCTCATTCTGGACTGTCTGGACACATACTGAAATTCAGAGTCTGGGGTCTGGGCTTAGTAAGCGATTCCAAGGTCCTGCCTACCTCAAGGATACTAGATGAACCGAGTCTTGTCTTTGACACAACTCATGGGTGCCCATGAACATAATAAAGAGAAGAGCATTGAAGGATTCTGGGGACAGAGCTCTCTTCAGGACTCCAGTTGCAGTTTGCATCTGGGACCTCAGCAATCCCCTTGGGCATCAGCTGGCTCTCTCCATCTTACCCTCCAACCTCTGCTCAACTGTCAACTCAGAAGTGCTTTGCCTGCTGGGAAAAACAGCCCCTCCCCATCAACCCACGAATTTCTGTAACATTGCTCTCCCTGCCTGCTTTCCTAGTGCATGCCACCACTGAAAATTATTTATTTACACACTTGTTACTTATTTGATTCCCTTGACTAGAGCCAGAACTTCCGTCAAAGACTCAGTGGCTGCTTATAGGATAAACAAAGCAATCAACCTCATTTGTTTTATGTTGTATAATGAGAGCTTCCTACTTCACAAAGTGATTCATAAGAAATGTCAGAGGAGATTCAGTATGCCACCATGCTTGGTGAAAGGAAAAAGGCCACACAGCAGCAGGGTCATTGTGCTTCCAGGAAAGAAGGGCTGTTGGCAAAACCCCAGGTGCCTCAGAGGCCTCTTTCTGTGACTTCACCTTGGGGTGTGTCTTCTCCTTACTTCACCACTTTTTCTAGACAGAGAACACTATGTAAAGATAAAGGTGATGTACCTGCAGACCATCCAAACAGGATAAAACTGAATCAGTACAGGGAGCTTTCTCAATATGTGCCTCAAAATAACAAGCTGTGCTTTTTAAGTCAAGGATCTTCCAGGAGGGCAGACCTCTTAGAGGAAGGCCACAAAGATACTGTCTTGAGTGTAGGAGTAGATGCCAGATATAAATGTTGATTCAGGGCAAAAGACTTTTTTGTTGTTGTTGTTGTTGTTGTTTGCCTAATTCAATCACCGGTTCTTAGTCCTGGAGCCCTTGAGCCCTAGCCCTGGAGCATTTCAGACTCCTACAATCTAGTCTTCAGTCTAGTCCTGGAACTGGAAGGCTTCAGCCTCAGCCTCCATACAATCTAGAACATTTAAGCCTCTGGACAATCTAACCAACCTTCAAAACTTACTTGTTGACTGAGCTACTCTGACTCGCTTCTTCTGAACTCTGACTTTTCTGGTTCAATTCATTCTCTGTTCTGGCTCAAACTCTTCTCCAAGCTGACTGGTCTTCTGAGCTTACTGTTTCTGTCCTTCTCTTCTGACTCTGTCTGATGCTTTGACTGCCTCAGACTGAACTGCTCTGCTTGGCTTCAAACTTCACACTTCTCATCTGATATTGACTTCTGCCAAACTGACTCTCTGTTTCTGTGTCTCTCCCTGAGCTCTCTCATACTACCTCAGTCAGCCTCTCTGCTTCTTTTCTTTATCCCCAGTCAGATCATCTCAGTGTCTCTGTGTCTTGTCCTTGTCTTCCTGCTTCAGATTGCCTGCTGCCTCGCACTGCCTGCTGTAACTGACTGCTTTAACTGACTCTGCTTTGAGCTGAGAGCCCACTTTTCTATTTTGAGGGTTGGGCTTGTCTTCACTCTGACTCACTCTACTAACTCTTCTCTGATTAGTCACTTTGCCTGTCCTTCACTGACTTATTTCAGATGTCATTTACTGTCAGACACTGACTCCTTCTGACCTTCTGTTTCCTGTGTCTACTTCCACACTCTGTTTCTGTCTTAGGGAATAAAGGCATGGACCACCACTACCTTCTGAATTCTGGGATTAAAGGTGTATGCCAACATTCCTAACTTTCGTACTACATTCCATCGAGATGACACAGGCCTCTAAATGCAATCCCTTTATACAGACCTCTGGAATATAGACCCTATATTTCACACAGGCCTAATCCTCTACATTGGGTCAGCAGTGTTCAAAAATTATGAACACATAGTCTATACTATGTTCTGGGCTCAGTCAAAAAGAGAAGTGACATCGTGCAATGGGGAGACAAGCCTGAAACAGAAAACTCTGACTCAACACAGGAATCTGATCCAGGGTAGGCACTGAAGGCTTTCTAGAGTGATCTATGCCTAAACTGAATGTGTATAGTACAGAGAAAAATGGGATGAGGGACAGTGAACAACATTCCATAAGGAGGAGAGCAGCAAGCATTGAAAGTACTAGGCATTTACTGCTGGAGTACCTAGCACACTGTGGGGAGGAGAAGCACTAGACAGAGCACAGGGGAGCCAGAGAAATAGGCAGCAGCCACTCTCCTGCATGATGTGGCAGACATACACACCAGTGGAGGCTATGCAGACAAAGGGCCCATTCATTAGTCTAGCAGCCCAGAGGGTGAGTGGAGTTTGGCTACAGTAGAAGCAGAGGAAACTAAGACAAACCAGAGTTCACTAGACTGCTAGTAGTGGGGACTTGGGTTGGGACAGGCTAGGCACCGGGAACTAGCAGAGATAAAGGAGAGACTCTGATACATAAGGGATATACTGATAATTCCTTATCACCCAGGGGACTATTCACCAAGCAGCCTCCCTAGCCTGCCAGAGCAGGGCACCAGGAGCAAGGAGAACCAGCTGGACTCCCTGCAGATTAGCACCTACTGAAACTCCTCCAAATCCCAGGAGAAGGCATAAGAAACGGAAGGGAAGAAAGTTAAGGCCTTGGTGAGTTACATAAAACATGCATTCAATTTGCTCAAGATGTCCTAGGATTCAAAAGATAGAAGTCTGGAAATGTAGAAAGAGGCAGAAACAGAGATCGCTAGAGTACATCATCACACTGAGACAAAGCCTCGCCAGGCCCTTCATCTCCTTTCCCAGCATCTTTGCTAGACAGTCTAAATTCCAAGAGCTCCAAGAAATGCAATGAATAGTACACTGGTAGACAGAAAAGTATCTCAGACCTCCCCAGTCTTTGAATCAACCTTCCCCCAGCTTTGGTGTAGACCAAGGGATGGAGGTATGGTGCCTCATCTCATCAGTTTCTTCCCTGCTTCTCGCCAAAACCTCCAGCTCCTCCAGCTTCTGGACACCAGGAAAGTCCTGTCAATGTTGGGCACAGCAAGAAGCTTTAAGAGGTCCATGGCGTATTAGTGATTGGCCCCTAGGATGTGGCAGGTCTAGCAGGCTAAGGTCTATCTCAATCATTCATGTTTCTACCCAGCAAAACCCATGCAAATGGTTCAGCACCTCCCTTCTACCTCCGCTCAAAGACACACATCTCCTTTCTTTGCACAACCTCAAAAAGCGGCACTGGCCATCTTCTTTCTCCCTGCCTGTTTTTTTTTGTTTTTGTTTTTGTTTTTTTTTTTTGGCCCTAGGTATCTTACAAACTCCTGCCTTCCTCTTTTCTGCAGTTCCCTGCTCTCCAGTCAGCTGGGAATGGGTTCCTGTAGGGAGGAAGGAGTACAGCAGTTGGAAATGAGGTATACTCCATCCACCCACAGGGGAGCAAGTGAATACAATGGCACATTCATACCCAGGACATTGACAGGTTTCACTGTCTTAATAACTTAAGTCTAGATAAATTAACCTAAAAACTCCTAAACCGTGTTATTTCATTTTAAGTTTTTATACCTCTACTATTTTTCCACAATGCAGGAAAATCAAGGGAGTAGCTTTGCACATGATGGGTGTCTCAGTCAGGGTTACTATTGCTGTGATGAAACACCATGACCAAAAGCAACTTGTAGAAGAAAGGGTATATTTGCCTTATGATTCTGAATCACTGCTCATCACTGAAGAAAATCAAGACAGGAACTCGGGACAGGAACTTGGAGGTAGTGTAAGAGCTACAGTTATGTTTTAATTACTGTGCCTAAGAGGTCTATTTAAAAAAAAAAAAAAAGATAATCCTATAACCCCTACTTGCCCAAGGACAGATAACTTCCTGGAATGCTGGGTGAGGGCTATTTATGTGAGATAACAGGACACTAACCAAGCTTGGATAATCCAATGACATCTGACATCGATACGCTTAGTCACTTGAAGGTGGGAGATACCCAAAAAGGATAGAATATATGGTCGCCTCTGATTGGACCTGGTGGGAAGTTAGTAACCTTATGGTTCTGGATGTGACTTGGTGCCATTTTGTGGGAAACCCAGAATGATCCTGGCTGGAGTATCATTATTGGCCAGTATTTAATTAATTTAGTTAGAGCTTGCTTCAAATTTGGCTCAAAATTGTGGCAATGGTCTTATCCTTGACCTGTGGGATTAACAGTAGGAGCTGATTCAGAGGCCATGGAGGGGTGCTGCTTACTGGCTTGCTCAGCCTGCTTTCTTATAGAACCCGGGTATTAGCAGCCCAGGGATGGCACCACCTACAATGGGCTAAGCCCTCCTCCATCAACCACTAATAAAGAAAATGCCCCACAGCTGAATCATATTGAGGCATTTTCTCACTTTCAGACAATTCTAGCCTGTCTCAATTTGACATAAAACTAGCCAGCACACCAGACAAGTACTCTGCCAGCCCACTGAGCTACGTCTCAGGAAATACTGTCTTTAAAATATAAATAAACTGAAGAGAAAATATATTTTTATCTCACTAATACAAAACAAAATATAACTACATGTAGAGGTACACTTGGAATTTTTAATGTTAAGAAAAGCTTTTTGGTTTAACTGACTAGTCGTGTTCGTGTTCCTACTCCAGCTGTGGTATAGTTATTTACGAGTTGGAATTGTAACGCTTCATGCAGGTGGCTATAATTTGGTTGGGTGCAGTCATTCTGGCACCTGTAGCTTGTCTTTGGGATCACGTGCCAGACGGGTTTATGGGAACTTTTGGCTTAGGGCATAAAAGGTCTGAAGCCCCGAGAGTCGGGGTGGGCATTGGTTGGTGGTTGGTTGGTTGGGTTACTGTCATTAGTTAGTGTGAGAACAAAGCTTGGAGAGATTTGAGCTTAGAACAGTCTAAAAAGAGGCTGTGAGGATTTCTACCTTTCTTTCTGTATTAAGGCCACTTGTAAAAGTGGTGAAGATTTCTATCTTTCCTTTCTCCTTCCCTAAATTGAGGGTAAAAGATCGTAGCGGACTGCTACAACAACTATGAAAGCCACAAGTGTATCTTTATGTGGATGTGTGCACACCAATATAAACGCATAGAGAAGTCCTTGAGAATGGCCACCGAACACAGGCACACTAGGCACACTTGAAAGAGAAACCAGGATTTGATAAGGATTAATAGGAGACTGTTATGCTCTCTGTAGAATTTATATTCTTTATGAAAAGGAAAACATTCAGATATTGCTCTGTGATTAAAAGTAAGGAATGTAATTTTTTAAACCTGAAATTCTTGTGTGAGCTGTTTCTCCTGTAGAGCTTGGTTCCAATGAGTTAAGTAGAATCGGGCAGGCAGCAGAACTATTTCCTACTCCAGCAAGCATTTGTTTATCCTTTTTATCTCAAGTTAAGGCCAACAATGCTAATGATTGCAAATAGCAGAGCCACTCCTGCACCATCCCATCCACTCCCACGCACACAGCTTCAACTATCACCTCCAGGGATGACTCCCAAATGCCTCTCTGCAGAAACAGCCTCTCCCTCACACAGCAGTCCTGACATCCCAACTTCCTGCCAGGCAGAGCCAACATACCAACATGGAGCCAGATTGGTCCCTCTCCTCCACCTGACTTCTTCATCCCTGTTGGCACCTTTCCCCACAGGAATCCAGAAAGGTTATCTTCGCAGTCATCTCTGATCCTTCTTTATGCATGTCCCCATCCCCAAATGTTTTGCTAGTTGTCACCATCTGATTTTTCCAAAAGATTATTTCCCATTGTGAACTGCTTTCTATTGCCAGCACACACTCTTTTCACACTAGACCAGGGCTTCCTAAGCATTTCCATTCGTGACCTTTTTTCCCTAAGAAATTTTCACATAATCTCAAGTATGTACGTATATCCAACAAGCATACAAATCAATCAAACAAAGCAATTCTTTGTTACACATTCGATTTTATCATTTAGTATAAGGCCAAACCAAATTTGCATACTGGTGAGATGGATACTGATATTTATTTTTGCCCAAAGAATTCAATATAAGCCAAGTATTTGATATTGCATAGAGCATCTTCAACATTTTTTCAGAGTTAACTGGTATTTTACTTTTATAATCATTCCTGCTGAGAACAATCCTCTCTTTCTCTCTTTTAAAAGTTTTTTTCTTTTCTTTAAGCAATGATATTTCTCTAAGAGGAATAGACTTTGTGCACGCAGTAAAAGCATTGCAATCTATAAGATGCTGTGTTACACCTGAGTTGAGACAGTTGCATTGTGTGAGGACACATCCAGTCAAAGTGCACTTCCTTGTGTGCTCACCCCTCAGGCTGCAGTGCAGTTTCACAACAGCAACACAGGTGAGCACTGCCAGAAACACCTTAGATTCATTATGAATTTGATTTTTAATTAATTCGTTGTAGTTGAGTGTTCAGAAACCATTTATTGTCTCCAAATGTTTTACTACTCCTGCCCTGAGTTATGAGGTCCCATATAGGGTCGTGACTCATAGTTTAAGAAGCTGTGGACTAGACCAACTACCTTCACGTGGTCTCCTTGCTCTTGGCTGCTTTGATACATCTACTAAATATCTTACTGGAGGAAGGACCAACGTTCCAGCCCTCTGAGGTCACTCTATCACCTACTGTATTAGCTATCTCCTCCGTACAAGACACATTTGGGACATACAGCGTTATGCCTCACCCAAGTGTCTGATAAAAATGTTATAGTGAGCCAAGAACAAGACTCTGGATACGAGCAACCTGGAAGTTTTTCACTAAAATAAAGAAAGTGACAGAAAACAAAAATAGGATTAGATGCTATGGTGGTTTGAAATGTCCTCCAAAGGCTGAGCATTTGAACACTTGGTTCCCACTTGGTGGAGTGCTGTTTGGGAAGACTATGGAACCCTTAAGAGCCTTGCTGAAGGAAGTGCTCATTGAGGGTAGGCTTTGAGTTTAGAGCCTGGCCTACTTCCTGTTCTCTGTGTTTCTTGTACCTGGATGAAATGTGATCTCTTTGCTTTCTGGTTGCCAGGCTGGCTCATGGTCCTGCTGGCATGACTTTACCACCATGATGGATTGCATCTCCTAGAGACTGTAAGCTAATAACCCCCTTCCACCCAAAGTTGCTTTTTGTCAAGCCACTCTCTACCTTACCACAAGCCCTGGTAAGAGATACTGTTACCCAAGTTTTAGCTATTTTGAGACTGAGGTTAAAAATTGCTGTGCAAATTTTGAAAAGTCTCGAAGGTATTAAGTAGTTGGATTTTCATGTGAACCATCTTACAACCTTAGAGCACATTTTTTATGCCATATAGTTGGACCTTTCACAGATCCCTGTCTGCTCAAAGATAAAGCACACGCCCCCTAAGCTGTGCTGATGAACTTCCACTGCAAGGGTGGGTCTTACCTTTGTAACAATGAACTACACCATGTTAAACACTATAGTAAATTTCACATCCTCTATTTCACTTAGTCTCAACACAACCCTAAGAACTAGATATTGTAATTATGCCCATTCTACTGATTCAGAGATGAATGCATATAGATTAAAACTAGCTTGGTTTGTAAAGTAGTTATTATTTCTCAAAATAATTTTTAAATAGCTTCATGGGGTCCGTAAACTGCAGAGCTGAATCAGATCTAGGCCTGCCTGACTAAAGAGATATTTAGGAGGTAGAATACTCAGTAATCTCCATTCATACAATTAAGCAAGTATTTATTGAGGACCTTTGCTTCAGGCTCCATCTGCGGTGAGTGCTGAAGAAAACCGAGATGAACAGTCAACAAGAGCCCCGTCTGCCTCTGCTGAGCAGACAGACTACGGGAAAAGACAAAAGTCAGGACAGAAAGCAGCAGGGTGCGAGGAGAGCTCAGGAGGAAACTTTCTCATTGGGAAAAACCATGATCCTATTGGGAGTGAGAGTCCAGCTTCAGCAAACAGTTGGCGAAGGCTGCCTACAGTAGAGAATACAGGACAGACAGCTTTGGGGGAGACTGAGCTCAATACAAGTTCTGCATTCCTTGTACAGTCTACTTCTATGCCTTGGAAGACGCTGCTCAGTTCCATCAGCCATTACCTTCAGAATCCTTCAAACGGAAAAGAAATTTCTGTAGAAAGGGAAAAAAGATGAGAGTAGAAATGCTTTAGAAAAGCAAGTAGCAGTGATAGAAATACCTTTCCCATGAGTCAAATCTCAGAGATTTAGTCAAGCTCCTTTGGCAAAACATTATCAAAAAAATTTAACTTATATAGGGTTCCTCTCTTTTTATGTTCTCTACTACCTTTCAATAAGCAAAATATATCTAAAATACTGAGAAAGAGAAAGACACACCAATATCTTCTTTCATAAGAAATCGCAGGTCCTCTCCTGCATTCTCAACTGGCTCAGGTCAGCTTGGGTGGGCAATAGCTGTGAGGGTCTTGCTCACCAGGACCCATACCAGTTGGTTGGTATGGTACCATCTAGTGCTTGACACATAGTAGAGACTCAAATATTAACCACCGAATACACAAATATTGAATGAATGATAATGTTTTCTCATCATAGTTTTTTTAAAACAAGAAATAGCGTGCAAGTAGCAAAAACCTGTGAAGGCAGAGATAAGAGGCTACTAACCCTCTGTAATGGTTTGAATGAAAATGGCCCCTATAATAGGCTCATAGGGAGTGGCATCATTTGAAAGGATTAGTACATGTGACCTTGTTGGAGTAGGTGTGGCCTTGTTGGAGGAAGTGTGTCACTAGGGGTGGGCTTTGAGGTTTCAGAAGCTCAAGCCAGGCCCAGTCGCTCACTCTCTCAGTCAATTCAGGCGTAGAACTCTCAACTCATTCTCCAGCACCATGCTGCCATACTTCCTGTCATGTTGATAATAGACTAAACCTCTGAACTGTAAGCCAGTCCCAATTAAATACTTTCCTTTATTAGAGTTGTTCTGGTCATGGTGTCTCTTTGCAGCAATAGAAACCCTAACTAAGCTACCCACCCCTTACAGGTTACATTCAGATTCTCCTTTACAAAGACACCACAGAGCAGCCAAATCTTGGGGTCATTTTCTCATATCTATAGATGCTGACACACAATTTTTTAAGTTTTACAGCTTTCTCTTTTCTATATGCCATAGAACACATTTTTAAAGACTTTTCATCTAAACTAAGACTTGATAGTGAATTTGGTTCTAGGAGATTCTAAGCAATGCTCTGGCCCGACTTTGTCGCCTGTGTTTGCTACCCGGCTCTTTAATGTCTTTTCACTCCAGAAAAGGAAGCACATAATTCCATTTTTCAAATGTCTAAGCAGCAATCCATGCTTCAGGGATTCTGTCTAACCCACTAATGGTAAGGTTCTGATGCTGCTTATCTTGCAAAGATTACAAAGAAAGGGTGTTATCAAAAGGGGGAGGGAAGTAATTCCCTTTTCATCTCACAAGAAGGCAAGTTTGGAGATTACCTTTGATTAACCAAAACTTCTAAAAACAAAAACAAAAACAAAACACCAATTAGCCAAGACACAGTGGGAGCCTCATGCTCTGCCTGCCTCCCTCAAAAGCAGAGGTCCAGCTCACTACCACATCTGAAGCTGCCCACACTTTTAGAAAAGCACCAGGGAGCTCCTGGAATTCAATCTATGCACACCCGGGAGTCCTGAGCTAATTTTTAATTCTGACCCATAGTGACCATAGCTCTATTAGAGCTATTTTTATTTAACTCCAAAATAAAATCTAAATGAGCTCTAGATTAATATCTCTGTATTAGAGACATAATGCATTAACAAAATGACCACAAGCTGCCTCAATTTGGCTGCCAACATAGCTGACCAGTAGGACATTTGTTAACAAGACATATTACAGCACTAGGTTAAATGTGAAAACACGTAAATCATCTGAAGGCATTTGATTAAATTCTATTCTCTTTCATTAAAAAATCTGGAATATGGTACTACTTTTTCAAAGTGGTTTAAACTATTTTAAGCCAAAAGCCAATGTCATGCTTACTAGTAAATACAAACAGCATTTTCCTTAAGCTCAGGATTAGTATTAAAAGGCTCATTATTTTCACCCTTAGTTATTAATATCCTGAAATCTTAACAAAAGAGAGATAATGTGTTGGGGATAAGATAGTTCTTTACCTACAAGGCCAAGGACAATCTACTACAAAAATTAAGTAAAAAGTATTAACATCTTAAGTAAAAAATATTAATATATTTCAAGAGAATATGAAGTTTGAAAAAGCACATGTTGGGGGGTTGAGGAGGGAGTTGGAAGAGGGGAATGAGGGAGCATCTTAAATTTCATTGAGTCTCTGTATGAAATTCTTAAGAATAAAGGCAATACAAATTAGAGTTGAAAAAACAGTATCACATTTCAAAACTATGAGTAAGAAGATAGGCTTTATATAAAGAATTCTATAAACTTTAAAGTTTAAGTGATAGATACAAAAGCCCTTGAGGGAGTCAAGAAACACTAGGACGGGAGAAACAACTATGGACAATTTTGGCAACTGTTTCAAAAGTCAATGTCAGTTCACCGTAAGACTAAACAAGAAGGAATAAGGACTGTTTGAGTAAGTACAAGGAGAATTTTCCCTGTGGGATATTAACAGATACTACAAGGCCATTTGAAATTTGTTCAAAAATCAAAGGACAGATGCCTCAGACCTATGCTGATTTTTTAATATACAATATATGATTAGGAACCATCCAGGGTTAGGCAATAATAATGCCACAAAATTATTAGCTAAGTATTTATTTTATTTCGTGTGTTCTGTATGTACACGTTTGCTTATGTTTACTGTTCCCTTATAGAGACTCCTACAGGGACTAACCACACCCCTTGTGCTGTATGTAATAAATTCACTGAGGCCCCTCACTGTTCTTCGTTGGTGAAGCTCTGTAGAGTGTGCACAACTCACTTGGCCCCAGCTTTTCAGTCTGTGTGTCTGCTATTTTTTTTTCATTCCCTCATTGCCCTAGACAGGTCAAATCCAAGCTTCCCTGGATGTGGCAGAAGGGAAAAAGAAAATGATGTAATTACTTACAATCTCAAAAAAAAAAAAATTTGTTTGCATTTTAAAAAAGCAAAAACAGTGATGGAGGTATGTCTAGCCACCGTTGATAATATCCACCACATAACTCCTGCACCTCAGGCTCAGGGAACCCAGTGAAAGAGGGGAATGGAAAGACTGTAAGAGTTACAGGACCTGGAAGTCTGCTGCGAGAGCCTGTCTCCGTGGAGTGACAGGAAAGCTACATCTATGACACCTCAACTATAAAGCTGCCTAGACAAAACCTGAAGAAATACAACACCAACAGACATGCTAACATGGAAGAGGGAAATCTCAGGAGGCCCCAGCCAGCCCACCTATAAATAAAGAACTACAAGCAACTAAGGAATGCTGAGAGTGGGAGAAATAGTCTTCCTCAATGATGAGCCTCCAGTTGGTTAGCCAAGACCAAGGGGTCAGCAGTGAAATCATACACATAGAAGTAACGATAAATGAACTGAGCATGTTATATTCACATGTATAGTCATGTGTGTCTGTGTGTGTGTGTGTGTGTGTGTGTGTGTGTGTGTGTGTGCATGCACGTGTACAACAATAACAATTAAAGAAAAAGAGGCCATTTTTTTGAGGAGAGAGGTGGCTGGGGTAGGGTGACTAGGAGGGATTAGAAGGAGGAAAGGGAAGGGGGAAATAATGCAATTTTTAATTTACAAAATTAATATCTGAGAGCCGAGTATAAGAAAAATAACCATCAAGAAACAGATGCATGGTGATACAAGAAGGTAAACTTTACTGTAAATTAAAAAGTAACATGAACTGTCAAAATGGCTCATCAGGAAAAGTCCTTGCTAAAAAGCCTGGTAAACTGAGTTCAATCCCCAAAACCCATGTAAGGTAGAAGGAGAGAACAGACTCTACAAAGTTATCCTCTGACCTGCACACACACACACACACACACACACACACACACACACACACACGACAATAATAAATATTTTAAAGTATCATAAAAAGAAAATAAAGTGTCCTAAACATTTGAAATATGCATTCTTACATTAGGATTTACTCACAGAGCCATACAGGAGAGATGACACCATGTGTTTCATAGTGATGAACGACGTTAAGTGACAACACACAGCAGCCTTAGCCCAGCCAGAGGAAAAGAAGCACTAAAGAAAACCGTACACCGAATGTTAGCAATGTTAGTGTAGAATTATAGGTGGTTTCTTCACTTTTTGTCTTTGTTGTTCCCAAGCTGGCCAACTTTTAAACTTGTGGAATTCAGTAATCAAGAAAAATGCTAATGGGAAGAAAAAAAAAAAGGAATCAAATGAGAAACACAGGAAAATACCTGCTAAAAATATGATTGGGCAGGGAGAGGCTGAGGGAGGGAGAGAAAAAGAGAAGACCAAAGACCCAGGGCAAAACTGTGACTAAGGAATTAAGAAAAAGCAAATGGATGATAAAATAGAAAAAAAGCCTTTCGTTACTATTAGAGAAATGCACTTTCAAACTATAAAATTACAAGCTTTGGCAAACGCTAAGTATAAGAGAGACACCACACAAAACTGTCGCTGAAACATCACTTGGGAAGACCACTCAGATATTATTATCAGAGCTGCAAGCTAGTACCCCCCCCCTTTTTTTTTTCTTTTGAGATGAGGTCTCGCTATGTTGTCCATAGTGAGACAACTCCTGGGTTTAAGCAACTTTCTGAGTCCCTCCTGAGCACCTAGGACGGTGAACCATCATGCTTGGTTATCACAGTTTGCTGGAGCATTTTTGACAACACCTATTGGGAATCTCTTTTTTAAAGTATCTTTTGAACTCTTGATTTTGCCTCTAGGACTTTGTAAGCTAAAGAGAGACTTAGAAGAAGTTAAGTGTGTCAGTGCACACCTTATAGTCTGCAAGGATGAGGCAGGAGGATTGTTTAAGCCCAAGAGTACAGGCCAGCCTGGGCTACTTAGGAAGATCCTCTTCTAAAATGGAAATTAATAATAATAATAATAATAATAATAATAATAATAATAAAGTAGTAATAAATAACTATGGGGGAATGTGGCTCCACAGTAGAGGGTTTCCCTAGTACACACTCCCATGCTCAAAAGAAAAGAAAAAAAAGTGAAGAAACTAGAAATTTGGTTAATAGTTAGTTACACAGAAATCAAGTGGAAATTAGCCACAATACACCCAACTATAGGGGATGCATAAACCTACAGAGCCACAACAAGTGGTTGGCTATGCTGGGACACACCTGCAAGCCAGCTACTCCCTGTAATCTCAGAGTTGGGAGGTGGAGGCAGGAGGATCATAATTTTGAGATCAATGGGACTATACAGAAAAGCCCTATCTCAAAAAAAAACAAAAAACATAGGACTATGCATGTAGTTTAGTGGCAGAAAGCATAACAGAGTGAGAGCCCTAAGTTTAGTGCCCAAAATGAGGAGTAGAAGGGGGTTAATATGACCCCAGAACCACACCAAGGTTTGAAACTATTTAATGGCATTAGGATTCTCTCCAGGATGGAACATGAAGCAAGGGACCCAGCATCTAGAATTCTGTATGATATATCCACAGGGTGATCTCAATTTTGATTTAGAAGGTGAAAGTCTAGTTCCACCTCTCCTAAGGGAAGAGGCTTTGGACAAAATGTCGAGTCTTTCAGTAGACTAGTTCCTTCAACTCTCAAGAAAGAGGGCCAAATTTGGATGCCTCTCCTTTCCAGTCCTCAATTATAAATTATTGAATGGCACAGCTCAGAGTCAAAAATTAGTGAGTCATAAATACATGTACAATGTGTGTATTAGTAATTTAAAGATAAAATATCAGGACTGGGAAGATATCTCAGTCAGGAAAGTACTTGCTGTGCAAGCAGGAGAACCTGAGGTGGGTCCCTAGACTCCTGTAAAAAAGCCAAAGGCAGTGGCCTGTGCTTGTAATCCCAGAACTGGGGAGACAGAGACAGATCCCTGGTCAGCCAGCCTAGCTGAATCAGTGAGCTCCAGGTTCAGTGTCTCAAAAGTAAGGTAGACAGGAACTGAGAAGGACGCCCAGCATCAACTTGTAGCTTCACACTTATATGCATGTGTGTGCACGCATAATACACACACACTCACACACCACACACACACATACACACACACACCACACACACACTCACACACCACACTCACACACACACACACACTCACCCCACATGCACACACACATGCACACACACTCACACACACACACTCACACACCATACTCACACACACACTCACACCACACACACACAACACATACACACATATACCACACACACACTCACACACATGCACACACACACATATACACAGAGATAATACATAGAATTTCAGTTTTTAAAATGGTATTTATACTAAAGATTATTTTAACTCTTAAACAGGTGACTTTGAGACATGATTGCTGGGATGGTGACAGTTCTTTAGAAATGCCCAACATGGCTAGAAATAAGCACACTTTCTCGTCCTCTGTACCTAATTTGATCTGAGGTTGCCTGTCTGGGATGCGAACACTCTTTACCTGTTGTCAGCCATCCTGTGGCTTGACATTGGAGACTCCCCAGTCATTCTCAGTCAGCATCTAGCAGTTGAAAGACCTACACACAAGGTTACCAGACCGCTGCTGCTGCATTAACCTCCAGAAATGAGGCACCGGAAAGCTTCTTGCACACATGCAGCAATCCTTGCAGATTCTAGAAGTTCTTGTCTTCTTTTCACAGATCCAAATCCTAGTCCCTGTCTACCTGGTACTGGGGATCGAACCCAGGGCCTCGTGCATGCTAGGCAAACACCCTGTCCCTGAGCTGTACCCTCAGCCCTTAGATTCAAACCATAACGGAGCACATTTCTTTCACAACTACTTTTAGTTTTACTAATCTCCACCACTGTGAATTTTAAAATCATGCCCAAGCCACAACTGAAAGACAAACCTCAAGCCCAGTAGGCTAGGCAGAGTCCAGAACAAACCAGCTTGCTGAGCAGTGATTCAGACCCCGGCAGCTCTGCACTGGTGTCTGAATTCATTCTGCCTTTGGGGATGAAGAAGTGGAGACAAAATCTCATGCCAAGAGTCTTTAACTTCTGTGAATATTATCCACCTCCCAGAGATTGACAACACAGGCAGATGGGAACACTGCAATTGTCCCAGGCAAACGTTTCCCTGGTAAAAAGATGTTCATCAATGAAGTCTGATCTTGTGTAGAATAACAAATAAGTTGACCCTTTCCTTAGAAATGACGGCTTTTGAAGCAACTGCAGTGATATCCAAATTAAAGCGCATCATATGATATTTTAATCCCAGGCGTGCATAGCATACAGTGGGTCACATGTGTTTTTCCCAAACGATTTTGTTTCCACTCCCTGGATTTTCCATACTCAGTAATATTATATAGTTTAAACTCCCAATGAAGTCATCAAAACAGAGTCTTTCCTTGCTTCTGCCTCTTCTTTAATTCTGAATAAAGAAGCCACACTGCTTAATTATTATAGTGTAGCCGGCGGTTCCTACCAAGAAATAAATGCCAGCTAACTTCTGGATGTGGGTGCACCCATAGCCAGCTCCTCTGAGGGAGACCTTTCACAGTTATGGTGAGTGATGGGTGGTAGAGGCTATAACATAGCCCCAGCAGTGTCACCACCACAGCAGTGTCACCACAAGCAGGGAGAGAGATAACAGGTTCTTTGTTTGTTTTTGTTTTTCAAGACAGGGTTTCTCTGTTGTAACTCTGGCTGTCCTAGAACTTACTCTGTAGACCAGGCTGGTCTCGAACTCACAGAGATCTACCTCCCTCTGCTTCCTGAGTGCTGAGCTTAAAGGTATGTGCCACCTCCACCTGGCTGATGAAATAGGTTTCAGGCAGATTGCTAAGAGTCTGGCTAACACCGACTGGCCAGTACGTTCTATTAGCCCTGTCGGGATTGTCTACTCTGTTTTGCTTCCCAAGGTACTTTGCTCTCACTCCAGTGCTCACGACCTCAGTGAAGGGAACGTTCCATCTGGGTGGGGGCTGGGGAGGATACTTGTGAGTCTTTGTGCCCGAGAGCTAGAGAGCAAAATTTATATTATATTCTGAATTTGGAGCAGAAGCTGGAGGGAGGGAGATACAATTCCCCAGACCCCCCGCTGGCTAGCTGGCAGGAGGAGGAAGAAGTAAGGTCTCAAGACTCTATTAACAGCCACTCTGCTTCTGCTCAGAAGACCATGAGACCTCAGGGACCTCAGGTGGGTCCAGCTACTGAGCCCCTAGGAAACAGTCCAGTATCACTGCAGGGAAGAGAAGTTAAATTCTTTTTCCTGCCATACCACGGGGCATCAAAAAGCTCATACTGGCTAATATGTGTTGAATTCTTACTTTATATTTGGTGGTATTCTCAACGTTTTACATGAGTTATCTCATTCAGTTTCACAACCGATTACATAAGTAACATGATCACCCTCCACTGTGTACACATGAGCAAATTTAGGCCACATATCTTGCAGGAGACCACACCAATTATCAGCAGTGAAGCCAGGATATAAACAACCCACACAACTGCTTCCAGAACCCAAACTTACAGAATGGAATTAGGGGAAACCCTGAGTTTTCCCTTTTTTTTTTTTTTCCTTTCATATCTAAGTTTTCTTTCATATCTAAGCCTGTGGATTAAAGATCATACATATTGCATCGTTTCTTAGGATGCAATTTCCCACCCCATCCCACCCCTGACTCTATATAAATGCTTCCGTTCATGCAAAATATAAGACAGAACTACAATATATACAGCAAACAAGAATGGACCACTCAAGAGGAGCAGAGTAAAACACTGAAGTCTCAATGGCCACCATCACTCACCAGACTGAGATTCCAAACACTCCTGGAACACCATTAAAATGCTCTTGGTCCAAATGATTATCTCCCAGAATTAGATGCTTGGGAGTCAGAAGAAGCCTGGGCAGAACACCAACAATCGCCAAATGAAAAGGCAAAAATACTCCAACTCTGTCATGGAGGACCTAAGAGACCCTGATCAGGGGAGCTGGAATTCAGGGCTGGAAGGAGAGTCAGGAATGGATAAATCCAATACACAGGCAGAGGTGGGAGGCAGAGTCAGCGGGGCACCAGGGCCCTTGGCCTGTGGTGAGGAGGGAGGTTCAGCAGGAACAGAGTTGGAAGCAGGGGTGTACGCAGGCTCTGCTCACCCAGCCTGTTCCTCAGGCTGCAGCTGTCAGAGCACTGTGACATAAGAATGACAAGAACTTACCAGGACTGCAGTAATCAGTATTTGAAGGGAAAACAAAACCAGCTACATAGCCCTTCTCACTAAATCAAACATTGCCTTTCCCTTACGCAGAGGTACAGCATTCAAAGGTGAAGGCTGTCAGGCTCTTCAGAGGTGCCTGCTTTGGGGATAGTGGGGCTCCCAGTGAAGAGCAGCGAGAGACTTGGAACCATCACACAGCTGTACCTGTGCTAGCTGTGGGACCTTGGGCAAGATAATTAACCTCTCAGTGCCTCAGACTTCTGTCTGCTCCTTCAACATACAGATGGTAACTACCTATGTCCGAAGGCAACTGGAGATTAAGCACTTTAATATGCATAAAGTACTCAGAAACAGTGCCTCGGACACAGTTCTCAGCAAAGGCTGGCTCATTGCTCTCTGATTTGGGCTTTAATTTCACCTTGAGCCACGCTTGGTTTTCTCTTCCATGTTCTGGTTCCTAAACTGCTGTGGCAAATGACTACACATTGACTGATTTCAACAATATAAATGTGTCACTGTCCAGCCCTAGGGGTCAGAAGTCTCTGTTGTTGTAAGGCTTCTTCCTACAGTGGGCTCTATGGAAGAGTTCTTTTTCTTGCCCTTTCTCTACTCCTTAGACTGGGGACCAAACCCAGAGCCTCCACATGCTAGGCTTGTGTTTTACCAGCTACCTGCCCGCATCCTTTACCTCTTTTTTCATCATGCCAAACACCTCCCTCTACAAATTCTGGCCCTCGATCTCCTTCTTAAAGGGACTGTTCAATTAGACTGAACCCACACAAAAATCCAGGATAATGTCTTACTTTAAACACATCTGTAGAGTCCATTTTGTTTATGTAAAGTGGTATATCCACAGATTCCAGGGACTCACACTTGAATATCTTTGATCTCAACATACACCTCCCAAACCCCAAACTGCAGCCTTTCACAGCAAAGAAACAATAAGGCTAGTAGCTAACTTGTTGAGTAGTTAATATAGGTGAGGGGATTTGCAAATTGCTTTAGGTGAGTCATCTTATTCGAGTCTCAGTGCAACCTTGAGAAATTATTTGTATTGCCTTACAAAACAATTATTTGTCCAGGATCATAGAGCTGCCCGGGGGACAAGATTTACATATATACTCAGGTAAGCTAGGGGCTAAAGACTTTGACTTTGAGCAAAAAAGTGTCTCAGCTTACCCTTTAAGCCATGATAACTGGCAGGGAAAAGACACAAAGACCATTAGGGGACTTCAAGACAAAAGGTACTCATGTTCCCTGACTAGGCACAACAGAATCCTGCAGAGTCTTTGGTAAAAGGAACACACAGATGGCAGAACACTCAGAACATACCCTCATACACAAAAGAGAAACTTCAGGGGGCCAAAAAGTCAAGAAGAAGCTACCTCGGCCTGAGATTTCATGGGGGTGAGGAGGTATAAGGAGTCCATTCCTGTCTCTAGCTAGAACAATCCTGACATTCCATCTGGCCTTAAAGAAAGAATTCGTGTGAATTCCTGATGAGATTTCCTACCGAATCAGGTGGATCTAGACCCTATGAAAGAGGCTGAAAAGCCTGAGAATCCTGGTGGGCCAGCAAAATGGCCCTGCCATCGCTGAGCTTGCTTTACACTAGGACCATCTCGTCCACCACAGCATAAATGCACAAGCTCCCATGTGCCACAGGTTTCAACACAGCACAGCAGTATCACCAGTATCCACAATAAATGACCTTTTTTTCTTTCCGGTTATCACACAGTCAATGGCTAAAATCCAAGTATGGCTGCCAGAGGGAGGGAAGGTATAAGCTACACAACTGCCATGCCTATCTGATGTGGTTGCTTGAGTAGTCAAAGCTTCCAAACCCCAACCACTAAACAATTTAGTCATAGCCTTATCTGAAACTTTCCAGTGAGCTGAATTAAAGCTATTAAGTTTCACCAGTCATTTGTATGGATTATGAGCTCAAAGTCAGATAGAGGACAGCACAGTGGACAAGAGAATGGGTTCTGGAGCCTGGTGCTTTTAAATCTGGGCTGTGACTTTATCACATTAATCTTCCGGTCCCTCTGTTTTCGTATCTTAAAAATGGACTTAATGTTAGAAGTCCTCATAAGAAACTGGGAGCCAGCCATGATGTAGAAGTCATTTTGATTATGTCCACATGTGGAGCACATGTACCCGATATTACGTAACACCTGTGTCCATTATTTCTGAAGTAAAGATGTATGAACAGTTGTCACCAGCTAAGAAAAGGAGAGACTATTACAAAATCACATCAGGCCAGACCAAGTTCTGTGGTCAAACCTTTAAATCCACAGAGGGCTATTGTGTTTTGTTTTGTTGGTTTTTCCAAGACAGGGTTTCTCTGTGATGACTCTGGCTGTCCTGGGACTCACTCTGTAGACCAGGCTGGCCTCGAACTCAGAGATCCACCTGACCCTGTCTCCTGAGTGCTGAGACTAAAGGCGTGTGCCACCACCTCCCAGCTATGCCAAGGGATATTGTTATTGTAGAACTACAGATAAGGGGTCAGATCTTTAGCACTTCTGCCCAATGCCATCAGAATTAAATGAATTAACAGATGGAGTGTTTGGAACATTGTCTAGTGTTATTTCCATCAGCATAGACTCAATGGGGGATTATAAGCAGGAAACTTCAAATTTAATGATTAAATTTCATTTGCAAACCAGTTTATTTCGAAGATTAACTCTGTGGAAGCAATTCTCTAGGACAGGACTCTCTGAGATAATGCCAATGCACTGTATTTGCACTGTCTACTGGTCACATGTAGCATCCAAGTGCTTAGATGTGGTTAATTTCATTTATTTTAGCTCATTTCAACTTAACCATATGTGAACAGAGGCTACCATACTGACAATACAGCCATAGAGCACTATGCTCCCAACCTGGCCCATGCAAACCTACTTAAAGCATAACTCAACTGAATTAACATTGAATTAACAAGCCTGAATTCCGCATCCAGGAAGCTACAGGGACTAGAGAGAGTTTTCACTCCCTTGCCAGGCCTCACAGCTGGTGCGCCTTTGACATGTCATTCCTCTTTTTCCATTCCCCATCTCATCAATCCACAGCTCTTGTCTTCCCCACCCAAGGTTCATGAGGCTACATACTTTTCTAAACCTCATCCATGTCATCCATTACTTGTCAAGTAGCCCCTAAGGAGAGAGTAGGAACCAGCGCAGAGGCAGCTGTCCTACTGTGGAAGACGGACTGCCAACAATCATACACCTGCAGGGCAGCAATGCTTTCTGAAGATGTCCCCTCCAGCCCTCTCTTCCTACAAAACCCCTCACCAGGCCCAGTCCCTTTCAGTTTTCCTCTATTCAGTTAGAAATTCATAACAAACTGCACAGCAAACAAATGCCACCGTGTATAAAATGAAAGGTCAAAGAAACATGTAACCAAGAACTGTAAATGAAAAACAATCACGTTCAATGGACTCCAGCTTCACCCCATCCTCTTAAGTATGAGATTTTCTTTATGACACAGGTAAAATCTGGACCATATCCAAGAAGTTTGCTGTACTAGAAGGACTGAGTAGAATGCAGACTGGAGAAGAATGCTCCTCTAGCTCAGTCTTACCTCTTACCTGGTCTGGAGCCAAAGATGACCAGGAGGCCTCCTGAGCACAAGCAGATTTCCCCCGAGGGAGTGGGGATGCTGTAAGTGAAGGATGTGCTGTAAGTGAAGGTAAAGGCTTCTCTAAATCCTTTTGGTTACGTTAACTCCTCCAAAATACAGTTCTATGTTGAACAAACCAAAGTCCTAACATTTAATACCTGCCCACAATTATTTCTAGAGAGTCTTCAATGTGCAAGTATCAGGCCAAGAAAGTCACAGCAAATACACTGGGTGGGAAAAATAAGACACTTGCATAAATCTCACAGGCCCATGAAGGTGAGAGGCCATAGGAATCCAAGCAGAGGAACTGGCTGTTTTAGGCGGAGGCAACAAATTTGAGAGTGAAGGCTAGTTAGCACCTACAATGGCCACTAGGGAGACTTGGGGGAAATCAGTGACAGAGAAGACAGCATATTCTAGCACACACTCTCAGGCCATTCATCAGAAAAGCCACGGTTGTCCACAGTATCTGAGGGATAGCTGCCTCTTTCTGCAATGACAACTAGGACCCATGCCTAGTTGGAGCCATCCACAACCACTTCTCAAGACAACTATTCCTCCTGGGTGCCCGTGTTCCTGGCTTTAGCTGTGTCTATTCTGTGGTCTTGGCCTCACCCTGCTGTTATAGGGAATTTCTATAAGAAAGTCAAGGAGACTTACTAACGTTGATGAAATTGTGAACTATGTATCAAAAAGAGTCTGCATCTAAGTCGACTCTATTATCTATTCAGAGAGTTTATTACTTAAAATGACACTGAAATCACTTAATGATGAATAGTTCTTATACCAATTGATTCAGTCCGTTGAACCAATTGTGCCATGGCTTAAATGTAAGACGGGAGTATACAAACACTGCCCTTAACATGCATGGGTCATGGCCAAACAACTGTGTATCTGAGTTGTTTAGAAGGACTTTAAAGACAAGGCATAGCCATTCTCAAAGTAACCAGTTAAGAGTGAGACCATGCTGTACTTCCTAGGACTTTGCAGATAAATCTCCCGCGGAACAAAGTCTGAGAACTTTCCTTGAATGACTGTTGCGAGTCCCGCCACGAAGAGGACTCCTACTTTTTCTTTGTGCTGGCCGCTTCCACACTGCACACCCAGCGTGAAACGGTGAGCCAAGGCAGGGGTCACCGGGTGACCTCCAGCCTCACATTTCCCCAAGGGAAGGCTTCTGGTGCTGTCCCCTAGGAGGCGGGAGCCGCTGGGCCACCAGGTACGCGGAGTCAGGCGATTCCAGTCCGGAGAGCACCCAGCCCAGCTCTCCGGGTCCGCGGTCCTCGGGGACCCAGCGGCACAGCCGCAGGCTCACCTTAGATCTCCTGCCAGTCGCGCGGCGGGCCCCAAGTGCAGCGTCCCTCGGGGAACTGGTCCGCGCGCGCAGGTCGCCAGAGGCGTGGGGAGTCCCGGCCACCGAGTGTCAGCGGCGCCGCCGATGCCCAGGAGCGCGGAGGAGCCGGGCCAGTGGCCGGGAGCCCAGCGGGGCGCGCCGCCGCCGTCCTCCGCGCGAGCCCGCCGCCCGCCCGCCCGCGCTCCGGGCGCAGCCCGCGCGTCCCTCGCCCCAGCAGCGCGCGCTGCCCGGAGCCGAGCGGAGCGGGGCGGCGCGGGCCCCCGCCCTGGGCCGGGCTTTCCCAGAACTCGCCCGTGGGGTGAGAGGCCGCGCGAGCGCCGCCGCGGGCCGCCGGGCGACCGGGGGAGAGGCTAATGCCTGGCCCGCCCCTGACTCAGCCGGACGGGGTCCGCCCCCACCACCCAGCCACCCCACCCCTGGCAGTCCTGGCGACCCCCGCCTGGCTCCCTGGCCAAGGCGTCCAGGAACCTTTGGCCCAGGCCCAGGAAGGAGTAGGCTGCAGCTGCGCCGGGTCGGTCACCCAGGGAGAGAGGGAATTCTGCACACCTCAGCGGTTGGAGGTCCTCTCGCACTGCTTCCCCTCCCTGGGTGACAGACCTGGAAATTGAGGTTACTAAGTGACTTGACCGAAGTTACTCTAGCTCGTGTCAGCAGCAAGATTCATATCACTGTTACTCATCCATTCATTTGAGTACTTGAGAACACTACCATTGCGATCAACACACCTTTCTTGCTGTGTGTGACCACCCATGCCTGTGACTTCTAAATGTTTGGTTTTTCAAAACAAATCTGGAGATTTTCACAGCTGCTAGAAACCGCCAGCTCTGAATAGAGAGTCCTCAGCTACTGGCAGAAGTTTTATGCCTAGTCTGCAGTTGGGAGAGCCAGAGGCCTGAAGAAAAACCAAACCTCCGGTTTCTCTAAACCTGTGCCTTCTCCTTTGTTACCTATTTCACAGAGACCCTAGGCTTGACATCTCCTCACCGGTTTAATCAGAACTGATCCTTTGCAGCCCGCATCTCACGTCCATCTTTCCCTTGGACCAAATCAATCCTTCACACCATACCCATAGTCTTTCTCGTCCACAACTTTAATTAATGCAGAAACCTTCAGAATCTCCATATCCCCCTCCAGACTTACCTCCCATCATGTGAGGTGGTCAACATGCCCTAGCCGGGATGAGCCCACACAACAGGATGTGTTCAGCCCCCAACCTCCCCCAACTCTACCTGTAACTTAGCTGAGCTATGCATCTGGATCGTGGCTGTCTCCCATAGGCCTTTCTCCTGTTCAGCTAAGGTTCCTCTTAAAAGAGATCTCCCCTCCTTGGAGCCTCTAGAGCACAGGAGAGGCTGGACCAAGAATACGCAAGACAGCCAAAGAATTCTGCCCATACGAAAAATCTGCCAGCCCTGTCCTTACACTGTTTAGCTGTTTTCTTACCACTAGGATTTTAATGAAAACTAGTGTTTCTGCCTCCAGCTAGAGCTGGTTTGGGAAGGCCTTCGCAGAAGGCTTTGGGGCAAATTCTTTGTTCATTAAGCACTGGGGATTTTAGCTTTAAACCAATGAGAAATAAATGGTCATTTACCCCAAATGCCAGACTTGGACAGGTAAGTAGAGGAGGGCGGCAAGAAATGCCTTCACCGATAGATAAGCAGAGTGGACTTGTATTTTATTTAATGTACACCATTACACTATGATTTTTAAAGTTCATTTAATGAATCTAGTAATCCAGGTATCATCATCACCTGGTACCCCAAGACTTCTGGTTGGTTGTTCTTTCTTCTAAATTTGATGTGGGGGTTAGATTGCTGCAAAGTGGTGACTATACAGGCAGTTAACCTCAAATCCTCCAATTGAGTCACTGCACTTATAAAGAACCAAGACAAATGTAGGTCCCATTAGCAGAAAAGCTGATCACCCAAGGGTGATGACCCACAGGCTCCACCCCTACAAAGGGCTACCTTTCCTAAATCTTTGTAAAGAAAGAGTATCCAGATCAGTGTCCCTGCTCACCCCCTCTGTAAATGCCACTGGAGGGAGCCTAGTCCCCGAGGCTGCCTCACCGCATTGGAATGTCTGAGCTAACAGTACTTCCAGAGGGTTCATTGCTCCCTCTGAACAGCACTGCCCAGACTTTCTGGAGATTTTAATTCACTCCGCAACCTCGCCAACAGTTGCATACAAGGTGCCTTTTTTACACCCTGCTCTCTGTTCAGTCAAACATGCAGACCATCTCAGGGACACAATGGCTCCATTCAAGACTTTTTCAAAAGTACAGCATATAACCTCTGCGCTGTGGGTTGCTGCCAGCCATTATCTGCAGGAAGAAAGACTGTCCGATAAAGCGCCTGAGAATTGGAGAAGCGCTGGACAATTTCCATGGAAAATTCAGTTCAGAGAAGCAAGCCTGCATCTCACTCCAGAAGACCATTCTTCACAGTAAACAACAACAGCTTCAAGAAAAGATACTGTGAAAATTGTATCTACATGTAGTGCATCCATGTTGGAATTGAAGAAGAAAGCACACCGCCTTTTTTGAAATTGTCACAGGATAGACCATTCAATGGGAATGGACTTAAATGGGAAGCCTTGTGGTTAAGAATTTAAGTCATAAAAAAATCATTCACCAGCAGGAAGGCCTACACCCTCTACTGCACACACTATAACAAAAAGATGGGTCCTCTGTCACATTCAAGAAGCCAGTCATTGACAAACCTGCTTCTAAACGAATCCTGAAGTGGAAGACTGAGTGGTCGATAGCCACTGCTATAAATGATTTATGTTAAGCAGCTTGGGGAATGTGCCTACTGACATCTGAGACCCTGGGAGGCTGAGGAAGGACTGAAGGTACAACCAGTCCCTTGCTTTATGCAGACCTTTCTAGTCTGAAAATAGGTTAGAGCGTTCAGACATTAAGAGAGCCTGAACCAGGCTTTCTAGACAGTTCCCATTTGTTCACTGGTTTTTCCAACAGCTGATTTATAACCAATCCCATTCTTCAGTGGCTCTGCATTTGACACAATAAATGAGTTAGAAAACAATAGAGTCAGCACTGAAGAGGAACTAATACATGCCAAAGGAATTATTTAAATAGAAAATAAAAGGCCCAAACTGGGTTTTTGAAAGATTAATGAATAAGAAATTCCTTCATGAATGCCTGCATGTCACTTCTGCTAGCACTCCTAAATCCTGCCATTAATAATTGCCGTCTGAAGCACAGCCTGCTCTATTACCCCTGTGAGATAGTGGTAATGAGGTAAGACAACCACCCAATGCTCACCACTGAGATATTCTTGTACTTCTTCAATCACAGAGGAATCACTGAGCTTTAGTCATGCTTTGCTTCATTGATGTCTATTTAAATAATAGTTTTTGCATGTATTGTTTGCTCTTTGGTGTGTTTGCTCTGGGTGTCGGGATGAGGGCAGTGAGCAGAACAATCAGCAGAGTCCCCACCTTCCCGGTACTGATATTCTGGCAGGAATTGATCTAAATAAGTCAGGCATTCAGCATAGCAGAAGGTGACAAATGTCCTCCACTGATTCTTATATAAGACTTCCTACTCCTTGTTTGCAACCAAGAAATCTGTGTTGAGCAGTTTAAAAAAGAGGGAGCAACTGATAGCTATCTACCTATCTCTCTCTCTCTCTCTCACACACACACATATATGTATATGTATATATATATATATATATATATATATATATATATATATATATATATATACACACACATATCTTCCTCCCTCTCCACTTCTTATAAGAGATGGAACAGTCTGGAGAGATTGCTCAGCAGTTAAGGGTACCTACTGTTCTTGTAGAAGACCTAAGTTCAATCAGGCAGCTCATGACCACCTGTAACTCCAGTTCCAAGGGATGCAACATTCTCTTCTGTTCTGACCTTTTCAGAAATTAACATGCATGTGACATACATTCACATACAAATAAATAAATAAATAAATAAATAAATAAATAAATAAATAGGAACAAAACTCCTTAAGAATTTATAGATTAAAGGAAAATTATAACAGGAACCGAAGTACTAGAACTGAATAAAACGATGAAATAACAACAAACTACATACAAAAAAAATGTTGGCTGTAGTTCAATTATTGGTGGTAAATCATAACTTTATAATAAGTGCATTTATCAGAAAGTCAGAAAGGTATACAATGAGTTATCTAAGTATTCAGTAGAAGAATTTGGTTACAGAATGACAAGAGAAACAGAGGAGACAAGACATGCAAAAAACATTAGTTAAAGCTAAGTAGAAAACTAAAAAGCTAAACCTAGAATTTTAAAAGCAAACTATTAGTTAGACTAAGATTGTTTAAGTATGTAGAAATAAAATGAAGGAATAATCATCCACCCTACATTTATTAGAAGGTTACTTAATAACAGAT
The DNA here is from genome assembly GCA_026225945.1 of Cricetomys ansorgei. Classification (NCBI taxonomy): domain Eukaryota; kingdom Metazoa; phylum Chordata; class Mammalia; order Rodentia; family Nesomyidae; genus Cricetomys; species Cricetomys ansorgei. The sequence continues at coordinate 14,507 of JAMJFZ010000164.1, read as the reverse complement.
ACAGTTCTAAGTACTTGACGTGAATTCACTCATTTGATTCCCACAGCACACTTATGACATAAATACTATAGTAATTTCCATTTAGGCAAGAGGAAACCGGGGCACAGAAGAGTAGAGCTATTTGCCAGGTTCATAAATACTTGTGAAAGAAATCAAGTAGTTTGGTTGCAGTTTCTATTCTTCACCATTAGGCCAAAGATAACCGCCGTAGTGAGCTACAGCAGAGTAGAAGACCCCAGAGGGCCACAGTGAGACGTGGCATACCGTTCACTTCTTTTAAAAAAGTGAAATCGGAAATTTGACAGTTGGCTTTGTTTTTTGCTTTTTTAAACAAATTTACTTGTTAATAGGAATTGTGAATCCTTCAACTTTGATCTTTTTCAAGGTTATTTTGATGATGTGTGCCCCTTGCACTTACATCTGAAATTTATTTCATTTTTTAATTTTTTAATTTTTCTTTTCTCAGATAACTTAATACATCCAAACCCCCTCTTCCCTTTCCTCCATCCCACCAGAGCCCCTCATTTTCCCCACATCTACCCCCCATAACCACCCACAATCTCCCCATTCTCCCCAGAAAAGAACCGTCCCCCAAGGGTTACAGTACAGTCAGGGCATGACATAGCGGGATGGACCAAGGCCAGACATCAATCCCTACGTCAAGGTGGGACAGGCAGCCTAGCAGGAGAAAAGGGGTCTCAAAGGCAGGTAAAATGGTCAGAGACACCCTCACTCCACCTTGTAGAAATGTTTTTCAAGGACACCAATCCAGACACTCATGAGATGTATTTAGAGTATCGTATTGGGCTATGGCTTCAGTCTCTGTGGACACTTAAAAGTGCTAGTCAGTTAACAGTGTGGGGCTTGTTCTCCTAGTGTCCTCAGCCCCTCTGGTTTCTGCCATCCCTCCTCTCCCTCTTCCATGGAGTTCCCTAATCTCTGAATATACATCTGAATTTTAAAATCAATTTGTACGAAAAAGTAGCTGGTATTTTGATAGGGATTGTGTTGAACCTGTAGATTTGTCTGACTCCATTTGTATCTGAAGATGAAAGAATATGGAAATATTTTTTTCAAAAGATGTAAAAACTGTAGTCTGGGGATATAGCTCAGGGTAGAATGCTTGCCCAGTACATCTAAGGCCTTGGATTTGATCCCAACCAACCAACCAACACATTTCTTCCTCAACATCCTTTGCCACCTCTTCCATAACTCAGACATAACCATTTGCGTGTCCTCCCAGGGTTCTTCGGTGCATGTTAGAGTATCATATCTGATACCTTATAAATCACCTGCCATTTTGCATATACCTTGGAGTTTCCATCTCTCAGTGTGTGTTGGAGATTGTCTTATGCCTGCACATAGGGAATTGTCTCCTTCATTAATACTGTGTTTTATTCTATAGACACATCATTATTTACCCATCCAGTCTTCTGAAGATGGAAACTGAATTTGCTTCCAACCTCTCTCTATTACAAAAAAAAAAGTGTGATGGATAGCCTGGGCACTTATGGATAATATTTCTATAGTGTAGAGTGCTAGAAGTCCAACTATTGGGTCAAAAGGCTTCAGACGTTTTAAATTTAAAGGCTGATGCCAAATTGACCGTGATAGAGTTTATAACCATTTATATTTCCCCTGGCTATGTATATGAGTCCTTGTTTTCCTTCCCCTTGGCCAACAAAGTCCTTTTCAAACTTCTTGAGGCTATTCCAACAGAGGCTGTTGGCATTCCCTGCCGGGTGTGTCATTTACCTTGGCATCCTGCCATCCTTTGTGGGAGGTTTGCTGGCCGTGGTGCCCTTGCTAGAGATCTTTCCACACCTGTTTAGCCTTCACTGTATTTAGCTTCTTTTCTTGGTGTATATGAAGGCTGTGTGAGGCCTACTTTATTTCATCTTCTAGGTGTGTGATCATTTTCCTGAGTGTTTAAAGGCCTATTTCTTCTAACATATATATACACATGTCAAGATGACTCCTGCAGCAAGCAGGTAACAATATGAAAATTGTAAAACTTCTAGACAGAAAGGTGGGACTTTGTTACTGTGGTTTATATCGGAGGCTTTTAAAAGAGAGGCTAACTAGGCAAATTTGGTCAGAGTCATATTTTATGGTCTGAATCTGAAGTGCGCCCCCACAGGTGCATGTTTGGACTGTTTCCCAGCTAGTAGCATTATTTGAGAGGGCTGCAGAATCTTTGGGAGGTGGGACCTAGCTAGCAGAAGTAGGGGTGGACTCCTAGAGGTCACAGCCCAGCTCTTCCCCAGTCCTGCTGCACCCCTGCTTCCTGGCCATTGCAATGACAGCTGTCCTCGTTCACCCACTGCTGTGGACAGGGGAGCCATTCCTCTCTGCCCTCTGTGTTGTGATGCACTGAAATCCTCGGAAATCACGAATCAAAACAAACTTTTACTCCCTTAACTTGTCCCTATCAGATTGTTTAGTCACAGAAATGAAAAAATAATAAATACACCATGTAACCACAGAGAGAAGAAAAGAACAAAGTGAATTAACAAAGGAAACCCGAAGACTGGGAGGTGAAAAGTTGCATAAGACAGTTCATTACTGTCCTCCAGAGAGCATCTTTGAATCAGAAAAATAGAAGGTAGGACAATTACATGAACAAATGATAGCCTGCTGATTCCTATTTTATATTCTAGAAATAAACGAGATCAGCCCCCTACCTCACCCATAAGGTAGCTTTTTATACAAACTACTGGCATAAGATTCCAAACCCCTTCAAGACTATGAGAGCAAATGTTCAGATGAGAAGTTATGGTGGTCCATACTGTGTTGGTGAGAGTCTCAATTGGTACGATCACATGAAGAGCAATTAGAATCTTACTCTGAAAAATCAGGCTCATTTCTATGTCTGAACACCAGAAGAATTTTTAGAATTCTAGAAATTTTCAGAGGAATTTCATGTATGCAGAATGAGATACACTTTGGGTTCTTTGAAGTTCGGTTAGGAATTTCCCAAACAAAATCGACAGACTGCAATATACCTGTGTGTCCACTTACTGGAGATAGATTAATAGAATTACTTTCTCCTGAGATAAAATGCTATGCAGTGTTTGAGCACCACTCCCATCTTAGGAAGCGGAACCTGAATTCATGCCTGGGCCATAGGTCTCTAGAGTCCACGGCATCATTCAAGCTATCATTCAGGCTCTCCCTGACGACTGTAGAACACAGTTCACCAAGCAAAAAACCCACCATTTTCATCAGATCTGCTGTGCCTGCATGCGAGAGACCGCTAGTGGTCCTGCTGACTGTTGATGTGCCCTCAGTTAGGAGGAAGAGGGGGGCGTCGGATCCTCTCTCACCTAAAATGCTAGCTCTTCTTCCTGTACCTCCCACCCGTCTGTATGCAAATCTACCCTGATTATTTATGGCATGGGGTCCCGGGAGTTGCTATACTATACAAACTGGGAAGAGTTAACTGAAGGAGACCATTTATGCAGCTAGCTATTCTCCATGCTGGGCTGAGACTCTCCGGTGGTGGCTACTTTAGAGTCACCCACACTCCTGTCAGAAAGTCCAATAAACTCACCAGCTCCACATGTCAGACTCAGGTGGGGATTTTAGTTTGTTTTGTCTTTGGAGCTTTAAAGAAGGGGATGGACATTTGATTATGAGTCCCCTGGGAAGGAATTCTCCAATACCAGCATTATGCTCCATTCATTCCACCAAGCAAAAAAACGTTCTTAGTGTAGTCTCTATGAAGTTTTGGATCGGCCCATTCTGCCACACTGTGACCTGCCGCATTCACTGGGTAAGCAGCTTCCAAAAAATCACCATGCCATCTTTCACGTGAGCCACATCGCCACACATTTTTCCACTTTGATTTTCAATAATATTCAGACAGTATTATAAAGTACACGGTTGTTTTGCATTCTATCTGGTGAAAGGTAGATGCCCTTAGTCTTTTTAAGGTCGTTATGACATTGGTGAGTAATTCAAGAGTGGCAGCCAGTAGTGGTCATCATTATTTGTATGCACCAAGCTCTAAGCCTTATTTACCTGAGCCATTGAGTCATTGGCCTTTTTTGAAATGGATTTAGAAGACTGAGATCTATAGTTGGGCATTTGTCCAAGTATATGTAGCTGGTCAGTGGAAGACATACTTTTCTAAGCTAGGATGTATTAGTTGTACGGTAATGTGGCTGTGACTGGTATCTGTCACTCCATTAGTCATCAATATTGATTCAGCTGATCTGGCCAGATAGGTGTCCCCTTCTTCTGTCTCAAAGAGACATGTGCATCTTTCCTAATGTGCATTTCCCCCAAAGCTGCACTGTAGAAGAGGACTGTTTTTTCATGAAGAATCAACAAATAGCTGTGTCCCCTGGTAAAACCTTCAAAGCTCTAAATGCCAGGGTATGTTTTCCTGCATTGTTGGTGGAGTCCCTAAACTACTATCCCCCTATCCCCACTACAAAGCCCACTGAACAACCTGTCTTTCTATATCTGATTTCACTGAAGAACTCTAAGTTCTTACTTTCACACTCACAGCAGGGAAACTTGGAAGATGGGGTGCTGTTCACATGTGTGGGGCCTGATGGTACTACCTCTTCAGAAGAGCTGCAGTCATCTCTGTGATGGGGTTGGAGGGGAGTGAGTCATGAAGCCCTGGAGATGGGGTAGTGCGTGATAATTGCTGAAAGACCTAAGGTCATCACTGTAAAAGTGGACCTGAAAGCCAAACCCAAAGCTAAGGACCAAAGGGGAGGAGGAATAAGTGAAAAATTAGAGCATGCCCCCTTGTGTGTGGACACTCCTTGTTGGTACTTAGGGACATGGATTATTGAAAGATCTTTAATCCTGGCAGCATCTCCCCTGTGCCTGGGGAAACATCAGACACCGTTTAAGATGAGCAGTTCATACCTAACAACAGTTACCGTGGACACAGGCAGGTGACTGTAATGAGCCAGCTTCTGAGAAGTGAACACTGCCATTTTCATTACATTGAGCTGCCAAAGGGACTCAGATGACCTTTCCAATCCCTGCCCTCCAACTATGAAAACCTGGGACAGATCCTTGCCAGGTAGGTGAGACCGATTCCCATTGGTTTTAACTTTACTCACAGAGTAAACCAAAGTATGCAACAGAGAGCAAGGCACTAACAAATTCAAAGCAACACAAACAATTCCATGTCTTGGGAGGCAGAGGCAGGCAGGTCTCTGCTTGAATCTAGTCTGGTCTACATAGTGAGTCCCAGGCTGGCCAGGGCTACACAGGGACTATGTCTTGAAAAACGCAAAGTGAAAACAACACAAGAGTAATACAAATAACTACTTAGTGTCTGTGACAGTCTTTTAAACAACTCTGTTCCCCTCACTTTGATTTTGATCAAAAGACTGAGACGTGAACTCTACCCTAAAAAGGATGATCAATTTAACCTGTAAGGTTAACAGTTTGAGAAAATATTGCAGATCCCTCTTAAATCCTGTCTTTGATCTATGTGAAAGCATTCTCAGGACACAGTACTACCGTGAGTCACCACACAGTGTTTAGAGTGCATTTTAATTTTGCTACACCACCCACCATAGTTTGAGTGTCCATGTCCTTCCATGCCCCTCATGTTGGAACTTAATTCCCAGTGCATTAATAGGAGCAAGGTCTTCAAGAAGTCTCTACCATCGTGGACAGAACTAGTTCCCTATAAAAATTCTGAGGACTGGAGAGATGGCTCAGTGGTTAAGCGCACTTACCACTCTTGCAGAGGGCCTTCGTTCAGTTTCCAGCACCCACATGGTGGCTCATAACCAGTTTTAGATTCCCATTCCAGGGGATCTGACGACATCTCCCTGAGTACTGCATGCACGTAGTGTACAGACATACATGCAGGCAAAACACTATTCTGCCATGTATGCCCCACCAGAGACTGAGTAACAAGGGCCCAAACCTGGAGAGGAGAGAGGCAGCCCTCACCAGACACTGATTCTGCTGATGACTTGACCTTGGTCTTCACAGCCTCCAGACAGAAAGGAATGGATTTCTATTACCCATTCTGTGGGTTTTCATTATAGCATCAGGTGCATACCTGGGCATCACGCTATTTTTTTTACGGCTTTTTGGCAGACTGCTGTGTTTCCCTGTTGGTTCATTGTCTGGCTCTCCTTGTCATTATGCTGGCACTAAATGTCACCTGAAGGTGTGAATGCGTAACCGATTAGAGACCACAAGTGGAACTCACAATTTAAAGATTAGGTTCGAATAGAGATATGCTTCTAACTATAAATCAAAATCTCGATCTAGAAAATCAGTAAAGTAAAAGTCTATTGAAAACTGTTGTGGGATAGTTTACTCCTGTGTGCTGTTTTGGGGGGATGCCTTGCAGCTCTGCTTCGTACCCATTAACACCTCTGTGCTAGCCACTCAGATCTCCACATGGAAAGGCCAATTGTTTACCGTTGAAGGTGACTGAACACCACCAAAGGTCTGCGACTGGGTGATCAGAGTCTTCTCTGATCACCCCCAGCTGAGTATGCTGACAGACCCAGAGATACCATTGTTTTGTAATGAAGGAGAGGGGCCTTGGGGAAAAGGTTAAAGGAGCTGGGAGGAGTAGGAGCAACGCGGAGCAGGAGAATCCGGAGAGAAGGGTGTGAGAAAGTGATGGAGTAAGGTCTCTGCCTAGCCACCCTGGTATTGGACCCCTGAGATTTGTCACGGCTTGTAATTAATAAATTCCTTGAAGAAAAAAAAAAAAAACCATGGACATTTATTAACAGAAAACATTTCGAAAGCATTCATTATAGATTTCTTAAACAGCCACACTGATGCCTAAGTCATTCTCTGGTAAACACGTTCATTTTCATCAAATGCAACTACCCTCTAGATATACATCCCTGAAATCCCAGCATTCCAGAGGCTGAGGAAGGGGATTGTGTGGTTGAGGCCAGCCTGGGCTATGTAGAGAGATACTGTATAAAAGCAAAACAAAGCAACAACAAAACGGCTTTACAAGGGATCAAACCGCTATATAAACTGCAACAATCTTAACTACATTGTGCAAACATCCTTTCCTTTTTTTCCAATCAGTTGGTATTTTGGACCATGACTCCAGAATGTAGGTTCTTACCACCTGAATGGATGAAGTAAAGTAAACCCTACCCTCTGTGAGAAACCTGGGAAGGAAGTGTGATGGCCACTTAGACCCCTTGTGGAGGGATCTGGGAGCCCAACTCTGTGTTATCAGGAAACATGGCCCCACTACCAGCCTAGAAGTAAAACAGGAATCCACGTGTTCCTTTGAGTTTTGAGGATGATGCAGTTTCCTATTGCTGATGTAACAAATTATACCACCTGCTTAGCGGAACACATATATTATTATCTTAAAGTTCTAGGGGTCAGAAGTCCAAGTTCAGTATCATCAGGCTAAAGTTGAGGAAGGCATCAGCAAAACTGATTCCTTCAGGAGGATGGAGAAGAACCTGTTTATTATTATTATTATTATTATTATTATTATTATTATTATTATTATTATTTATCATTGTTATTATTTTATCTGTCCAGCTTATAGAGACTGACTGCTTTCCTTGGCTTATGGCCTCAGTCACTGCAATCTTTGCATTGCCACATTTCTTCCTCTGACCCTCTGTCCACCTCATTGATATTGGACTCTCCAGAATAATCTCCCCATCTCAAAATCCTTAACTTGGATATGAAAAGTCTCTTTTGCCATCCACGGTGGGTGATATACTCACCATTTCCAAGCACTGTGATATGGGTATCACTTAGGATGCCCCTACTCAGATATTAACCAGAGAGTCTGAGGCCTTTTCTTACCATCCGATCCCTCTGTAGGAGTCCTAACTTGACTTATCTTTGCTCTTCTCTAAGCTACATTATATCAGATAATAACATATATATCATGTGATGCATTACTATATGTCAGGCACTATCTTAAGTCCTTTAAGGCACAGAAAGATACAACCCAGGCAGAAAGTAGCAAGATCAGTGTTGAATTCAGGAAATAACTCCCCAAAGTTAATGGCTATGGCGCTCTATCTCTGACGATACAGCTTCCTCCTGAGCTCCTGGTACTGATTGTGGCATCTGAATTAAGCTGTTTGACATCTCACTATATCCTCTTAAGACTCTGGCTCACACTGGAATATGCCAATGTGGCCTCTGCTTAACCACATACCCCTTAGGCAGGCCAAGCTTCTGAGTGGTTTGGGGTCAACTGAACACATTAAGTCATTAACCCAAGAAAGAAAAAAAGGAGGAGGGGGAGAGACACAGACAGAGACAGAGACAGAGAGACAAAGACAGACCCGCCAGCTCTTGACCACGGTGTGCCACAAGGAAACAGTTCCTGAAATCTATCTGGATCTGTGCCTGCAGCCCTTATTCAGTATTGAGAAGCATTGCTTTTATAAGTGGGAATGTGAGTCATGCTTCTGTTTTTATTGAGTACATGGAAGCAACAGTTAATGCAATTTGGTCCAAACTCCAAGTATAATTCCACTGCTGGAAGAGCAGTCAGGCTCAGATTTATTAGAAACCAGAGGAGACTGTGCCATAGTTCATTAATGTTTTTCATTTTTCATCTCTGTTAAGCTCAACGGTGTCTAGTAAGCCAGCCAACACAGACCAGACACTTTCCTCAACACAGCAGTTCCCAGTCTGAGTCCAGGATCACTCGGGAATCCTGCAGGTAGGGTTCATGTATCCTGTGGATACCCACATTAGTGAAGAGCCACCAGGAAATAAGCAGACACTCCATTACTTCTCCAAAGATGGCACACATTTCTCACCCTTCCATTGGCCAGACTCACCTTGGCTTTCGCTACTCACCTAGCAGTAAGCCTCTGGTCTCTTTGCCTACACTCTTGCCCTTTACAGCCTTTTGTCAGACAGAACCCAGAGTGAGCCTTTCAAACCACGGGTCATAAAATGTTCAGATTCTGCTCAAAGCCCTTTGGTGGCTCCCCTCCCTACCCAGAAGCCCTTCTCAACAGAAATGAGCCCTTGTCTTGTATTTTCTTCCATAACACTTGTCCCTAGCAGCTGATTAGATTCAATATCTTTCTGTCACCTCCATTGAATGTTCCAAGAAGTTAGTGACTAGTTATACTATTTAACTGGTATCCACCATAACTAGATTAGTACCTGACACAAAGTAGGTTCTCAATAAGGGAATATAGAATTGTAGTTAAGATATCATCTGAGCTTTTTGGTAACTTCTGTGGTATTCCTCAGTCTTAGGCATAGGGGTTGTGTTGTAGATGCATCCGTTGACCACCCTACGGTCAATGGTGCTCTGCATTTTGTCCAGTTGTGGCTTTCTGACCACTAGATGAAGAGCTTCAAACAATAAGGCTGCTCAGAGAGGGAGAACCAGGCTTCTCCAGAAATGAACTCCTTAATTTTGGCCATCCGATACCTAGTAGTTAGTCCTAAAAAATGTACAGATGAGGAAAACTAAGTAGACTCAGTAGTTTGTATACACATAAACATCTATGCTATATATAGTATAAATTTATGTATTTATTTAAAGGAAAAAGGCCATGAATTTAAGTGGGGAGGGGGCACAAAAATGGCTGGAGGGGGGGATAATGTAATTATAGTACAAATACAAGAAATTCAAAAAGTAAATATATAAAATTTTAAGATGGAAGAAAGCTAAGCATGGCAGCATAGACCTGTGATCCCAGGTAAGGCTGAGGCAGGACAGTTGCTGTGAGTTTGAGGTCAGCCTGGGCTACATAGTAAGCTCTAGGTCATCCCGGACTACAGTGAGTAGTCAACAAAACGAACAACAAAAAACCACCAAGCGCCTGAAGAAACATCAGTTAAAGACACTTGCTGCTCTCACAGAGGACCCGAGTTTGGTCCCCAGCCCCCATATAGCAGCTCACAATTGTCAGTGACTCCAGTTTCAGGGGATCTGACGTCCTCTTCTGGCCTCCTTGGGCATTGTAGTCACGTAGCACACAAGGACATGTAGGCAAAGGTTTATAAAATAAAAGTAAATCTTTGAAGAAAGCATAAAAGTGAACAGGAGCCACGTTCATGTCCCTGAACACGGGCACATTCTGTGCCTGCTCCAAACAGAACCCAGTGGATGTGACACTATGCCAATCCACAGGCTGGAGTGTAAGAGAAGGATCTTCCGTCTTACTCTCAGAACCCTCAAGTGCCACATGAGAACCACCACAAGGTCATCCTGCTCCAACAAAGCCCAAGTTTCTTTTCTGAATTCTTTCTTTTTAAAGAATCTACTTATTTATGTATGAGTACACTATCTGCACATACACCTATGTGCCAGAAGAGGGCATCAGACCCCTTTATAGATGGTTGTGAGCCGCCATGTGGTTGCTGGGAATTGAATTCAGTTCCTCTCTGGAAGAGCAGCCAGTGCTCTTAACGGCTGAGCCATCTCTCCAGCCCCTCTTTTCTGAATTCTTAAACAGCTATATCAAAGATATTGTTGTTTCGGTCCTCCCTCCCCGTCGCGGCAGCTCCGGACACTGCCTAGTCTTCCGCTCTGGCCAGGGGTGGAAGACTCAAGCTGAAAGGGCCGGGAGAATGCGCAGGGAGGTGGGACGTGGGTTTCTTGGACCGGTCGTGGACTCTGATCCCCGCACCGAGAACGAAGGAACAAGACGAAATAAGTCTCGGGAGGTAGAAGTCTGGTGGACACGATAAACAACTTGATAACCTGAATTTGATCCTCAGCACTGGGAAAGAAAAAAATATATCTGAAACAAATGGAATTACCTCTTCTCAAAGCCGTATCTTTTGTGTTGACCATCTATTGCAGTTTCACAGACCCCCCCCCCACACACCCTAATTAGTAACCCTTTATAACTTCTAATGGCTATCGCTCTTCATGGTGCCAGCTGGCATCCATCACTTGGCTGTCCTCAGCTGGAACGTCAGCCTGAGCACCCACATTGTTCTTCAGCCTGCCTCTCTCTCCAGGTGCTGTCCCCAGCCCAGATGTCTTTACCTGTTCTCTAACTGAGGCAGAGCCACTTGGGACCTCCTGACTACTCCCAATTTTCCCCCTCTCTACTTTTTCTTTTTTGTTTGCTTGTCTAAAGATTGTTCTTACTATTTTAAAATTGTATATATATGGCTGTTTTGCTTGCAAGTATTTCTGTGTAGCACTTGTATGCCTGGTGGCCGTGGAGGCCAAAGGAGAGTGTTTGATCCCTTGGATATGAAGGTATAAAAGGTTGTGAGTTGCCATGTGGGTTCTCGGTACGTAACCCGAGTACTCTGGGTACTCTGAAAGAGTAGTAGCATGCCTAACCACAAAGTCATATGAGTCTCACTATGTACCCCAGGCTGGTGTTGAACTCACAATCCTCCTGTCTCAGCCTCACAAGTGCTGGGATCACAGGCATACATTGCTGTACCCAGTATGATTTCTTGAGTATGATAGGCATGGTTATTATTTGTCATACCTGAAGACACACGTGGAGAGGTTAGGGATATTGTGGTGTCTTCACATTTCAACTGGCTTAGCAAAAGAAAAGAAAAATGTGTGTGCAGGTGTGTATCTATGTGCATGTACGTGTATGTACATAAGTGTGTATGCGCTCGTGTCTGTGTATATGTGCATATGTGTGTGGTGTGTGTGTGTTTGTATATTGAGAAAGGAAAACAAAGCAAATGTAGGAAATATCAACAACAGGTGAATCCAGCGAGGACGATACACTTGGTACACTTTTCTTCCAACTTCCCTGTAAATCTAAAACTTTCCAAATGAAAAGTTGGAGAGAATGACAGTAGAAAAGTAAACAGTTGGAGAAAAGCAAACATCATTTTGTGCCCATTAAAGCCGTTCTTCCCACCTCACTGTGGTTTGTTTTTTGAAATAACATCAAGTGCTGCCAAGGTGTGGGGGAAGCTGGCTCACACGAACTGCTGGTGGCATGACCACAGGCTCAACGTACCGGGACCAAAATGCAGCATCATATAGGAATTCTTCCTCACTGTGAAGGCGGTCACTTCTCCCAAGATTCTCTTCAAGGAATTAGGCTGACAAGTGTAAAAATGATGATGACGATGATATAATCATAATGATAACAAACAAGAATATGCCTGAAAATTACAAATGAATGCACTACAAATGTCTAGCAGGTTAGGTTTAAGGAATTACACTCTGCTAAGAGGTGATACACTGCACGAGCACTGGACACGGAAATTAAGGTTTCATTCATTTCATGGGATGAAAAACAAAAGCTGGGCTGTTGGGGTGGCTCAGCAGGAAAGGTGCTGGCCACAAAAGCCTGGCAACCCGAGTTTAATCCCCAGAAGCCATGCAAAGGTAAAGAGAGAGCTGACTCCACCGTGCCCTCTGACCCCCCACGTGTGCACTTAGCATCTGTGCAACTACATAGACTCACCATGTGTGCATGGTGTGCACACACACCCACAACCACATAGATACAAACATGCAGCAACAATAAAGATTTTTAAGAGTTTGTGATAACAAATGTGTTAATCATACAAAAATGAAAGTCCAGCAGATGTCAGGGAGATGGCCTAATGTGAAAAAGATAGCTGAAAAGGATACACCAAGTAGTCTGATCCTGAACCTGATTCTTCTTCTCAGTGCTATTTTTCACTAGCGCATCATAGTGCACAATTTGAATAAGAAACAAAGAGCAAAACCTATATTGCTCTTATTTGGCACTTACTGTGTGCCGTGTATGCTTTTATTTATTTATTTTTCTGTTCTGAGCTGTATTCCTGCAGCCACTTAAGTAGGAGCTGTAGAACAAGCAGGCCGTGGGGCTGCTTTTCTAACTCGAGATGCATCCTGCACATTTCTTAGGAGGCTCCACCCACTGCACACAGCACCTTCAATCCGGCTGGAGGGAACTTGCCGCCTCTGCTCTTAGCCACATGCTCTTAAGATGCTGCTAACTCTGGACATTACTTCTTATTACCATTCTTATTCTATTTGTGTGTAAACATTCATGAGGTGTACATTGAAGTGCCTTAGGGATATGAAAAAGGATGTTGGCTCCCTTAGACTGGAATTAGAGATGGCTGTGAGCCATGAACCATGGGTCCCCCTGGTCACTGCTGTTTTGTTTTTGTTTGTTTATTATTGTTTTGTTTGTTTTTGCTTTAAAATTGTTTTGTGTGATGGGTGTTTCATCTTCATGTATGTCTGTTCACCACTTGTGTGCCTGCAGTCCATGAAGTCCAGAACAGGGCGCCTGGAGCTAGTTACAGACAGTTGTGAGCCACCATATGGGTCTGAGGAATTGAACCTGGGTCCTCTAGAAGAGCAACCAGTACACTTAACCAACTGATCCACCTCTCCAGCCCCTGAACGCTGCTTTCCAACAACAAAATGTGATGGGAGTGGCCTAGGACTTCTGAAGTTAGCTCATACTAAGCCTTGCAGCTTTAGCCTGATTGTAAGAACAGTTCAATGCAACAACCCCATACTCCCTGCTGCATTTCAGGAAACTCACTAATTATTTTTGAATTATTCTGTCCAGAACGCCTAGGACAAGAATGACATTCAGGTCCTGGGGATATAGAGATAAACGTGACAAGACAGACCCTGAAGAAACCACCTAAAGAACTCAGATTTAATATCTTAATTAGTCCAGCAGCTGTCATAATAGGAAAATGCCAAATGAATCGGATGGAAGGAGCTGCCCTGAGGAGTCGACTTAACCGACTTGCAATGAGGAGGATAGGAAAGCCTCATGAACAGGAAACGTGAGTTGGATATCCAAGGACAACCTAGACTGAGCCTTGCAAGGGTCAGTTGTGTCAGCAGAGCGACAGCTTGAAACACAGGACTGGGGACCTCCGTGGTTTTGGAATGAACATATGAAAATATTTTAATGTTGGTCATTAGAGAGAGATCCTTGGACCAGCCATGTCCAGCCTAGGCTGGGACAGAGTCTGGGTGCTGAAGAACAGAGGTTCTTCTGATTCAAATGTGGCAGGAGAATAGAGGCCCCGGTTCTCAGTTTCTGGGAAATTTGGGGTATTTACTTTTTGTTTTCTAGTGCTAGGCTCAAGTCCTGGCAAAGACTGAGTGTTCCCCAAGTGCTTCAGACAGCCTGGCAGGACAGTGACACAGGCAGCCAAAGCTGAACAGACTCCCCCAATTGTTCCCAGGACTTGCTGTGCTTTAGCCTTTTACCCCGAGGGGCTCTGGAGCCCGGGGTGTGCAGGGCTTGTATTATCTGCGGAAACAGAAATAGGACTCCCTGCCATGGAAAGAGGCCACACTAGGGACATCCACCCAGCAATATGGGTGTGTAGCCCATGATGCATTTTTACCCTTGAAGATTGGATATCTCTGTTTCCCACAAAGCTAAACACAGAAAACAAGAAAGAAAAAAAAAAAAAAAACTGCCGGAGAACAAATTGGTGTCTCCAAACCACTCCATTGTCTTTCACCATCTAACAACCAGACTGCAAGTTCCTGCTTTCCGAAATTAGATTAAAGCAATCAATGGGCAATTAGTCTTATTAACATAGTATCTGCCCAAAGGAGAACCTCTAAA